>JACYXH010000765.1:3193060-3591514 GCA_026745465.1 Lota lota
CCCCATCCGACACACATACACACACCCAACCCCTACAGGACTGGGCTCGGTCCCTGGCGGGGATCAAAGGTGAAGCCTATTCGATTCATCATGTGTCACCCCCGTTCCGGCCTGTCAACGGATTTGGCAAACGAGGTGCAGTTTGTGTCCTCACATAAATGCTTGCGCTTGCAGGGACATGGCTCAGCAAATGTTAACAGGCCGTCGCCTATTCGCCAATAATCCATTGATATTGATTGTGTCTAGCTTGGGGAATTAGAAGTAAGCCCAGAGTTTATGGCTGTAGAGTGTTAAATGGCCCCCCTTAGAAAAGCTGACTTTAGCTTGTGTCCAAAATGGCTTAGTGCTTCCTCCAAGGGTAATCCACAGTTAAGTGCACAGGGTAATTCATAGCGTAAACATTGAATTTGAACAGCAAACATTGCTGTTTAATGTCATTATCTGGGGTCTATCTGAACGAATACAGCCCTATCACCTACAACTGGTATTTGCAATGCATTTTGGCTATTTCTTATGTTTTCTAGGCAATATAGTGAGTGTGGCGTTTCACTTGACACGGATGCAATGAGTGTGGTTTTTAGAACCACAACCAGGTAGTCGAACTTCATCCAAGATTAAGGAGGCTACACCAAGATTTCTGATACCCCCAAATAAAAAATAAAATAAAAAACTGTAAAATAAACTTGTTGTGGGCGTTTGCTTTGCCAGCTGGATATGTTCTCTAGCACTCTTGGACCAGAGGCCATTTTTCATGTAACAGGGAACCTAATGTACCCTTGAGGAAGCCGATGTTTAAAAAACATCTGTCTGTCCAAGGTTAACAATAAGCGATTCGCACAGTGGTATATCTTCCACATGTATGCTAAACCAATGTACGTTGGGTGCATCAAAAAGTTTATTTCATTTGTTTACATGATACATGAGACAGTATTCCATAATCCATTACAATTTGAAAACCATATGTGTCACTTGTGGCTATTTATCCATCAAGAAGCTTATCAATACACAATAATACTCAGTGTACACAATGCAAAAAGGGGGTACGGTAGAACGACGAGCATCCGCTTCATCGTTAAACAGCAGTTGAACTAGCAGCTTGAGCTCGGTGCGTCACGGCTTGATTCATTGTACGAAACAGACGACGCCTCCTGGCCGGTGGACAGAGAACAACAGGCTGTGAGCGCTGGCTCAGGAAGTGAAGCTGACCTTGGGGTGGCCTACACTAACGCGGGAGCAAATTGCCGTATATTACAGGTGGCAGCTGGTAATTTACGGCTCAAAGAGACACGGGGCCGGACACAGACATAAACACACTACTTTTGGGAATCTGCCTCGAGGCCCTTCGGAGCCCCCGAACAGTTTCTCCATGTTTGTTCAACCTTCTCACTTTGTCTCATTATCATACACAGGGTGTGAAGGTAAATTATGTTTTTGCTTCCAACAAGGGGGAGGAGACATCTCTCTCCAATTCGGAACAGGTTCAGGTTCTGCGGAAACTCGGGCAAACTTAGGGAACATGTCCATGTGACTCTAAGAAAGTTAAAGAGTACAAGACCAACTGCAAAGAAAACATTTGAATTCATGCCAGGTTCACGTTATAGGGGAACTTGGGCCAGGTTCACGTTCTGTGGAAACTCGTTTTGTTCATCCATTGCATCTATTTGTTTTCTTCATGGAAGGATTTGCCAAGCACCCATGTCATTCCTCATAGTAGCTCGCATCAGATTTAAGACAATGGTACTGGCCTACAAGGCGGTCAACGGAATTGCCCCTGCCTGCCTCCAAGTGTTAGTCAGACCGCACACCCCAGCTCGAGCACTCCGCTCAACTACCTCAGCTGGACGCCTGGTACCGCCATCGCTAAGAGCAAGTAAAGGTCGCACAACAAAGTCACAACTCTTCTCTGTTTTGGCACCCGAATGGTGGAATGAACTCCCTACCGATGTCAGGACTGCAGTCGCTCACCAGCTTCCGCAAGAGACTCAAGACTCACTTGTTCAGAGTTCACCTGGACTCTGCATAACCTCCCTCCTTATCCCCCTCCTCCCTTACTCTCCTAAAAACATCCCCCTTACACACTTATTGTATGTTTGTACGCCCTGGTACTTAATGTACGCACTTATTGTATGTTTGTACGTCCTGGCACTTAAAAATTGTAGTACTTAGCATTGTGTAGCATCTTATCCTAGCTATCTTTGTTGTATACAGGGAATGGGTTAAACTAGCAATTGTAAGTGCTTTGCACTTGGTTCTATGAACATCCTTACTGTACCGACAGACAAATATTGTTGTTTCTCTTTCTTCTGACAAATGTACTTATTGTAAATCGCTTTGGATAAAAGCTTCTGCTAAATGCCGTAAATGTAATTCCGACATTCATTGGTGAATCACAGTCTCACAAACATCCCCCACTGAGACCAAAGGCAGTTAACATCCATGCCAGATGAAGCTAATGTTTATGTTCACAATCATATCACTAAAAGTGCGTAATGCGGTTTATGTGCGCTGCGGTATGGCGACAACACAGATTTCCATCAGCACTGCTGTCACTGCTGCACATCTGCACCCCCTTCCCCCTCCCCCCATTTCCACCCAAACCCCCACCTACGCCCCCCCCCCCCCCCCCCCCCCCCCCCTCCCAAATAGAGTGGAGTGCCTTGAAGGAGACTAGCATCCCTCGAGAGGGAAGGGAGTGGTGGGCGGTGGACGGACTGGTGATGTTGACTCACATCCAAATGGAACATTCTAGAACTCACGTCAACAATTCTAGAATGTTGCGCATACTCCAGACAATGTTGATCATGGAGCAGCGTCAGCAAGATCTAATTGCAAATGCTAAATACACATGCAAGAAAATGGATACATAAAAATAATGTATATAAAAAAGGGTCTTTAGCTCACTCTCTGAGAGGCTTGTGTGCCACAGAAGCAACTCAAGGACACGACCGGGTACATGACAGATGTACCCATTCAGGAAGACCTAGCACGGATGAATTATGCAAAGGAGATTAATTATTAAATAATGTGTCCTGGTTTTGGTGGCTGTTCTATTTTTTCTTCTTTTATTTTGAGTATATCTTCTCATGGGAAGGGATTTTCAACTTCAGATGGGTCGTATTGGTAAGTGTACACTGATCTGTAATTACTTTTGGTTTGTTGGTTCCCAAATTCCCCCTCTCTCTATAAAATAATGTATAGACAAAATGTCTAGTTTTCGTCTTTGTTAATCTCAGCTTGAGCTCCCTGAGACTCCTGGCTCCCAAGCAATATAATGTGTGGCTCATGAATGGGTGTAATACATGCTGTTCATGTGTGTCTTTAGTCTATTGGCTATTTTTACCTGGCACACTACCTGTGTCTGACCTCAGAAGCAGAATTACATTGTAACATTTTAACTTAGAGCTGCATTGTGAGACCATAATTGTGACCATATCTACATTTTATGGACCGTTTTTGTTGGACAGTTCAAGTTTTCCAAGTAATGATACGCTGAGTGACACACATATTTTATAGTTGTCCTTTGTAAAAGGTTGTTCATATGTCCTAAGTGATTTTTTTTTACGTTATGATGTTTTTTTTAACACTGAAACTAATCAATCTCTAATCTAAAACCATGTATTAAAAAAAAAAAAAATAGCAAACCAGGCTTAAAAACGAATTAACACTAAAGTGAAAAATATCTGTTTCATTTTATTTTGTTATTTAATATTTGTATCTAAAATTGAACTGATGAAAAATGCTAAACTATAATGACCTTGCTGGGAACGAGGTTATCCCCTTGTGTTTATGCCACACCCGTCCCCGGTCACTGTGGCACATAGTGCTGTTGCAGAGTGAGGGGCATGTCAGACAACAGAGGTGGTGCATTGAAATGGGTCACTTTGACTACCTAATGCAGACAGGTCTGTGTTCTGACAAGCACAATAGGGGGTGACATGTTTGTGTACGCCAAAACAGGTTAGCTTGGGTCCCCAAAACCCAGTCCATTTTGATTTAAACATAGTTAGGCTTTCTCAAAGAAAGAAAAAGGCAAGGTAACTACTTCTTCTGACTGCTGACAAACCATTTGTCCATGTGTTTACCCGTTCGCTCTGGCTTGGCTTCACTGACACAGAGAACCCATGCTAATTTGTCTGGAAAGTGTTCATGGCCCCTAGAATCAACCTTGATGTTTTATTTGAAAAATGAATGAAGTGAATTCGCCTATAAACTCCCTCGACCCCCCTCAAGCTCATTCATATGGCTGTCGACAAGCATATTAGAGGGTGTGTGAGACAAACTGCGTTTTTGGCAGAGTGGCTTGGTGAGTTTTTTCGGGGGCGAACATCAAAGTCCTTCAGCTCGCGGCAACACATTCAACTTTCATCAGTCGATCAGAAGGCAAATGTTTGCGTTGCAGCGAGCGGTCGCATACATCAGCTGGGATCATTAGCGGCGACAGAAAAACACGTCGCTGCCGTTCACCGCTTTGCGTCCAGCTCCTTGACACCTCCCCTCCACCCTCCATCTTCTACGGTGAAGCTAAACCAAACCATGCCCCACGCACATCCTTGAAGGGTCCTGCGACGGAACGCTTGCAGCTGTGCGATGACATCACAGCGGTCAGGGAGCCATGCTGCAAACGTGTCGGCACAGGTGCAGTGCTTTGCAGACATGTGCATTACATGTACAATACGGACAGTGTTTTGAACAATTACACAGCATGACCCTGAGAATCCGTGCGTACCTTTTTGACACGACACAGAGCACGAGCGTAGAGTGAGAACCATTTGAGTTTTAGTTCAGTTCCTGAACTACTTTTGCTAAAAACTCTCAATCCTGCGTTGGAGTAAGGAAGTGCACTTACAAAAATTGTTGTCTATTATTTTTCAATCTCACAAAGAACTGAGGTCCGCCATTAGCGCTTTATACGATGGCTCTAGCCATTAAATCTCAATTGGTCCAACTGAGGAAGTTACACTTCAGACATCCGGATAAAACCAAGCGAAGCCTGACTTTGTGAGGACGTCGTTAGTCTGGCTTCCATACACGATGTCCCCGGCCCATCTTAATGGGGCTCGACACTCTTGATTCTGAAAGGGTGATTGGATTATTAGCCACAATTAAGGGCAAGGCTTGCAAATGGCTTTCAATGAGGCATAAACTGTCAGAGGAGGAGAACAGGCTGTCTGTCGGAGAAGACAATGGCGTCTTCGGTAAAAGATGAGGGCACCAAACTCGGTCTGGTAGACACAGACTCACATGTTCACGCACGCACACGGACAAACATGATGCATACAAACATACAAAAACACATACAGTACATGGGCATATGGGAATGCACAAACACACACACCGTGTACAGCACTAGTATGCACACAGTCACACAAAGATACACACAGACACAAACAAACAAACACCAACACACATTCACAGTGTACAGCAATAACATACACACGGACATACAAAGATGCACAGACAGGCAGACATACTAAGACACGGACACAAAAACAGACAGGGACACACATCACTCGCTGGAACACACATTGTCTATACTGTAGGGTTGCCAGACAGATAGTGAGCGTTGAGAATGATTAATGGGAACCTTTTTTTACACACAGGAAACAGAAAGTCCCACACCGCGAGCACCAGGATAAAATTGTGTCCTTGGCTGTTATTTCTCCATCTGGGGTCGTTGTCTTTGGCCCTTCACCCACAGACACACAAACACAGTTCAGCATGCAGATAAACACTGCAGCTCCATGGCCACCATGACACCGTTCAGACAGGAAGCACACTGTGCGAGCTTGGTGGCTTGATACAAGCGCACACACACACAGCGTACACATCTTCAGTAGACGGTAGCTTAGTTTACTGTCTACTGACACACAGCGCACTTGTATGCTGTATGCATTTAGCCTGATGCGTAGGAGGATGCATATGGTGTCTATATCTGCCTGTCCCCATTGTTAACTGTATGTTTTTGCGTGTATGTGTTGTCTATCTAAATGGGTGTATCTGTGTGTGTGTGTGTGTGTGTGTGTGTGTGTGTGTATGTGTATGAGAGAATGTGTGTTCTCGTGTCTGTGTCTATGCCTGTATGTGTGTAAATGTGTCTGTGTAAATTTCCCTCCAGGGATTATTCAATGTTAATCTTACCTTATCATGTGTCTATGTGTGTGCCTAGCTTACGTGCGTATTTTGTTGTGTGTATTCCGAGGTTTGGGTCAGGGAGGAGGAAGTGGAATTCAGCTTTTTTCTTTAATGATCTTTATTTGTTTCCTCCTCAGCGATCGATGACAGACTCAGCAGAAACATTCTCCATTATGTGACAAACAATGAACCCATTGTATGATGGGGGGGGGGGGGGGGGGGGAGGGGGGGGGACACCCAGGAGCAAGCCAAAGAGACAGGTAAGACTGACACCCAAGGACCCGGTGTCTGCTGGAGAAGACAGGTAAGGAGAGAGAGCTGGGGGAGGGAGAGAGGTGGTTAAAACCTCTGAGTGACAGACCAAAGAAGAATGAGAATAGAGCAGGCTGGTAAAAGGGTGCAGTGGGGCAAGTGGACTGCATTTTTTATTATACTGTGCTTTATTTCAAAAGCGCCATTTTAACCTCGGTAAAGTTCAACGTTAAGCTAGGCTAAACCCTGCTGCCCTGCCGTACATAATAAAGCTACAGGGGCGACTCTAGCTTCACTCCACTGCACAGTATTGTACCGTGTTGTACTGTATTATACTATACTATGTTCTACATGCAGGACTGGTACATGTGAGAGCAGATATATACTAATTTCTCAATGAATGATGGAATGAAGAAAGAAAAAGGGAATGAATGAGAGACAGAAGAAATAAAGAGCAGATGACTCAAAGAGACTGAGAGAATGGCTGAACAAAAGAAAGTATTTAAGAGATGGATAAAGATCAATGGCCCAATCCTACAGATTTGCTCTCTACAACATCCGCAGGATCCAGCCCTTCCTCACGAGTGAAGCAGCTCAGGTCTCAGTCCAAGCATTTGTCATCTCCCGACTACTGCAACTCGCTCCTGGCTGGACTCCCTGCCTCCGCGATCAAACCTTTGCTGCGTGTCCAGAACGCTGCAGCTGTGCACCTACCAAAATTCTCCCATGTGACCCCCCTCTTTCGTGACCTCCACCGGCTCCCTGCAGTAGCTCACATCAGATTCAAGATAATGGTACTGGCTTACAAGGCAGTCAACGAAACTGCCCCTGCCTACCTCCAAGCATTAGTCATGTTTGTTAAGTCCTGGCACTTACTTGGCATCGTGTAGCATCTTACCCTAGCTATCTTTGTTGTATACGGGGAATGGGTTACCCTAGCAATTGTGTTACACAAGAAGTGTTTGGCACTTGTTCTATGAACATCCTTACTGTACCGACTGCAATATATTGTTGTTTCTCTTTCTTCTGACATATGTACTTATTTTAAGTCGCTTTGGATAAAAGCATCTGCTAAATGCCCTAAATATAAATGTAAATGGATAGAAATGAATGAACAGAGACAGGAAAAGGTGAAAGAAAGAAAAGATGCACAAAAAAGAACAGAGAAAGACATAAAGAAACCGAAAAAGAAGAGTCAGTTTGTGGTGTGTGCCTCTTCCCCTGGCTGCTGTTGCTTGCTGTGGGCAGCAGCGTGGCAGCAACCATTAGGATGAGGAACGACAGAGGAGGCAGGGCCAACCTTCAGTGCTCCCGCAGAGGAGAGCCTCCACACCCACACCCACACACACACACACACACGCATACATGCATGCATGCATGCACACAAATATACAGAGACCAGGCACACATACACACACACACACACACACACACATACATACACACACACACAGATACACACACAGAAAGGCACGCATGCACATACACACAAAAAAGCATAAAAAAATACACACACACACACACCCACACAAGCATACTTACATATTAATACACACACAAACTTGCACGCCCAGATGCACACAAGGGAGCGTTTACTCACAAACACACACATACACTTACCTTTACACAGATCATTCACATACACAAGAAATGAACACACACAAACAAACATAAGACAGGAACACACATAACCACACATAGATACAAGGTCCACAAACACAGACACACACATAGATACCAAACCAAAACACAGATGTATAAACACAAACACAAACACAAACATGCACACACACGCACAGGGGTAGCAGCTGTGCAACTCCTACACCTACGCACGCACACACACACACACACACACACACCCTTATCTCACACGCTCCCCATCTCCAAACATCAACACCGACTTCATCTGTCATTAAAGCCTGTTTGTAATCACCTTCACCTGCTGGTGACAGAGATCTCAGACACAAACCGCTATGGCCAAGGAAAGGAGAAATGGCTGACCTTTATTGGTTATGAGGACATGTTCTGCAGCTTCCCCCTCCCTCCTTCCTCGCTGTGCCGTCCAATGAGAGCCAGGCTGCGCGGGCAAAAAAAGCTGTAGAGCACTTCAGGCTTACACGGTGGGCTTCACACACTCTGCCCGCTTTGATACATGATTTCCCCAACTCATGGTGATTCAGTAGCCACTGAACAACCAGAGAGCTCCATGTTCTGTGGATCATAAGCCATGCGAGTGAGGGTGAACGACCAGCTACTAGTCATGGGGCTTATTTTAGAGTGAGACTGAATCATACGGTAACAGTATGGTACTTTTAAACAACGTTTAAGAGAGACGTCCTCCATTAGGTGTGGAATACAATTTGGCGAGGGAAAAAGTGTCATGGCAGTATGACACGTTATAGTGTGTGTGTGTGTGTGTCCAAGCCCTTCCTTGCATGCATGTGTACCCCATTTGTGTGTCCTTCTGAACATGCGTGCGTATGCGTCCAGGTTTACATATGTGGTTCATTTTCAATGTGTGTGAATGTGTTTGCTTGGCTACACACGTGTATGTGCTTAGATCAGTGTCAATATGTCCGTTCCTGTCAGTGTAGCCGTTCCCGTCTATGTGTGTGTGTGTGTGTGTGTGTGTGATCCTGTCTACGTGTTCAAGTTCATGTGTTTGTGCATGTGCATGTATATTTTAGTATTTATTAAAGTGTTTGCATGCATTTTATATATTTGTGTTGTTTGTGTATGTATCTTGTCTTTTTCAGGTTTCTTGTAAATGTATGCAAGGTTTTATTGCAAAACAGTTTCTAATCTTAATGAGACTTCCTGTTTAAATGAAGGTTAAATAAAAGAAAGAAAGAAAAACCACCATTGAATGAGCCAATACAATTGAAACCTCACCCTGCTTTCTCCTGTGCACCGTAACATGGGCAGAGTCCACTTGGATGGTTTAAGGGCGGACACTGTGCACACTGATGTTGCTATGTCGCTATGAAAACAGGTTTTTCTCTCCCTCACTGAACTATGGCTGACTCAACCACACTTCATGTACAGGTAGGTGTGCATGTGTATTTGTAGAGGGGGTGGTGTTTGTGTGGGTGTATGTTTAAGTGTGCATTAATGTATGAGTGTGCGTGTGTGTCGTTGTGGAAGTGTTAGTGTGTAAGTGTGTGTGTGTGCGTGCATGCGTGCGTACATCCGTATGTGCGTGCACATGCACGTGGTTGTGTAAGGGAGACGTGTGTGTATGTGAGTGTCTGAGTGTGTGTGTCTGTGTTTTAAGGGGGAAGCGTTCTTCTAAGTGTATGTGACAGGTCAGTGTGTTATGTCAGCTGTAGCCGAGGAGCAGGGGAAACAATCTCAGGGGAAACTCTGGAGGCCACAGGCGCAGAGAAAGGCAGGGGCTAGTCACTCTCTGGGAGCCTATAGCCCTACACATGGTGCTGGGCTGCGGGGCTAAAGCACTCCGGGACTCTGGGACCCTGGGAGTCTGGGACTTGGAGACCGGGCTCAGCGGCAGCCAGGCTTGGAAGTGTCAGAGAGTCAAGAGGTGGTGTGAGGGTGTGATGGTGCTTGTTAAATTCATGTGGCTTTGTTCCTATATGCCACCAAGTCATAATCATCACCACACTCTGGAAATGTCATAGACACATTGCCTCACCGTTTTCTTTTTCCCTAAGTCTGGTTCTTACACACACACTTGCATTCCCCCCAGACACTCACACACCTACTGTTCACCTACTTAAACTCTCTTTACCTCTCTACTCTCACTCTCTTTCTCTTACTCTCTCTCGTTCTCTCACACATGCACACACAGGTGCAAACACATACACTTTCAAACTCCCCCCTTCCCCTACATGTCATTTCTCATCTTTATTTCTCCCTCTCTCTTGCTCAAGCACACACACAAACACATACACACAGATCAATGTGACTTCCTGCATAAAGGTTAAGGCAAGGTTTATGTGTCAACACAAGGCTGAGGAGGGTAAAGGTCACAGATGGCATGTGAGTTTTGTGTGTGTGTGTGTGTGTGTGTGTGTGTGTGTGTGTGTGTGTGTGTGTGTGTGTGTGTGTGCGTGTCTATATGTTTGTCTGCATGCGTACCCATGTGTGCGTGCGGATGTGTTTGTAAGCACGTGTGTGTGTGCTACGGCTAGGTTGGCAAGTTGAAGGCAGCATTGATTTCAACATCCCTGTAACTAGAGCATGAAAACATCAAAATGTGCCTTTCAGTGGTGGTGCACCTTCACTGTAGCACCTATTAAAATAGCAAGGTCTAGCCATTAAAACAAGGTTTTCTCTTCCTAAAGATTGTTCCGTGTGCTTGGGAGTGTGTTCATTTCTGTGTGTGATTCTCAAGAGTCTTCTGAGAGCACAGGTATTTATTGTATGTACGTACTGTACCATACTGTCATTTACTTTACTGTGTTCATGTCTGCTTCGAACGTCACCTTTGATTGTCTGTTTGATGCATGGCTTTGCTTTGTATTGATTCGTGTTTTCTATTGTCTTTCTATTGATTGTTATGCCTAATACATGGCTGGCCTTGTACCTTTGCGATCAATTAATTCCTATTTTAATTCATAATCTTCTTTTGCTAGAACATTTGGTTAATTTAACTTTATTTTATTGTTTTCTTGTGAATATGTATGATTATATCTCTGCATCTCTACACTCAGCCTGTCCATTAAACCTGCATTATGCATGTTGTTCCTTTAACAGCATCTATTCTATCACCTATTTGAGTTGTAGCTACAGTCATAGCTATATCGTCATCATTTTCAGATTTCCCACAGTTGGGAGGGGCAAAAATGAATCTGAATAAAAAAATGTATTGACAAAAATTCACTGGATGTATTGAAGTCGATGGGAGCTTTTCATTTTGGAGAAGCCATTTACTTCAGATATTCTTGTAATGGAGCAAATAGCTGCAGTAGAAAAGTTACATATAGCACAGGTTAAAGTTCCATCCATCCTTATTCACACCTGCTGTGTTTGCAGTGTCTTGCTCTTTGCAATATTAAATGTAATCAAGATCATAATTAAATTTGGCAGCCTGCTTATTAGATGCAATTTTCACGGTTGCCTCATTTGGTTAACTTTCAAACATAATGCCATCTTGCACTCTCTTTAACACGTGGGTAGGAGACAGAGAAAATAAATGTGGTCGTGTGGGGAGTTAATTAAAATGGGGGAAACTTGTGATTTTAATCAGACTTGAGAGAGACGGGTGCGTTGGAAAAAGACTAAACAATCATTTTCTTTCCGCTGTCCACCACGATAAAATAAGAGAATATTTAATTTCCTGAAAACAGTTCAAAGGAGGCCTTTTAAATGAGACACACTCCCGCTACCTCTTCACTAGTTTTATCAGTAATGACGTTACTCATCGCTAAACCACACATCCATCACCCTTAATCAAGCGAAATTACGCTGTGCAAGGGGAAAGAAATTATGCAAGGTGCCCTTTTCTGTCAGATTGGTTCATTTATAAATACGAGTGTTGGCTCATCTCGAAACACATCTTGCAATTTAGAAATTATTATTATTATTATTATTATTATTCCATCTTAAGAAGAAGTAGTAAGAAGCTTAATGGATTTATTTTAGAATGTAAGTTAGTGTTTTCTCCTAAAATGAATCAACGGTATAAATAAATCAAACGCCTTACAGCGACAGAAACTCTGATAAATAATATTAACTCCTATTGTGGCTGTGGAACTAAACGTAAACACAAACCACAAAAACCAAGAGACTTACATGGTTGATAATGACAGTACAACACCATTAACAGATTAAACTCAGCGTAGTCATTTAGGTAGCTTCAATTATGAGTAGCCATGCAGTAACTTGAGTGAAGTCTTCTTAAGTATCCTGAGTTGGTTTATAGGGGACACATCGAGACCAAGTGTCATTATCTAGAGTTAACAGGGTCCTCTGCATGCCTCAGATAAAGCACTATCCACACCAAATAGATAGACCATCCAGACAGTCAGCTAGCAAGCTCACCAACCCGCCAGTCAGTCAGCCAACCAGCACATCCACCTAGCCGGCCAGTCAGCCAGCTAGTCAGCCAGCATAGGACATTCAGCCAGGCCTCCCTCTAAATAAACCAGGGTAAAGAGGGAGCATTGCTGGCTCCCTGGCAACGGGTACCACTGATGATAGGGGAATGATGTAGGGATGAGGGGATGGATTGGGGGGAGACAGAAGTAGAAGAAAGAAGAGAGGAGATCGCTCGACCACCAGAGTGACACACTTCCTGGTCCGAGAGATGACTAGAGTGCCTCTTTCGGCTTCAAAGACCATTCAACAGTCCCTCACAGAGAGAGAGAGAAAGAGAGAGAGATAGAGAGGGACTAAGAAGTAAGGGAGGAAGGGGCACAAATAACATTTCAAATAAGGAGTCTTGTCTTTTTTAACACAAATATTTGCCAAATTCTTTACCAGCCAGCATAAGTGGCATTCACCTCTTACAAAACCAAGACGAAGATTTAATCATAATTTCTTTTTTTGCCATTAATCACCAAAAGCCATCCACATACACGAGATGGAATACAAATAAAGCAACTTAATCTTGACACTAATTCATCCATTTAGCTACTCTAAAGCTGCTCTCATCTTCACTATCAACGTCATGCTATCGAACACACATTTTGATGTGTGGCACATTCAGTGGGGCACTGCAACTGGCTTCCAAAGGTACAAAGAGATGGAGAAAGGCCGAAGGGAGAGAAAGAAAGAGCTCTTTATTCTCCAGTGGTCATGAAAAAATGTCCCAATGGTACGCACTGCAGCCACTGTAACTCAAGGTTAAACTATATCAATTGATCAAAATGTGAGCATGATTCTGGATAAAACCATTGCATTTCTCTCAGTATTTAAAAACAACAAAACTTTGCATGTCACAGAGGAAAACAAATTGTGATTTCACCAGGTCATTTCACCATGGACCCTACTCCTGTGTTTGGCAGATAAACCCTTTTTTATTTTTTATTTTTTACTCAGGCACTATCGACCCTAGCATGGCAGTCGGCTCCCCAAGGTCGACAACCGGAATAGCATATCCTAGTCCTTGGAAATCTGCATTTGTCAATTTCACTGATCGTTGGACAGGTGAGGACAACACCTCTCATTCTGTCTCACCTCCCTCATGGTTGACTGTAAGTCTGTGTGAAATGTAGCTAAGAAAACAACATAGTAAATCCATTAGAAATGTTTGGGAAAAAATTGACCTGTCAAACAGCCTTTTAAATGGATATTATGTAACATGGCATTATGTAGGGTACGGTAAGATAGGGTTATGTTAGGTAGCACGGCGTGGTGCAATGAAACGTAGACGTATCACATATCATTACCCACAAGAAGCTTCAAACATAACATGAAACAAAGCAATGCATTGAAACATAACAAGAACATAACTTTTTTAGGGGTCCACAGTAATGACTCAATTTAGTAACGTTCTCATTGTAACATAATACACAACATAACATGGCATAAAATAGAGTAACCTAAGCTAACTTTCTTGTGCATTAGGGGCCTAGCTCCTAACTAGCTGCAGTGACATTCACATACAAACTGCACTTACGGTAACATAATACATTGGTGCAACGAGCCCACCAAATGGCATATGAAAGGTTTTTCTAATTAACATTACATTTCTCTCATTACTTTGAGCACCATTCTGTCAAAACATCGGATCTTTTAAACACTTTTTTTTTCTTCTTGTTCTTCTTGGGACTGAAGGAAATCCGCCATGTGGCCACGCTTGCTCAGGCCTGCCGATGAAAACGGCTGGTAAATTAATATTGATGAATGAAAGTAAAGGTCGCCCAGTCCGGGGCTGAAAGTCTTCACACACGCATACATTTTCATTATCTCACGTACAAAACATCTTAATTGAACAGGCACACATTGCATTGAGACAGATGGTGGAGCAGGGCACAAGGAGCACTTACAGTGTGCCCGCCCCTCCATCCATCCATCCTCCCCTCCGGCCTTGCGGCCCTGCCTCGATACCGTGGGCCCTGCGGTGGGAGAAGCCCACACATTCTCCCATGCAGCCACCCCTGTTAGTTCACGCTTGCAGCTCCCTCTCAACAAGACCATTAACATGAAGCCCTTGTTTAGCATCCAGGGAGTGGAGGTGGAGGTGGAGGCAGAAGGCGGTGGTGGTGGTGGTGGGAGGGGGGGGGGGGGGGGGGGGGGGGTGTTGGTGAGTGATAGGGGTGAGAGCCAGTGAGGGAGGTGGGAGGAGGATTGGATAGATGAAGACAGCCCCGTCTGTTGACTCGAGGGGGGGTGGGGGGGGGGAGGTTAGGTTTGTCTTGGCAGGGGGGCAGGTCCGAGCTGCCTCTCACAGATATCTACGACCTGAATGACCAAGGGCCCAAGAGAGCAGGAAGAGAGAGAGAGAGAGAGAGAGAGAGAGAGAGAGAGAGAGAGAGAGAGAGAGAGAGAGAGAGAGAGAGAGAGAGAGAGAGATTTGCGGGGGAGGGGGGGTCCTGGGTGCTGATGGATATCCTGGTGGCGGCCCCCACGAACGGGGATGAGGGATCCCTGGGGTGGACGGGAGTAACATGAGACACAACACAGCTGACAGCCGGCTCCTCCCGCCCTCAATGTGAGTTACGATAAAACCGCATCGCAAATAGTGATTCACAGACAGTGATGACTGCGTTGTTAATTTGGCTTTCATTTGGATTTGACCTCGTCATTTCACATATGGTGATGAAAATGTATCAAATTAATATACAATGTACAATTCAATCAAGACCTGTGAAATCATAGAAACTATTATATATTTGTTATGAGTTCATATTAACATTTTAACAAATACACATTTCTTTTATTTGGTGTATTGCATAGATAAATCCTAAACCCTAGCCCACTGTGCGCGTTGAAAGTATAATATTCTGAGTATAATTTGCAGTATGCAGTCACTTATGACGTATCATGTTATCATTAAAATCCCTGGTAACTTCCAAGTCAGCAGAAATTAGTAATGAGTGTCCTGTGAAACATCATTTTAATGACCCGCTAACAACTCTCGTAGGGTCTTTCTTCAAGATGGCTGACATGGGAAAAATAATGACACTATATAATAATAATAATATATCCCATTCTGTAACGAGAACCCAATTTCCCTGAGCAAGCCCCCGTCCCAGCTGGAGTGCGGCACTATACTTCCTCGCTAAGCGGCGGTCCGTGGTGACAGGTCACGCAGCCCCCGACCCAACGTCAACACATTTAAACTGAGTGACTCCCATCAGTAACGGGACACCAGCCTCAGACCAGGGGCCTCAGATACCCCCCCCCCCCCCACAGCTTCAAATCACCCACGCGGTGCCAGTCGTTTCACACCTGCGTGACATGAGCATGCCTCCCCCCACCCCACCCTCTCCACCCTCTCCACCCCTCCACCCCCACCATGGTTCCACCATGCAGGGGGGCGCAGGAGTCGATTTCAGGGCCCAGGTTGGAGATCTAAAGAGACAGAGAGGGGGGAAGCCATCACTCAGGTCAAGTCAAGCTCCCTGGGGTTAAGACGACCTTAAACTCCTGTCGGTTTCCCCCCGATATACCAATAGCATTTGATGCTTCAATTACTATTATTAACACCATTGTTATTATTAACATTATTATTTTTGCTTGTTTTCTTTAACTTAGATTTGCGAGTATATTCCTGTTTCATTCTTGTTTAGACTACTAGTTGTCGTTCCTTGTATTTTACGAAGAAACAAATAAATATTTAATGGATTAACCGCCAAAAGTGACACAGAAATTATGTGGTTTGTCTCAATTTAAATATTTTTGGAAAACGTACACACAATTATATCTGAGCTACATAAAATCCAGTATGATCGTGGAAAAATACTTTTGTGATTTTTGTGGTTTTTATGTCCTGGAAGCCTTAAATCAACAGTGTTCCAGTATTGTTACTGTGGCTAAACATTTTTTGTGAACCTAAAATAGAGGACAAATTTTTTAAGTGACAAATTTCCCTCATGAAGTACTGCCAATGCTTGTTACCATAGAAACAGTGTTTTCCATTTCATAAAAAAAATACAATTGGTAACACAAAAGTGGAACCAACAGCGGAGGAGCCCTCATCAGATATGGCTCCCAAGCCACAGGGCTTTTTCATTATCCACCAAGTTTCACACAAAGGCTAAATGCATCCAAAAATCCCTCTCTTCCATACAAAAAAAAGACAAAAACGATGAGAAAAAAAACACCAAACAACTTACTACATATACAGAACAAGAGTGCATTTCATTTCCCTTTAATTACGCTAATGGAGGCCCTTTTGTCCTTCCCCCTGATTCCAAAGGGTGGAGCTAAAAGCGGACAGCCACTCGGCTAAAGGCCCCATTGTGCTCACTAAGCTCCTGGCTTAGAGAGGGAGAGAGAGAGAGAGGGAGAGAGAGATGGGATGGGCAGTAATTAGTTTAGCCCGCTCTCTGCTTCGCAGGCTGCCAGGAGAGGGCTTTGCCCGGTGAAATGTGTCTCTGCGGGGCCTCGAACGGCTCGAATGGAGGGCGGTTCCCTCCAACTGAAGGTCCGGCATGGCACAGGCAGGGGACCCTTAACCTAGAAACTTGCTATAGAGCAGCTAAATTAGTCGAGGAAGAGACATAAAATAGCGCCGGTTACATGAGAAAAGAGAGCCAATTACAAAAGGGTTCGGAGAGAATGCAGTGTGGGCACTGAGGCATTATGCATCCGGAGACCAGCCATCCACTTGTGTAACTGTTTGGAAAAAAGGTCAAGAGTCCTTCAAATAGAAACTACACTTCAGTCACACTTGGATAACCGCAATTTGAAAATATACTGGTTATGCTAAAATGAAATGTTTGTTTTAATGACACCCCGATTCCTAGAAGGGTGGCTTTAGCAGCAATTGTTTTTCCATAGAAGGATGTATTTGGCAATGCATGCTGTCACACACGTGATTCACCATTGAAATAAATGAGTTTCTTCTGCATATTCTCAAAATTGTTAAGAAAGCTGGGATTCTTATGAGAAGGTATTAAGCCCTTGACAACACAGTGGATATAAGACTGCACGGTGAGAAAGAATACATGTTTATTTCAAGAAACGAAATGGTCAATTTGTGTGAACCCTCCGCAATACCGCTTGCTACGATGGGAGAACTCCAGAGACCGGGTGGGAAGCTGGGAAGATACAGACAAGGGGGAGGAAGACATTTTCCTGTTTTTCTTAAACCTGACTATCATGCTCTTCTCTCCCCCCACTCCTCCATTTTCATTTAGATTTCCTCTCCCACTGTGGGTGTTGTCTGTAGGAGGTGGGCCGTTCACACCTCGCTGAGCTGTTTCAATGGTTCTCACCTCCGTGTCTGCCATTTTTCTCCCTGGTTCTTTTGCCCCATTTTCAATGTGCTGGCTTCTCTTCTCTTTTTCCCTTCACCCCTTTGCCATGAAAGAGAAGGGCCTAAATAATCTCCCTCTCCGGCTCTAATCAGGGGGGGGGGTCAGGGGAGGACCGCAATAAACGAAAAAGGGGAGCTTGTGCTTTTGTGTTTGGCCTCTCCGACGTCTTGATTCCGTTGGCATTTTCTCTGCGAGGTTTGGCGCCCAATGTGGGGGAAGGGGGTGGGGGACTTTTTAATTTGCTCTCTATTGACTCTTGGTTAATTGGGTTGGTTCAAGATGCATCCAGATTTCAACCCCAAGTTCAGTCAAGTTAAACCCTGCATTGTGTTCCCACTCGCACGGACAAAAGATTCACCCAATCGCCCGGGATGAGAGGGAGGAGGAGGGGGGGGGCTGTTAAAGAGGGAGAGAGGGGTGAGGTAGGGAAGAGGGAGGTCTTAGAGCTTGAAGAATCAATTGAACTGGATGTGGCGAGAGCAAAAATAGGTGTCAGTTATTTAGTCGCTGTGTGAGTTAAGTAATTCATCGAGGTTTGACAAGAACAACATTTTTGGCCTATTCACAGGGACAGAGAAGGTATCAATGTTATCCATGAAGGTTTTTACCAGTTATTCGCTGATGTGTATCAAGGCATCTCTGCATGCATGTATGTCGTGGTGGATATCACCGCCTTTCGATCCGACTCTACCCATGTCTGTTAAACATTAACGTAAACATTATCATATTGTAAACATTACAGTTTCATTCAGGATTTAATTTGAGACCCATTTAATCAAATCGACATATCTAGATACAGATACAGGTCATTATATATTTCTGCAATAACTGCACTTATGTCAGTGTTTACTCTACTATTGTTAATGTTACCGCTCGTTGCTTCGGGAGACGCCAATAATGTTTTGCCAGTGGCGGCCCTTATTTTAATTAATTTAATACGGTGCAGTCCCTGATTGGCCAGGTTACCCTGTCAATTACAACACAGTCCCTGATTGGCCAGGTTACCCCATCAACTACGTCCCTGATTGGCCCCGATTACATTGTAATTTCAGGAAATCTATATGGGCGGCTAGACGTACAGACTGATCCATGTAGCGAAACAGAATGTGAGGTAACGTGATCAGGATGGTCTCCAGGCTACTATCCTGCCACACCAAATGTACAAACAACTTACATGTTGCTTATCCTGAACTTATATTTGCAAGCGGTCTTTCAAAACATTCCAGGCCACAAGACATTATATATATATATATATATATATATATATATATATATATATATATATATATATATATATATATATATATATATATATACTGAATGCACTGCCTTATACTGTAAGGCAGTGCATTCAGGGTGGGGTTGACCCTTTGGGGGACTGCGAGCCACATCTGTTTCTCTCTCTCTTCCTCTCTCTTTCTCTCTGTCTTTCCATTGGAAATGTGGCGTGGATAGAGTGCCCCGGAGTGAGCACTGGGGTGTTTAAGTGTGTAATCATTTGTCCTTCCCCAGGGGACCCATTGGTCAGAGGAAAGGAACCTAATGCCTGCAAATTCGTGAAATCCTAGCAATTGGAAAGCGAGCCCCGAGGAATCTCATTAAGGAGTTCCACACGTCGATGATGCAGCCCCTTTTTCTGCTATTTTCCAGCCGAGCAGGAGCACTCTGTAGCGGATCTAAACTGGATAATGGTATTGGTTTTACATCAACCGGGGAGCACCGGAAGACGACAGAGCATAAGCAAAGAGGACAGCGTTCCGGCCATACTCTCTCACTCCCTCTACTATCTCCTGCTTGCTCTTTCTCATCCTTTTCGAAACATCCTTTTCAGGTAATTTATTCTTTAAGCCCTCCTACCTGGGAAACAAAAATAGAATTGATTTTCTATTATGGCCCACAGTGGAGGTCCAGTCAGGGCAAGTCTACTGGGCATGTCCGATCCGGGACCCCATCTGCTCCATTTCCCAATACAAAGTGGACATGACACCACTACCTCCTAACCCCCCTCCCCGCCCCCCTGTAGCCTGGGACAGTGAGACAACAACAGCCAATAGAGCAAAGCATGTTCAACTATATGGGGCTGCCAAATGTATTTCAAATGATCGATCAATTGATTGAGATGTGAATGAGTCAATTAGGAGACTTCAATATAAGCTTGAGAACCAAACTAGGGAAAGTCACATAAGAATGACATGTATACATGTGCATTTGCTTAGTATTGTTTGTATACACTTTTAAACTGTAAAACCTTCCAACGGTAGTTGCAGATATTACATTTAACATTCAGACGGCTGGACAAGGTTAGTACGCAGCACTGTGAAACTTTCTCTGAACACGACCTCTATGCCGGACTGGCTCCCTCTGTGTGTCCGATTGGCAGGGTAAATCCTCTGTTATCAACTATAAACATTCCTACACAGTGCGGGAGGAGCAATACAGAGGGTCAAAGGTTAACTGCGCTTATCTAACATCAGTTATATCCCACAGTCTGAGACAGTCCATGGCTATTGATGGAGTTAATGACTGTGGTATCTTTTCATGTCTCAGGACTCTGTTTTGCAACAATGTCTCGAGAAGAACAGAAATAAAAGTGTGTAAAAAGTGTATCGTGAGGCTGTGTGAGAAAAGTAGCCTGTGTTTGTATTGACAAAACCAAGGCAGGATTAGATCAGACCAGAAAAGGCATGTCTGCTGGGAGCATCACCAGTGTGGCAGCCAAACAAAAATCGCTGTTTTATGCTCTACCTTAGCCAAATTCTTTCACATCAAAGTTCGTCTTCGGCTGATTTCCTGGCAGCTAACTATGACCTTGCTTCTCCTAATTTGAATGTCACAGAGAACATTCCGCCTTGTTCATTCACTTACTGGCCATGCATTTATTCTGTCCTACAGACTGCTTGTCCTCATAAGCAGCTGCCAATCACAGCGGGGCTTACTTAGCCTGCAGCTCCGAGCGGCTGGAACTCATTAGAAAGAGGCGGCTAGGCCATGTTGTGGTGCCATTGCAACCCTGGTTCCTCATCTCCCACCCCCCCCCCCCCCCCCCCCCCCCCCAAGTATGAGATGCTCCCTGAGGCTGAGCGTGCTTAATCAGCAGGCTGGAACACTGAGCTCAGGTCTGTGGAGGTATAGGGTGGGGATGGAGAGCAGGGAAGGAGAGTGGGAGGAGGACGAGAGGTAGGGTTGGAGGAGGGGGGGGTGGTGCTGGTAGTGGATGGTTGGGTCTGAGGGATCGGGTAGGGAGACTGTGAAATGAGAAAATGCATCAGGAAGTGAACAAGGACATCCAGGAGAGTAAGCTGCTTTGGGTTGAGCAGAGAAACACTTGAAATGCATGGACCTACCATGCAGTCCAAGTGCTTTGAAAGTGTTGCCTGGTGAAGTAGACCTGATCCCATACACCAGTGATCCTAAACTCCCCACAAGTCGACGGGAATGTTAAAGTATGACCCAGGCCTTGAGTCCAAAAAAGTCATAAAATAACAAAACATGGTATTGATTTTGGGCGGTAGTTAAACAAACGCAGAGATAGCAATTGGATCCCCCAACGCGGATTCGCCTCCACAAATTTCCATTCCAGCCTTTTGTATTGCAAGGCTATCATTAGGCGGGGCAACGGATCTGCTCGGAGAAAACTCACTGTGGACAAGCACTACGAGCTGCCAGGTCGTAATGGCACGAAGCACAGATGTGCCTCTGCGCAGGAAAATAAATCGATATGGCTGTGGCGTAAATTCGGCTAAATATCTGCGAAAAAAACGAAACGACTCAGGGAGGGAAAAGCAGAATGAGAGGATAAAAAAAGAGTGTTTTCATCCTTTGTGTTCTTGTCTCTCTTTCTGTGCAGTTTTAGGTTCGCTCCATCTTCCAGTGGGAGAAATGCGTGAAATGTTGGAACAAATGTGAAATGTTGGAACAGATCTGGAGCATAATGGAGGGAACTGGAGAGATGCATGTGTGGATATGAACACCACAGGTCATTTATAACCACCGATGAAAGTCCTGGGCCTGTATAGTCTGGACCCATGACCCAGTCAAGCTGTCAGACCCACTGTGGTCAGCATGTGGTTGGCGTTTTTTACGACATGGTTAGTGGACATGTCTTTTGGCCCCGGGGCCCCTACCAAAATCATAGCATTTCCAAGCATCTGTACACGTAGTTAAACACAGGACAGAAATATATTGAGCAGCAAACATGTTTATGTGAATCCATCACTAAAACGGGACATTGGTGACCAACCACAACAATTTTCAAACCTTTTTTTCCTGATTACAAATGGGGAAAAAATATTTATTTCTGGGAACTTATTGATAATGTTGTTAAACATAAGACTGTGTTCCTTTTAAAACTAGAAGGGAACAAAAATCACCAGACTCCTTCCTGCATGTTTTTTGTTCATGTTTACAACTAATTAATTCAGTCACATCCTACTCCTATCTCGAGCCACCTTGCTACTGGACAGGCTGCCTGCTATGTCTTGTCTGATTCTTTTGCTTTTCTCTTAAAGGGTTGTCCTTCTGTGTCCATGTTATCACCCTGCTATTGATGCTGTGAAGGTTATGCAATGTGTCTAGATGGATCCTACTCAAACTCCATGTGTTCGCTTACTCATCCTCACCTTCGTTGATAACACCTTGTGTGTGTGCATGCGCATGCCCGTGTGTGTGTGTGTGTATGTGTGTGTGTGTGTGTTACTGTGCACACATGAAAAGCAGCCCTTTAAATATTTCCGGACAATGGAACCTGCTCTCGAAAGGTATTAATCATTCCAGGTAAGAATTATGTGTGTATGTGTGCATGTTTGCTTATGTATGTCGGTTTGTTTGTGTGTGTGATTGTGCACTTGTATTTGTGTGTGATTGGTTGATTATGCATGTATGTGTAGCTGCATGGGTGAGTGTGTGAGTTTGTGCACACGTTTCTTCCTCCGGCGAGTGAGGCTGAAGATATTAGTGAAGCTTAAACTTAAACACTTTGTTTTACCTCCACCGCTAGCTGTGTCCTTAATTTGCATCTTCATTTTATGTAAATTTATTTCCATGTTTTTATCTTACGTAAGATAAATTATTATATTAATAATAATATTATTATTTTTATTTTGTTCTTTCAGCACCTTTTCATTTCAGCTCCTTTTGGAACATCTTCAACCCCTAACACACATTTCTCTATTCAACATTGCCATTGAAAACAACAACAACTACTTGGTAGAATTCAGTATGAGACACTCAAGGCTCTTTCATGTTTATGTGTTGATAACTACTGTCTGATCATCGGACTCTCGCTCCATAGCCTCAGGATTCAATCACCATGTCGGGAAAGATGACTGAGATCAACTTCTGAGCCGTTAGCTTCCAAAACATCAAGATAAAAGCCAAGCAAAACAAGTTACTCAGGTTTCCCAAACACCAGCACTTTACAATGACAAATACAATGTCATTCACAGTGCTGTTAGTCCTCCCCGCCTGCAGGTGGCAGTAGTAGTACAAAAACTGGCTAGAATGGAGCTCACCTGCAGGAGCCAGGCAAACTCAAACAAAGCCATCATTTCTAATGAAGAACGGAGGGGGGGCGAGAGTAGCCGGGGCAGGTTACGAAGCCAGGATGCTTGGACGTAGGCCAGGCACACAAGCTGTGAAAAGGTCCTGCGGCCTCCCTCACATATTGCCAGCATTACGTTTATTCCAGTGTCACCCCCCTCCCTCTCTGTCCTCCCCCCCCCCCCCCCCCCCCCCCCTCCCCACGCCACCATCTGCGGTCTTAATGAAGCTGTCCAGAAGCTGTCATTCATTCGTGAACGACAACGCCCCGCGGTGTGATCGCGATGGTCGTTCATCCCTCCGGCAAAATGAGAAACAAACCGTGGAGCCTACAGAGAAAAGTTCCCCAGCAAGCCCTTTCTTGTTGTTGAAACTTTCCCATTCTTTTATTTTTCAACTGCCACCATCATCATCGTCCTCGTCATTTGAGATCGACAATTTAGACCTGTCGCTGATTTCTTTAGTGTGAATGAGACAGATATAGGGAGAGAGAGAGAGAGAGAGAGAGAGAGAGAGAGAGAGAGAGAGAGAGAGAGAGAGCGAGAGAGAGAGAGAGAGAGACCTGCAATATATATAAATACAGGCCACATTAATATAATAAGTCACGAGCAACCTCAGCATGCCACAGTCTCTTATAGGAACTAAAGGGCCAGGTCTGGGAAACAAAAGCCAAAAGCCAAAGAAAAAAAAAGGCTCCAACTGTTGTTAGCGGTGGCGTCATGGCAACGGCTAAGCCTTTGTTAGCGGGAGAGAGAGAGGAGGGATTTTTTATTCAAGTTCACTTGCAAGGCTCTCTTCCAAACTGGAGGTCTTGTGGCGTTTTGTGTGTGAACGTCTTCATGATGTTTGACTCGAAAGGCTCATTGTTCTCCAATAACCCCCCGCATCCACCCTCTGGTCCTCCCCTCTGGTGTGGCCGAGTCAGCCAAGACAGTTTTAAATATAGAGAGGTGCAGGGGATCATAAGTTCATTTGACTGGAAATGTTCCCCTTTCTTGTGTGTGTTCTTTGAATAAGTATAGGGGCCCTGTCACTTCATGGAAAAATAAGTGTTAATCTTCTCTTTTTACACTGCAATTTCGTGAGCTAATAAGAAACTATTATATCTCTGAGCTGGCTGCATTAGTGTGGGTTTTCATCCAACAGGGTTTGGATCTTCAGCAACAACGGCCAGAGCCTGGGAATCTGTAAGCGATGACTTGAATTTAAAAAATACCAAATGAACATGAGCAGTAGAACACTGAATACTAATTGCACCGGAATTAAGCTTTTGTCTGCCATTGGTAATAAACTGGCAGGCATTAGCAATCTATGTCCGAACATGTCCTCATAAAAGCCCCTCAATGTTAATTACAGTTCCTGGGGGTTTTATCTCCTGTGACCATAATTTCCACACCAATGTCATGAACCGCCTGAGGCTTAAAGGTTTTCAATCACAGCCGGTGCTGAGGTGAATGAAGAACTAAATGACAAATACGCTCGGAGGAGATGGGAGGAGGTGCTGGAGGGGGTTCAAAGGCAGCTTTGATGGGTGTCGATTTTTTACCACTACGGTTTGAGGGGGTGTCTTTGGTGTGGATTTTGTGGTGCCACGAGTGAGGACGGGGGTGGAGGGTGAAGTGCTGGGGTTGTTCAGGGCCGTGAAGACTAAGAGTGTGGACGATGACGTTAGCCCGCTTGGCTTGTTTTTATTGAGGAGGAGCAGAGCAGTGCCAAACCAGAGAGCCGGGCAGAACCAGCCAAAGCTTGCAGCCGGTCCAAGCGGCTATGGTCCTGCTCCCCTCCACAGTCCCTTGCTCACCCTGAGCAGACTCCCACAACCACAGAGGTTGAACGGAGAGTCTGCCCTTGGTCACTAACATATAGCCAATCCCTTGTTAATTTTCTCTCTCTCTCTCTCTCTCTCTCTCTCTTTCTCTCTCTCTCCCCTTCTTGTCTGTTAGTTACCCCCTTGATCTCTCTCTCTTTCTCACTCTATACTTTCCTCCCCCTTTACCGCTGTTCTTCTCTATGCTTGTAATCCATCCTAACCCATTACTAAATACAAGTATTACCAACCCAGCGGAAAATTTCATGTTGTATGAAAAAACATGGAGATCGATAAAAAAGGTTTGTTTATGTGTGCTGGAAAAAGAGCGTGCCACTGAGGCAAAGTCCGGACATTTTTAGCTGAGGAGCACTGACAGGGTCCACTTTTGACAATGGCCTCTGAACACGCAAACAGCTCACCCTGCAATCCATCACTATTCTGTGGCTGTCAGTACTTTCGTTCCAAATTATTAGTGATTTTCCACTGTAAATACCACTTTTGTTCCTAATTGTTTGGACATTTTCCACAGTGGCAATATCCCTTTTATTTTTTATGGTTATTATTTTCTTTAATGCAACCATTTTTGTTCCAAATTATTAGCGCATTTTCCACTCCAACCACGCAAAAACAACAATTATTCCATTATTTCTGGGGATAATATTTGAAACAAGTATTTATCTCTCTAATTTCATTTTCTGTGCAAATGTGGAGAATATAATATATATATAACCAAGGGGTTTGAATGTGTAGACAGCTTTTAATTATCGTTAAACATCATTTCAAATAACTTTGAACATAAATGATGACTTCAGCAAATTGCGAGTTGCAAAGTGCGGGCTTAGCGTTCGCTAAACACGCTATCTCCGGCCCTATGTGCTTGCTTCAGCATCTGTTTATTTGGGCAAGGGTTATGATGGAAGTGTGTACTTTTACCCAGCTGCACATCGCTTTCCTGTTGACAGGGTTGTTCACATCAGCAGATGGGAATGGACTCAAACGCCTAAAACACTTTTTTTCTACATCTAAAGATATATTTAGAATTGTTTTCACTGCAAAGTACACAATCTGACCCTAGTGTGCCTTACCCCAGTATTCCTACCCCAAGTCTGGAGGAGGGCTGTTGTACTATGCCCTGTTTCAATGTGAATTCATTCCACACAGAGTCACAGAACAGAGGAATAATGTTGCTGCGTTCTAACAAGTCTGGGCCATGGGAAAGGACAACAAGACAAGGACGTATTACGGAAAGTGCCAGACACTGTCACATGCCTCGGCAGCAAATTGAATTTGAGATGCATTGCCTACAGGAATGTACACTGCAGTTGATGCAGACATCACTCATTCCCCACACAGTAGATCGACTCATCTCACCATTTGTTCAGATCCAGTACATCCATAGGACTACAAACCAAAATGTGTAGAACTTCCAACCCCACATTATCGGTGCATCGTCTCACTTTGTAAGACCTCTGTCCTTCTGCTGCAGTTTTTTTTCCTATCTATCGCCTACCACACAATTGATCAAAGTTTCCATACTTCCTCAATGTTCAAGTATTTCTTCAGCTAGCCTAGAGAAGCAAGAATTGTGTCCCGCAGCGCAGCACTTCATGCCAGGCCGGACCGCACAGGTGATAAGGGTCAGGGTTCGACTGCACTGCAGCCGGGCAGATCTAGACAGATTGATCCAATATGGCCGCCCCCCAACCCACCACCACCCCTGGGTCCCAGGCCAAAAGGATAACCCTCTGCCATGCCAACGACAGGCCGGGCCAAGGACACCCTGGGGCTCTGGCGATTGCAAAATGTATGCTCAGCATTGCAGCGATGCCATGCACAGAGACATCACACACTCCCAATCCTCCTCTTTTCTCCCCACTCTTTTGTTATCCACCACCCTTACTTACCCTCTGAGGACTCTTCTTTTGTCTGCACTTATCTCTCCTTCTCTCTCTTTCTCTCTTTCACTCCGTCTCTTTTTTCTCTCTCTCTTGGTATCTCTCTTTCTTTCATTGCCTCTCTCTGTCGCCCACTGTCTATCTATATCTGTTCTCTCTTTCTGTCTCCCTCCCTCTCTTATGTTGCACGTTTTTCTCTCTGCCTCCCTCTCCATCTCTGTCTTTCCCTCTCTTCTAGCCATCTTCCTCCCTCTCTGTTCTCTCTACCTACCTACTATCGCTGTCTCTTTCTCTCTCCTCTCTTTCTCTTTCTGTCTCTCCTGTTATTTCTATCACATATGCTGTTTGTCTCTCTCTCTCTTTCTTCTCTCTTCTCCCAAGGGAGTAAGGGAGAGGGAGAGAGCCTATTCATCCATGAAGATTACAACACTCACTGAGACAGCCTTGTGGAAAGGGTCCCAGCACAACACCAAGAATAGCGTGCACAACATTGTGCTCTATCATTGTGCCTTTCCTAAAACACCTTTGGCTGACCAGAGCCAAGGGTGTCTCATAGTGCACGCCTCGTCTAACTGAAGGTTTAACTCAATGTCAGCATGTATGGCTGCAAACCCAGAGCACATACACTCACACACACTGTGGCTCTGTTTTAAGCTTGTGGGATGACAGGAATTATCAAAACAATTTGTAGTTTGAATAACTTTTAAGTATCCATTTGTATTGATAACTGTCACATTATTTTTATATAATTGTTGTATATATTTAATATTAGATCAATTTCTCATTATCAGTATTTTTGGTTTTATTTATCCTATCAAATAAAGTGTATTATTATTGTTATTGGTTTTGTTGTTGTTGTTGTTGTTGTTGTTGTTGTTGTTGTTATTATTATTATTAGTTAATAGTCATTATTATTATATTACTCTACAGTCTGAGTGGCATGTCTCATTGTCACATTTCATCTAACAATAACCTTTGAGTGTTCACATTTTGGTTTAACTGCCACATGAGTAGCCTGCTTTATGTAATTCTTGGAGTGAGCTCTTGTTAGCTCTACTTTACTTTACATAAGTACTCTGACTTAAGTTACATGTAATTCAAGTAGAAGTACTTGTGATGAATCTGTTTTGAAGTCTCTGTTTATCTTTACAATGCTGCTCATCTGGCTCCCACTCTCTTTACTCATCCATGCTGATCACCAACACTTGCCCAGAGTTTCTCAAACTTCCTGGCAGGCAAACCAAAATTACAGCCAGAAGAGTCGTGTGCCATAGATGCTATA
Organism: Lota lota; assembly: GCA_026745465.1. Classification (NCBI taxonomy): domain Eukaryota; kingdom Metazoa; phylum Chordata; class Actinopteri; order Gadiformes; family Lotidae; genus Lota; species Lota lota. The sequence continues at coordinate 3,221,360 of JACYXH010000765.1, forward strand.
AATCCATTAACAAATCCATTCGCATCATGTTTATAGTTGATGGCAAGCCTGTTGGCTAATTCCACAATTAAAGTTTTCTCTCAGGGAGATAAATTCTTATGTAGGGAATGAATATGATTTCTTTGTTCGCTTTGTTCGACCAAACAAAACGTTTTTATATATATAAATATATATAAATACTTAATTACAAATCTAATTCCCGCAATATTTCCAACGGTCTCAAAACCATTGGATGTGCCCGAGGCCTGATCGTGAAGACCTAAACTGTCCGACAGCGCCCTAGGTATTTTATAACAAATGAAAAGATTAAAGTGAAACGATAGAAATGACAAGAACTAATGAAAAAGAACAATGAATTAAACAAACAACCATGTAGTTGCATGTAGTGCGAAGCTGAGCGACAAGATTTAGATATACTTCTGTGCTCTGGCGTCTCACAAGACCCCATGTGGCGCAACAGATGGTAAACTCTAAATGACTCAGCCCCAGCCTCCAACATATGTGGAGCTTTACTGACACCTGCTGGTCAGAGGTAAAATTAAGTTAGGGACAAACCCAACTTGTTACACAATGAGGAAGGGAGCAAGGCACTTAAAGATTTTTCATTACTTGTAGAGACATTAAAACGGAAAAGGAGCATTGCATTTCAGTTGTACCACAGCGATATCCCCTTCCTCTTCAATTATAAGAACGTAGTCTGAGAAATTGTATAATCAATCATTTTATGCTATTTATTGTGAAAGTTATATTGGAAGTTTTGGCATCTATTATAATGTATGATAAAGAGAGCAGTGCTCTATTGGCAGCTTCTGAAATGATAAACACATGTGATGATTCCCACCAACTCACTGGAGGCCAATTATAGACAGCAGACAAAAACAATCAATCAGAGAACTGGAAAAAAAAATTGCCATCTCACACAAAGGAATTATGATAAATGAGATACGATGTGAAGAGGTGCGGCCAGATGGATTATGAACTATAAGTGTATAACAAATGAACGGGGCAGGGGGTCTCAGGCCTGCCAGACCAGATCAATCAATCACTGTTCTAACAAGACAGCAGGAGATGCCAGCAGACAGCAACACTTCCTGAACCTACAGAGAAAGCAGGGCAGAAAGTGGTACAATTGAGACGTGCAGAAACACAGAAACACACACACAGACACATGATGCATTCAGTTGATCTTAGATGTTATACCTATTGTGAACTCTCCATCTCTCTCTCTCTGTCTCAAGACAGTGTTCTTAGCTATCTCTCTCTACCAGCCCCTGGTTAATATTCCCTTCACATCGCCTGTATTGCCTTTCGCCTCTGTTTTTCCCCTAGTAATCTTTGTTTGGTTTTCATAAAAATACTTCTTCTTAATTCTCTTTATTCAGCACATATTAAACCTCTGCAAGGGTGCCTACGTCCACTGCCCACCCAGACTGTTGTACAAACAAACACATTGTACACATGAGTTGTAATTAAATGAATATACAGTGTTATTAATATCTTTAATACAAGGACTTGACCCACGATCCAACACAATAAAAAAATCTAATGTGGACTTTGGGGAAAACAAACAAACCAGTGAATTCCAAAATGACTTTTATATGCCAGTATTGTGTATCTCATGTGTATTTTATTTTTGTATTCTTCTTGATATGCCATAAATGTGTTGTTATCTGTTGCATATGTCATGTGTTTTTGGCAGAAAGAGAAGATTTCTTTATGCAGCCCTATAACCATCCATCCACCAACCCTTCATTCCTGTACCCCCTCCTGCCCAGTCAGGACGTCCCGCCATGGCCTGCTAGACCTTACACCTGCTTGGGCTCTGGCCATCAGAGCTCTGGGTGGCGGCTGCAGCTGTGGGGCCATTAAACACGTTGTCAGCATCCAGTCCGCTCCTTTAACAATGTGCCAACAGCATGACTCCATACAGCCCCCCAGCCCACGCCCTTCACCCTGGTCGGGGCCCCTCTGACCCTTCCCAAGGGGCCCCAGGGTGAGGAGGGTGTGTGTGTGGATGGAGAGAGAGAGAGACTGCTATGGTTCTGGTCTGTAGGATTCTTAAGAGAACCGTAGCGGTATGGAGAGGTGAACAATGTCTTTCGGCGCGTGTACACTCCCATGCCATGCACACATACACACCAGCTCTGACATTTAAACACAGACACGCCTCTAGTCTCAATCCTTCTTGACGTGAACAGCATCCCAGTACTTGGATAACACTATTTCCTAAACTATATATCAACAGCAAATGGTAATGGTCAATATTTGCAGTTACTGTGTCGAGCTGCATCGTCAACATTTTACTCAACGATCCTCCGACTGCTTGGGATGTTGAAAGGAGCTACGTGTCATCACCATAGCTAATCTGTGACCTCCAGTCCTCCCCCTCACACACACACGACAGGGGAAGAACGCATATCCTTCAGTCTTAGCACTCACACACACAGACACACTCAAACACACACACAAACAGGTATGTCTGCACACTATTTTACACACACACACACACACACACACCCACACAGCTACTTTCACAGTCATGCTCTGTGTCTGGTCAGTCACATGACCTCTCAGACCGTAGGGCGTAATGACCATTATTTCCAGGTTTTTTCAAACGCCATCTCGGATTTCATTCTTTTTTATGTTCTACTCAAATGTCAAGTTGAGGTCAGCCGTGTATCTCCGCCGACTCTTCCAGCAGCCAAAGTGGAAAGGCATGATTCACGTGGCACCTCCCACGCTCACAGAAAAGAACGAGAAGAAAGATATTTATTACTCAAAGAGGCCTCACACTGTATAGACTTCCACCATCGCACCACCACCTCCATTAAAGCACGACCCTGGAAACAGATCCGCTGTGGCAGATCCATCATGGCCGACGCAGCTCCCGCTCTTCTCCAGACACAAGCAAATTCTCGCCCGTTTTTGGAGTTAAGAACACAGCAATGGGGAAATAGGAGTTGTGGATGGGTTTTTTACCCATGATGCATTGGAAATGGTTCAGCATTAGATGAATGTTTGAAAGGCTTGTTTTAGGTTAAGTTGAGGTATGATATTATTGTGTTATTTTACATTATGAACCATTAGGTTTTATGAATGGTTAGAGATTTAGATGAATCAGGCATGATGTTATAGAGGGATTACGGTGGACAGTATCCAGTTTAGATTACATTTAGTTAACAGGTTAAGGATCCTTAACTTCAGGTAAGGGGTTTGGTGAGGATCCAATGCATCATGGGAGTAGCAATCAGAAAAGATGCATTGAGGTGTGTGTGTGTGTGTGTGTGTGTGTGTGTGTGTGTGTGTGTGTGTGTGTGTGTGTGTGTGTGTGTGTTTTGTGTGCTGTGTGTTGTCTGTGGGCTTTTTTTTAATCAGTGAGCAAAGTTGTATTGGCACGGGGGTCTGCAGTGCTGGGATTAGACCCCCAGACAGACCGATGAGGCTGGGTCTGGGTGCTGACCCTGAGGGTTCCTCAGAAGGGGGGAGGGGGAAAAAGAGGAAGAGGAGGATAGAGGAGAGACCACATAAATCTTCACTGCTGAATGAAATGAGACAAGAGAGAAAGAAGAGAGATAGAGGCAGTCAGAGGATTAAGAAGAGCACTGTGCAGAGGAATGGAGAGGAGAGAGATGTGTCTGCATTTTTGTGTGTATTTCTGTGTGTGTATGTGTATGTGTGTGTGTGTTTATGTGTATGTGTGTGTGTGTGTGTGTGTGTGTGTGTGTGTGTGTGTGTGTGTGTGTGTGTGTGTGTGTTAGGTGTGATGACTCTATTCTATAGTTAAATGGCATTGCAAGACTTCTTCCCTGAGCCTTTGTCCAGCCATACGATTTGACCACAGTGGATCGTTTAAAAGGAATGGTGTCCTGTGTTTTTTATTTGCTCCGGATATTTTCAGATGACATGGTGAAGGAAATTTGTTGTATCAGGTGTTATTTATTCTGAGTGGGTCCGGGGGACTGTAAACACCCTTAAAAGACTGACTCCATTTCCCTTTGACACAGAAATAGTCTGTCACATCAACAAACTGTCTTGAAATAAGAAATATTTGCTCAAACACTCTGGGAATCCAAATATTAGGGTCAAACTCCACGGAGGCCTTTTAAACAAAGGTAGAAAATACCGTGGTTTAAAACGTTTCCAATCGACACACAGTTGTTTCCGATAGGAGAAGTCGTTTGAATCCTCCCAGTAAATCAATAACAGTCAAGGAACTGGTTCAACTTCATCATGTTGTGTGGAACAACCCACTAAGTGTACCTATATCCCACTCCACTGGTGAATATTCATGTTCTGTCACTGTCTGCATTTCCTCTCCCCATGGTCAAGTTTTCTTTTTGGCTCAAGGGTCAAGTTTGTGCGTCTCTCTCTCTCTCGCTCTCTCGATCGATAATCCTCGATCGATAATCCTCGATCACCCGACGCTGTCGCTCATAATATCACCATAACACCCACCTGACAAAATATTTACACTGAGTGTTTAAAACAGAGGCTCAGAGACACCAGGAACCATGCAGCTGTTGGCTTAAGGGTCTTTCAGGGTCCTTTTAAATGGAACACCAGTAAGATTACATTGCTGAATTATTTATAGGCCTAATGTTTATACTTTTCGATCTACTATTGAGTGTGCAATGGGTCTCAGGTCAATTCAAGCTCAAATTGTACCGGGAGTTAGGATTATTGATTTGACTCGTATGGGGATGTCTGTTGGAATAGTGATTAACAATTTTTATTATTATTATTATTATTATTATTAGTAGTAGTAGTAGTAGTAGTAGTAGTAGTAGTAGTAGTAGTATAAGTCACAGCAGTAGTACTAGCATTGGTAGTAGTAGTAACAATATAATTAGAAGTGGTAACAGAAGTAGTATTAGTATTCCTCACCATTATCATAGTAGTAAGTAGTAATAGTAGTAGTAGCAGTAGTGGTTACAGAAGTAGTAGTAGCACTAATAGCAACAGTAGCACTAATAGTACTAGTAGCGCTCTGGAACAATTCTATGATGTGGTAAAACCTGTCCAGCCTTCACTGTGTGTGCAGACACACATCATCTCGACCGAGGTAAATAGATTACATGACCCAATTACTGATTTTTGTATGTGGCAAACATCTAAGATAGAGTCACACAGTCAGAACACGACTCCTGTTGATCTGTCTGTCTTCTCCCCCTTTTCGCACCGAGCGTACGTTCGTGCCGGGAGCCTGTGTTTGCGGGAGGCGCCACAACCAACGCTTTGACCTCCGGGCTTTTGATAGACCGCTCCGCCTCTACCTCCTGCACCCGGGGGATGCAAAAGCAAGGGAGAGACCGTGGACGAGCGATGGTATTCCTGCAGCGTTCCTACCCATTGTGACCCTGTCACGTCAAGCTGGGGTGTAGAAAGGGGGGGTATGGTTAACATGCAAATGAATGTGGTGATAGGTCTGGCAAGGTCGCCCATGGGGGGGTCAAACGGCATGATAATTCAGTGTCAGATTAATGTGTCGTCAATTCTCAGCGGGGGGAGGGCTGCGGGCGTGTGTGGGTGTGCACGCTGATGCCTAGTTGTCCTCAGCAGCTGGGAAATTCGCTTAGTTAAAGGGGAGCTATAACACTCTTCTATTTTCGAAAGTAAGAGAGTGCTTCTTCATACTCGTTTTGTGACCATTGACATCATTAGTCAGGGATTTGGGTTCTCTGTTGGTGCGATTCTGAAAGATTATGTAAATAGTCCAACTTTTGGTGGAAATGGATTGATGTTGCAAGCTGCATTTTATTCACATCACGCATGTATGAAGCAGTACACTCATAATAGAAAATAACCACGCATGACGGCTCCCCTTATTGATGTCATAGCAGTACTGGGAGAAGCAGCGATGCGGGCCTGTGTTGTAGCAGCACAAAGACAAGATGGCTGACCCTGCGTGTAGCAGCACCAATCTCTATGCCAATGAAAAACAACCCAGAACTGAAAGAATGAAAAAAGGCAACACGCGGAAGAGAAAACAAAACACAACTGATACGCAAACAAGACACAAAGGGAACAAAAACAGAGCGACAGAGAGATACAAAGAGAGGGGAAGAGAGAAGAGGGGACAGGATTTAGGGGAACAGGACAGACAAAAACAGGTGGGAAGGCAGGCTTCAAACCTGTGGGTGGACAGGCTTTTTGGGGACAATCCATATTTCATCATTCCTTTCTTTTATTTTTATTGATGGGCACCCGGAAAGATAAAGGCCAACGTGACGCACGTGGTGTAGATGTCTGGTGGGGGTAGGGAAGGATTGATCGGTCTGACATTTGATCCTCTGGTTCACTGTTGAGGATGAGACGGAGAGACTCACTCTCTTCCCCCATCCACCCACCTCCACCCATCAGTGCATCACCCACCTCCACCCTTCAGTGCATCACCGACCTCTACCCCACAGTGCATCACCCACCTCCACCCCTCAGTGCATCACCCACCTCCACCCCTCAGTGCATCACCCACCTCCACCCCTCAGTGCATCACCCACCTCTACCCCACAGTGCATAACCCACCTCCACCCCTCAGTGCATCACCCACCTCTACCCCACAGTGCATCACCCACCTCTACCCCACAGTGCATCACCCACCTCCACCCCTCAGTGCATCACCCACCTCCACCCCTCAGTGCATCACCCACCTCCACCCCTCACCCCTCACTACCCCACAGTGTGCTCTCTCTGTCTAATTTCCCAGAATGAGAGCTTCTTTTGAAAACCCTGGGAATGTGTGTTTTTGTGGAAGGTCAGATGATTCCACACCACTCTCAATTGTATTAAAAGTCATGCAAAGTGCCCGCTGGTCATTCTGTGGCTTTAATAAAGTCTGTCAGTTCAAACAGACAGACATCAGCTAGCAGTCTGTGGTGGTAACCGTTGCTAGGGTGTGATGTGGTATGGGGCTGCCGCACTCATTACCACCATGGGAAATAATAAAATAATGATGTAATACAGCTGTCACAATCTCATCCGCTAAGTAATCCTACGAGGGTAGGATGGGTCGTGCAATGGCTCCATCTACGGCGTTTAGCTAATCAACGTCATATTGAATGAAGAGATAAATTCATACGAAGTATTAATTCAATCGCTGGCTTGATCAAATACGGAGATGAATCAATTAAATGTGGAATTGTCCACAGAGTGCACGCAACAGTCTTTTAATGGCGCAGTGGGTACACATGTAATACACCCCGTTCCCTTAAGTGGGTGAGGATTGAAACAATGATCACTAATGCTGGGCATTAGAGAATGGTACAGCGCGGTGCAAATGGTTGAGAGAAACATGAGCGCAGTAATGGGATTTTACTGGCTTAATATGTTCAGTGAACATAAACTGTATTACATCAAGTTATAAACCCATAGAAACTGGGCAGTGGTGGTGGTGTGTGTGTGTGTGGGGGGGGGGGGGGGGGGGGGGGTTGCTCAAGGGGTTTAGTGTGAAACAGGCAATGAGAACATTTTTAGCCAACAGTCTTTATCACCACCTTGTGGAGAAATATATATATATAATAATCAAATGTTCTGTATTACACGGGTGTGATACCTATACATATAATTTATACAACCTTTATTTAAATAGACATACAATGGAACTTCTAACAAATATATTTAAAATATTTATTGAACGGTGGAACTCGACCACCATATATGAACATCTTTCCCTTCATGGGGTTCTCAATGTAAAGGAATGCACAGTGGGATAAACTGGGTGGGGGGGGGGGGGGGGGGGGGGTACGAGAGAGAGAGAGAGAGAGAGAGAGAGAGAGAGAGAGAGAGAGAGAGAGAGAGAGAGAGAGAGAGAGAGAGAGAGAGAGAGTAGTCCCATAGTCTCTCCCTGATATCACCACCACCTCCAATAACCCGATGTATGAAGACGTGCTTTTGGCTTGCATGTGCAAACGTCAGAATGCTAATCCTCGGTAATCCTGGCCAAGAGGGTGCTGCGAGATGGATGTGACAACTAGATGTACCTCGCCCGTGGAAACTACAATTTCCACCCGGAGCAAGATCACAGGAATGTGATCCTGTGTTATTTTTGCTTCCATGCATCGATTTGAGGAATGCAGGCCAATCTAAACGAGGATTAATGCTCGTAAATAATGCAGTGTTACTTTATAGTTTACAAGCACGATAGAAGTGCATTTCGTAATCTCATGGTTTCAGAGAAATTGTTTCTGGACACCAAACATATTTAAAAACTAACATCCGTCAACTTAATATAAATACAGCATCAACATAGAATACATCTATATATTGAACTGACCACCAATCTTAGAAGATTGTACCAATTATTTGTAGATGCAATGTTTTTATAAGATTTGCGACATGTACCAACCAAAGAGCACTGAGGAACTATTACTCGTATTACCAAGAAGAACCGACCATTAATTACACACGGTTTGTATCGAAATTTAAGTTGTACCGGATCTGTTTTGTTGTATGATTATGTACCCAACAGGACTATTATACATGCAGACCCATTCATGGGTGGTTGTTTCGATGGGGATTCATTTGACTGCTGCACACAACACACTGCATGGAGGACATATGAGGTGGAACTTATATGTACTACAACGACTCATAGTATCCCCCACATAAAGAAGCATCAATTATCCATTATCAAGAAAGGATGGCATTGACACTCGTGTAAGCTATACGATTATTGTGTTTTGAATTAACTGCATAACGTGCATTTAATAAAAGAAACTCATCACTGCCAAAAAAAAAAAGAAGGTATATAGTCATAGATTATTTGCTGTTTCGGTAAGAACAAGGGAGAATGATGATGATCTAAAAGATTAAGTCAATGTGTAGCTCGTTATTCTGATCAACGTTACCTGAGTTTGTTGAGAGAAATTCACGATTCCTTAACATTTGTTAGTGAAAAACGTTAATTTCAGCCCAAATAAAGATAACCCATAATCATGTGAATGTGCACACACTGTATGAGTGAATTAATGATTTCATAATTTTCTATTGGTCAGGTCTTGATTCAGAGGGGTGTGAAGATGTTCTGTCTGAGGCTGGGGATATTGTTGCCTGGAACGCTGTTAAATGCTGCCCCACGTCATGGTCTCCATAAACTGGCCTCTGTCAAGTCTGCCTCAATGCTGCCCAAGCGCAAGTTCGAAGGCCTGTTGTACCCGTTCAGTGTGCTGGACCCGTACCTCGACAGGTTGGCTTTATATATGTATAATAACCGTAAGCATATGTGTTTTTGTGTCAGCTCATCTGGAATCGTTATAGTCTATGATCTGAAGACATTGTGTTTTTTTTACGGAAACCTGTGTTTCCTAAACTTTGGGTCAGGACCCCACTTTTGGTCTCCTGATATCCACATTGTGAGAGAAATTATTTGTTGGAGATGGCTGACTGCACCTGTATATGTCTTCGTATCACAAGTGGTGTGTCATGCGCAGTCACTGATATCACGGGCAGATGTTGATTGGGATGAGCACCCACTGTTGGCCATCCATCTCTACCAGCACTATCTGGTCTTCCATTGAAAGATGGACCACTAGACCAGCCCTGCTTAGCTTCAAGAGAAATCAGCAGTGCAAGGCTGGTAGCCATGTTGCTGGCTGGCTTGTTTTAAGTGAGTAATGCTACCAATGGCTTTGCCTGTATGTTAACAACTATGTTTCTGAACCCTAACCGATTCACAGGTCGGTAGACAGGACTCATTTCCAGTTGTTTCAGCCCTGCTTCGAGGACATTGAGAAAGCTGAGCAGCTGTTCCACCCCAGCCCATCTAACCACATAGATTACCTGAGTTCTGCAGTGAGGATGGACCATGTGCCTGCACTAAAACAACCAGAGGTCAGTACATATCTTTTAGTGTTTGAAGCAAGGTTATGAAATTATTTTTCACAAACACCTAATTTCGTATTTGTCCATGTACATATGGATGTATATAAAGGATGTTATGTATATAAGGGGCAGGATAGTGGAGTAGAGGGAGAGCGAATGCATGGAAATGCACATCACAAGGTCAAACACACAAAAATTGCAATACACACTCCCATTCCACAAAAAGGTACTGGGTTCGGTCCCCAACGTCCACAACCTAACCTATAGACATCCAAGTGCAAGAAGCCCTAACACCTACCTAGTCATCAATGACCTGAATCTGAATTCACTGTAAGTCTCTTTAGATAAAAGCGGCCGCTAAATGACTGAATAGAATTGAACCCATGTGTATGTATTGTTTTGCCTTGCCAGGTGTGTTTCATTGGGAGAAGCAATGTGGGCAAGTCATCTCTGATCAGAACTCTGTTCTCCCTGAGCCCCGAGGTGGAGGTCAGAGTATCCAAGACACCAGTGAGTCCTCCCACAATAGAGCCTTTTCACAGAGGCATTGTCGTAGGATAAACAGGTGTTACACATAACACTTTATAGGTGTTATGGTAAACTATACTAGTGAAGATAAGTCTACTGCCCGTGCCCTGTTACATAAAAGTAGTAGACCCATAATTTGTATTATGGGCAACACCTGTATTTGTCCTATCTTGACACCTCTTTTAAAAGGGTCTGCACTTCCATCCAAAAATGTCATGATGGTAATGGAGTATCCAAATGCTTGCATGTTCAGAAAGGGTTTGTTTGCATGTTTGTAATGTATTCATTTATTAGGATCACGACCGGCTTTCTTTTTATTTTATTTGTATGTGCCAGTTAACGGCAATTTAACATGCGTGTGGCTTCTGTGTCAGGGACACACCAAAAAGATGAACTTCTTCAAAGTAGGGAAGGCGTTCAGCATAGTCGATATGCCAGGCTACGGACACAGAGCTCCCACAGACTTTGTGGACATGGTGGAGCCCTACCTGGAAACAAGGAGCAAGTGGGTCTTTTGATGTGTTTTAATTATTATTAGTGCACGTTTTGAAAACCCATGAACCCTACGCTGTAAGAGTTGCTGCTACTGTATTGATCCCGACGCTGTTCAATGCAACCAATATACAATCTGCGTAACCTAACCATCTCTTCTTTCCTATTGGCTGTTTCAGTCTGGTGAGGACATTCCTATTGGTGGATGGTAGTATTGGTATCCAAAAGACAGACTTAATTGCCTTGGAAATGTGCGAGGAGATGAGGCGGCCTTATGTGGTAAGTCCACTACCGCTACCACCCTACTCCCACTATACATCCACTACCACCACTCCATCCAACTGTCAAATCCTGCCTTGTAGAAGGACAGCTAGATGGAGGGTTGGGTGGTTTATTGATCCATGCATGAATGGATGGGTGGATATGGATAGATGGATGGAATGTTGCCTGGGTGGGTGGATGAACAAATTAATGAATGTGTGGATGGATATATAGATCTCTTCCTAATAAGTTAGTAAGTAAATAACTTACTCAGGATAAAACCGGGATGGATTAGGATACTTCCTTTATGTTATCCACCACTAGCAGTTTGGGTCAAATTCCCCTCTTTCGTGTTTCCCCTCTCTCTCTCTGTCTCTCCCAGTAGATCTTCATCATGTGGTCGTGGGCTGTAGCACGCGTGTCTCATTTCTCGTTATTCTCGTTATTCTCTCTCTTGAGTGTTTTTAAAATTCCCAACTTAACTCTGGGCTGTTCATCATTGCGTCCACTGTTGATTAATTTAAAACGCTCGCCTGTTTAAATCCTGATATCACGCGGCGGAGCCATAATGAAGAGAGCCATTCAATTATTCAACACTCCTGGTTTATTAATCACTTTGACTGCTGCTAAAATTGGGACTGTACATTAATTCATTTTTCTATATTTTGGAAATTGGGTACAAGATAGTCTAGTGTTACGTAAAAGCCATAACGATCTGGATTCTGGGTTTTAACCCTTTTGTCCACAGTTGGCATCCCTGAGCTGATGCCTAACCCATATCTGCTCATGACATGTAAAAAAAGAAAGAAAGAAAGAAAGACAGTTCCCTGCAAGTCACTTGGATTAAAGCCTCTGACTTAATTGCAAAAATTACGAAGTAGGAAATCAAATAGTGTGTTTGATTCAAGGGTAAATGATTGAGCTAAATACAATAACTTTTGGCCTGCAGTTTAGTTATAATGCCAGAAGGTGGCATGATTTATGATCCACAATAAATGTATAACTAGCATTAGTATGATGTTGTAAATCTCACCTTTTGATAGAGAAAGAAATATTTTGTTTATTGTGAATAGAATACGAGAATAATAATAATTATTAATTGCATTTGAAGACCCCCAAAGCTCTTCACATTGTGTGTGTTTGGGCGCACGTGGGGACGGGGGGATATGACCACTCATCCACTACGAGTGTGTAGCACCCACCTGGGTGACACAGTGCAGCCCGTATGTGGCAGAACGGCGCTCACCACACACTGTGTATCACAGTGGAGGCGGGTGGAATGAAGCATTAACGGGCCATGTTGGTTCAAATGCCAGGGAGGGAATTTGGCCAGGACACCGGGGTGAGCACCCCTATTCCTGCTTCTCATTCGAAAAAGTGTGCTCTTTTGAAAGGACAGAGTCCTTTCGGGGATATTACATAGGCCAGAGGGATGAGCCAACCAACACCTCTATCACCACCATTGTCTCCCAACCAAGGGTGGGACCAGACCAGCCCTGCTTAGCCTCCAGAGAAACCAGCACTGCTAGGCAGCTAGCCATGGTGCTGTTGTCCATGGATGACTATAATGCAGCAATTAAAGCAAAATTAAATGCCACATTAGGGGGAGGGATAGTCTAGTGGTTTGAGTGTTTCAACTCCCAGCCGAGCTGTTGGTATCCTTGAGCACGATGCCTAACCCCTACCTGCTGACATGTGCGTGTGAAACTCACTGTCAGATGCTTTGGATAAAAGCTGAATCTACTGTATCTGCTAAATGACTACAAGGATTGAGCAGAAGTGAACGTTGAAGCCATTATGTTTGTATCCTAGATAGTTGTCACCAAAATCGATAAGTGTGGCCACGGAGCACTGCTGACCAACCTGTTGAGTCTCCAGGAAGTGGTGAGAGACCACACCTCCAGCTGCTTTCCCCAGCCCCTATTGGTCAGGTGAGACACCGCTCTCCCACGCTGCCATTGTATATACATAGATTGTCCCCCTTATCGTACAGCTACCGGTTGTTATTGGTTTCTGATACTGATTCAAACACTGTTCAAATCATTGGCTGCCGTCCAACTCTACATACCTTTGAGTTAATTATATTACACACTTTTTCTTATTCCGAAAATATTCAGCTCTATGCTAATTTGGACCAAAATGTGTCTCTAAAACAATCTGCATTATTAAGAGTAGTGTTTTAGTTATTCCTTAATTTGTTAATATATCTGAAATTTACTCATAGGTCACTGTTCTTTTCAATTCACTTTTGATGTTTAGTTATTTTCACAACAAATGTTGTCACATGTCTGGGTGTGACCAGTCAGAGGGTTGTGTAATAAACCAAAGGAACACACCCTGGCCTTGGAGAGAACACATGACTCCCCAAGGTCATAGGTATTCTACTGCTGTAACCTTAGACGCAATAAAACAATCCCTCTACATAACTATTTTTATTTATGCAATTTAGTTAGCTAAGTATACTGTTGCTTTTGAGAAGGACCTCCTTTTTATACATATATAAAATGCATAAAAAGAAGCTACTATTACTGATAGTTTGAGTCTTATATGTGCAATTGTATGTGGTTGAGTTTGGATACTACTAATACATAATGCAAATTTGTAGAAGCTCAAAAACTGTGTTGTAAGCTTTGACTCATTTAAAGTCACTTTGGACAAGAAATGTCTGCTAAATGTACATGATATTGGGACAAATTAACAGTATATATGGATATAGTATAATGTGTAATAGACTATGCTATTTATTATGCTCTGGGAGCGATAAAAAAAAGGCCTCATAGACTATGCTATTTATTATGCTCTGGTAGTGATAAAAAAGGCCTCATTTCTGGTCATAGAAATGGAGCCGATTTGGTTTGCTTCCACTTAACAATGAGTCATTGAATTCACAATGACAGGAAATCGTATGTAGTGGCATTTGATTATGTTTGAAGACAGGTATGTGTAAGCACATATGTGAGCAGGTCTGAACAGGTTTGTTGTTCCTGAAATGTCAGAAACAGAACAAATTAGTGTGAATAGGCATTACATTACACCAAACACAATTATAGTATTCCTCTAGGTGGCAGTGTTAGGCTAAAGAATTACAAATTAAAAAAACGAAATCACGTAGCCATATAACTGGTCACATGGCGCCGACGTCACTCCGCCAGTTAACCCAAAACTGTTTATTTATTTTTATTTAAACGTAGTAATATGATCGTCAATATGGTAATCGTTGCCATTTTGTCACTGTTACTTAAATAAGACCCTAATTTAGAGAAGACATTAGTAAAATCCTATGTTTTTGCCAGTCTCTGCCAAACAGTTTGTGAACGTTATTTTCGTTTCGTCGAAGTGCCTTTTAGTATTCTCTTCGATGTCACGACCCAGGGACACCGGTGGCGAGGTGTGTGTGGATGTGTGCAGTGGTTGATGTTGATCCGAGAGAGGGTTAAGCTTCTAAGACACTTGTAGTACAGCGTCACAGTGTGCGATGATGTGTGGAGCTCCTTCTAAGCAGCGTTGTATTTTGATGTCTGCGTCCGAGAGAGAATTAAGCTTCTTGGACACTTAGTAAAATGCAATGGTGTGTGGCGCATTTCATACACAAGCAATATAGTAAAGTGTGTATAAGATAATGTATTTTTTTATTTTTGAAAAAAAAAACGTATGTCAACTGATTGAAATAATTCAAACACACAAAGGCAAACTTAAGACAAAAGGGGGAAAAAACGTTGATTACAAAAATAAATTTAGGCTAAGGTCATGGAGCTACTATTATACAACATGCAACATATGGTGTCAGGTGCTATCCATGCCACAAACCTGAAAATGCTCAGTACTACAATGTCTTACAATGTTTAATGTGATTCAAATCATGGATTGACTATTTAGAAATTATTTACACATTTGAAGAGATAAAAATCGAAATAATTTACCAGCTATTTTCCATTATTTATTTTAGTTGATGTACTGAATGTTCTTGGATGTGTCTGTTGTTAGTGTCTCGTTAACCTAAAGTAAATAGAAAAAATAATAATACGTGGAATGAAAGCTTAGTGTTCTAATGTTTTACAGAGAACTGAAGGATGCATTCCAAAGGCTAAACCTAGACTTTGGTTAATTGGTTTCTCCTCTTTCTTCCCCAGTGAGTGTCAGTCACTATCAGTTCGAAAGTGGGTAACAGTGTGTCTTGATAGTGTTTCCTTATGTAATGAGCAAGGACAATGTAATTTAAACCATTAACGCTAGATTACTATCTTCTATCAGATAAGATAACGATGAGGGTGGGTAGGGGTGGATTGTGTGTACATTCATAATCACATGTGCGCGTGTACGCATACATGTGCACTTATTTGCACAGCAGAAGCATATCAATTATTTAGTTTTTTCTTGTGTGGATTGTTTTTTTAAATCAACAAAATGATCCATGCAGCAAAATAAGACCCATCTTGCAAGGAAGTAATTAACATATCTTTGAATGCATCTTATACAAATCAAAGGTCACATTGTTATTTTTGTCTTTCTCTGTCACTCTGTCCCTCGCTGACTCCCCCTCTTTCTCTCCCCCCCATCAGTTCCTACCAGTTCTCCGGGATCTACCTGTTGAGGTGTTTCATTGCTCACGTCACGGGGAATGTTGAACTTTCCAACACCTCAAAGTGCTAAGCAAAGCCAAAAATAATGTGTGCAACCATGTGTACAATGATTTTGTATAAACACATATTTATGCATTTGTTCATGCTAATTAACTGTAAAAAACCTGTTCCTACCTTTGCAGTCTATGTCCATCTCTTTATTTCTCTCGCCTGTATTTTGTAGCTCTTTCTCTCTCTCACTCTCTCTTTTTCCGAGTCTCCCTCGCTCACTCTTTGTCTCTCTCGTACTCGTCTCTTGCATACTTTGAATTCTACTGTGGAAAGTCATTAAAATAAATAGTTTTCTAAAGAGGCACTATGATGACCATCATTGTTTATTTAAAAAAAAGATGCAGTATACAGGATCCACATTTAAGCTACACTATATTGCCAAAGGTTTTGGGACGCCTGCCTTTACATGCACATGAAGGTTAATGACATCCCATTGTTAATCCGTAGGGTTTTATATGGAGTCTGCCTACCCTTTGCAGCTATAACAGCTTCAACTCTTCTGGGAAGGCTTTGCACAAGGTTTAGGAGTGTTTATGGGAATCTTTGACCATTCTTCTTGAGGCGCATTTGTGAGGTCAGGCACAGATGTTGGACGAGAAGGCCTGGCTCGCAGTGTCCGCTCTAATTCATCCCAAAGGTGTTCTATCGGGTTGTGGTCAGGACTCTGTGCAGGCCTGTCAAGTTCCTCCACACCAAACTCGCTCATCCATGTCTTTATGGACCTTGCTTTGTGCACTGGTGCGCAGTCATGTTGGAACAGGAAGGGGCCATCCCCAAACTGTTCCCACAAAGTTGGGAGCATGAAATTGTCCAAAATGTCTTGGTATGCTGAAGCATTAACAGTTCCTTTCACTGGAACTAAGCTGCCAAGCCCAACCCCTGAAAAACAACCCCACACCATAATCCCCCCTCCACCAAACTTTACACTTGGCACAATGCAGTCAGGCAAGTACCATTCAAGTACCATTCTCCTGGCAACTGCCAAACCCAGACTCGTCCATGGAAACCCATTCCATTAAGCTCTCTACGCACTGTTCTTGAGCTAATCTGAAGGCCACACGAAGTTTGGAGGTCTGTAGCTATTGACACTGCAGAAGGGTGGCGACTTCTGCGCACTGTGCGCCTCAGCATGAGTCTGTGATTTTACGTGGCGTACCACTTCGTGGCTGAGTTTCTGTTGTTCCCAATAGCTTCCACTTTGTTATAATACCACTAACAGTTGACCGTGGAATATTTAGTAGTGAGAAGTCCATTTTCACGAATGGACTTATTGCACAGGTGGCAACCTATCACGGTACCACGCTTGAAATTACTGAGCTCCTGAGAGCGACCCATTCTTTCACAAATGTTTGTAAAAGCAGTCTGCATGCCTAGGTCTTGATTTTATACACCTGTGGCCATGGAAGTGTTTGGAACACCTGAATTCAATGATTAGGAGGGGTGTCCCAATACTTTTGGCAATATAGTTTATCTTGTAAACTGACATTTGATTTGTTGAATAAATGAAAACACTAAATACTGCACCTTCTTTTTTGTTTTGTTAACCACTTTATATTCAATTTTCACAATAACAAAGTTACATAGCCGTCATTTTAACAATCTGCCATGGATATGTTTAGCAGACTTGTTGAACATCACCCTTTTTCCATAAATTACATATTTATAGAAAGACTCCACCTAGCAGTCTGTATTTCGTGGTTGGAGATAGAGGATCTTTATAGGTGTAAACTCCAAGCTATTGGAAGTAAAGGTGGGATGATGACATTTGCATTCTGTCTTTTTCTGGACACTAGTGAACTAACGTCAGACCTGCACTGCATGTTTAGGGTTGTGGTTTGTTACATGTCCACATACGTAAGCAATGCTATGCTTTGTTTCCTGGTATTTTAATAAGCTTCATGGCAGTATTGAAATGTAATGTTGGATAGAGAAGCGTTTTCAATCAGGGAAGCTGTAGTTAGGCCTGATGTTAACCAATAAAAAACATGCCAAAGAAAGGTTGGCATGGATAAAGCTGTGCTTTGCTTAGAATGCGGTCCTAGAAGACAGGGTGATTGAAAAGGCTAGTTCAAGTAAACCCAGTGTTGTTTTAACTGTTACAATGCATTAAAATTATTAATAAAAAAAGGAAATTCATAAAATCCCATCTGAGATCGTATAAGACCGTTGAATCTAAACAAAAAAGCAACATGATGTCAAAATCAAACCTGGGTATTTTTTCTGCTATGCATGGCCTTAGGTTTGTTGTGCTTTTACTGGTCCCTCTCAACTCTTAACAGCAGCATGTGTTTTCAGCTCAGGGAATGTTACCTCTTGTAAATTAATCATGTACACACTAAGGGGCCAACCTATGGTAATAGGTGGGCCTGATATGTAGATGAATTGTCATATACTATTGGTGGGTCTCTAAGCCACAATGATAGGAAACAACTCTACTGTTTTACAATATGTCCATAATATTATTGTGAGGGGAACAAGGGCATTCATTTCATTGTTTTTACTGACTGCTTGAAACATTTAACATTAATTTATTTTGCGTATGCAAATAGGCAGGACATTCATGATAGGCATGTCAGGCCGGATAGTATAGAGTTTAGGGTGATTGACTCCCAACTTAACATTCTGCTTCTCAACCCCAATTTCTGCAGTCTATCTCCTTGGCATCCTTAAGCAAGATGTCTAAACCCAACTTTCTCCATAATAAAAGTGTTTGCATATAAAAGCTAGATTTGTTTTTCTACTATCCTTCCAATATCTCTCTCGTCACTCTCACTGTAAGCTGTATGGAAAAGCTTTTAATACTGAGCCTGTGTCTGTTCCGTCCATCGTTGAATCGATTGAAAAGATTGAAATTAACAATAGATAATAAAATATACATCTGTATCAAAGACAATAAACATCTATTATCATGTGCCCTGTAGGACCGTTTCTAGTGTGCACAACTCATTTGCTATCTAAGGAACCAGTCACAGGGCGTCCAAATATATATCATTATTTGTTTCTTCCTATTTTATGGTGACTGGTCGCGGTGCACTCATTCTCAAGAACAACCCCCCCCCCCCTCCTTGAGCATATGGCAATGATGATGGTGATACCTGGATGTGACGGGATGAGTCCAATAAAAATGATTTATAAGAGCATATAAAATAAACAATAAAGTAAGAATATGTTGCAATCGTCCTTTATCAAGCTCAAAGTTGAAACGTCAATGCTGTTCTTTTATATGAATGACCTGTTGGACTGACCCCATAAAAACTAGCAAGTTATGGTTAATTTTTGATTTTTCTTTCTTTCTTGACTCACTTCTCCTGTCAATTGGAAGCGGGTGTGGGAAAGTCGTTAAATACCCACACGGAGAGGTTTCGTTCCTCATTGTTCCTTGGGATGCTTCGGCTTCAGGGAGATAAGAACTAACTGGAATCGAAGACCTATGAGTGGTTAACAGGACCAACTTTTCCAGAGAGAAGACAACTACTTTTACCATCAAACCACTCATTCATGATGACCGCCACTGTCATGTGCCAGCAAAATGCTACAACTTGTTCGGGCACAAACTGTCTGGTTCCCCCCAGTAACTTCAATGACATTCTGAGCCTGGTGCTTAGTGTGGTGCTCACGGTCATGCTGGCAATGGTGATGTTTGCCATGGGCTGCACGGTGGACGCTACCAAGCTGTGGGGTCACATCAGGAGGCCCTGGGGCATCTTCATTGGCTTCCTCTGCCAGTTTGGCATCATGCCCTTCACCGCCTTTGCCCTCTCCTACGCCTTCAAAGTGTTGCCTGTACAGGCCGTCGTCATCATCATCATGGGATGCTGTCCCGGTGGCGCCAACTCCAATATCATCTGCTACTGGCTGGACGGAGACATGGACCTCAGGTGAGACATCCGTGGTGGTTGGTTGGCTGGTTGGGTGGGTGGGTGGTTGGATGGGTGCGTGGATGGGTGGGTGGGTGGGTGGTAGGTTGGTTGGTTTATGGTTGGTTGGTTGGATGGGTGCGTGGTTGGTTGATGGTCGGTTAGTTGGATGGGTGCGTGGTTGGTTGGTTGGCTGATTGGTTTGTTGGGTGGTTAATGAATGGTTGGTTGGCTGATGGTGGGTTGGTGGGCTGTTTGTATGATTGGTTGGTTGGTTGGATGGATGCATAGTTGGTCGGTTTATTTAGAACTTAACCAAAGGACAAATACGTGCTGTCATATAATGAAAAAATAGCATCATCCCCTGATCAAATGCTTGTAACAACTGTTACAAGCATTTGTTACTGTCACTGGTTGGCTTACTGACTGCCCTGTGCCTAGCAATGTTCAATGGTTGCTTCATTTCTGATGGACTTTATAAATCCTATTCCAGTATCAGCATGACGGCCTGCTCCTCGATCTTGGCCATGGGCATGATGCCCCTCTGCCTCCTCATCTACACGTCCTTGTGGACCTCCTCAGACACCATCCAGATCCCCTACGACAGCATCGGTAAGCATGCACACGCCACCGGTCATTCTCCCTGGGCCAGTTCCACTCATTCAAATATTGTGACACCAACAAAGTCAAATATTGTGACATCAACAAAGTCAAATATTGCCGTAAGCATCCAAACATTCATTGCATTGTTGATCAAATTATAAATTAAAAAGAGGGGAGTGTGTGGTCCAACTCCAAGAACTTAACTTTACTGCAACATTACAATTAATTAGACTTAGACTTAAAATTAGTTTTAACAATACTGAATTATCTTCCTATAATGTTTATTAACTTTCCCACTGGGATCTTGGCCTTGTGGAGTGCTTAGGGGGGGTTATCAGAGGATGTTATATGGGACTAGGGGTTGTTGGAACAATGTGGGGCTGTGACTGTTGTCTGCTATCTTTCAGCTATCACCCTGGTGGCTCTGCTCATCCCTGTTGCTCTGGGCATGTACCTCAAGAACAAAAAACCCCTGCTGGCCCAAAAGATCCTCAAGGTGACCATAGTTTCATATTTATGTTGAACTTTGACCCATTTAACCATATTGAAATACACATTCAACTGTCGTACAATATATCAATTAAATGTGTTTGTTCAATATATAACCCTGTTTGTACGTGCTTGTGTGAGTTTGGTTTTGTGACTTGTGTAGCTATAGGCCTACAGCATAATCACAAAAAATGTGAACATACAAATACTGAACTGTAAACATATACAAATACTGCACTCTGCTGGCTGCATGCTTGTTCTGCAGTGCTCAAAAACAATCAATTTAGGAGTTTCCAATTTCATACTTTCATATTCACATTGAACTCTGACCCATATTAGCATATTGAACGACACAGTGATCATTATACAAATTGAATGGATTTGTTAAATGCATGACACTGTTTGCAGGTGCTTGTGTGAGTTCAGTGTTCTGACTTATATAGCTACCAAAAATACTGTTGTTTCTTTCAGTTTGCTGCTTTAGGATTAAGTGACTATTTTCTTAACTAAACATTTTAGTCATACATTTTCTATCTATCTTCGGAGTACATCAGCAAAATGTTGGTGAGTGATCTACATCTGGCGGTTCTGATTGTGGTTCTGGTATCCAGGTAGGATCCATCTTGGGCATCTGTCTGATCATCATCATTGCCGTGGTGGGCGGCGTTCTTTACCAGTCCTCCTGGACCATATCCCCTGCGCTGTGGATCATCGGGACCATCTACCCATTCATCGGCTTTTCCTTGGGCTTCATCATGGCCCGATTTGTTGGTCAGCCCTGGTACAGGTAGGGTGTTCGTCGCTTCCTGATGGAATTGGCGAGGGACGAAGACCTCCCCTAGCACTGTTCAGTAAAGTATACTTTTATCTAGGGTTTGTGTGTGTGTGTGTGTGTGTGTGTGTGTGTGTGTGTGTGTGTGTGTGTGTGTGTGTGTGTGTGTGTGTGTGTGTGTGTGTGTGTGTGTGTGTGTGTGTGTACAAGGCCACCTGCTTATCACCAGTAAGGGGTTAGATGCCTTGCTCAGCGACACCAGGTCACTAATTAACAGCTCTGTAAAACAAAAAATGTACATCGTAACTCCTAGAACCTTGATTAATTTTGTCTGCTTCATGTTTCAGATGTCGGACTATTGCCCTGGAAACGGGCTTCCAGAACTCCCAGCTGTGCAGCACCATCGTCCAGCTGTCGTTCACGAACGAGGATCTTGAAATCATGTTCGCCTTCCCACTCATCTACAGCATATTCCAGCTCGTGGTCGCGGTGATGTTCATAGGAGGTGAGAGCACCCACTCAAAGTCAGCGTTTTTATTTTATTTTACGATGTGACAAACATTATTTATTTTATGAAATCGCAAGTCACTTCCGACAATAAAAAATCCAGTCTTATGGATTCGACAGATGAATCAGGTTCATCTCGTCTGAAGGATTTTTCTTATTTCAGAAAAGACGTTAGGCTATTTCCTATTTTGATGTCGTATTTTTATATTTATTGTACGATTGCTGTCATGCTCCTTGAGGGCAAGGTGGCTGTCCATAAAGGACAATTTACAAACTAGTATTACTTTAGTTAAATGTCATCAGATATTCAATTCAAATAATGATCATATGCTTCCCCCCAAAACAGCCTATCAGGTATATAAGAGGTCAATTGGCCAAGGGTTGTCGGATAAGGATGGCGAGGCTCCAGCATCGTGGGAAGATGAAGGTCGTAAAAATCCAGGCGAAAAACAAGACTACTCTCTGAATAACGGCGGATTTGAGCAAGATGTGAATGGCAACACCAAAGAAAAGGCCACATACACGTTGACCCCCTTGTGAGACAACCCCCCCAATCCCCCCAAAGCTCAAAGCAGATCTGGAATACATACTAATGACGGAATGAAGGAGACATACAAACACTGAACTAAAAACATATACAAATACTGAACTAAAAACATATACAAATACTGAACTAAAAACATATACAAATACTGAACTAAAAACATATACAAATACCGCACACCCCGGCTTCATGGGTGTACTGCAGTACTCATGAACGCAATCAATTTAAGTTTCCAATTTCAGAGGATGTGTAGGACGGGTGGGTGGGTGGTAGGTTGTTAAAAAAAGACAGGAATTAGGTCAGTCAGTTGAGCTAATCTAAAATGGGCCACTTTTCGTATCCCAGACTACCAGAGTACCTCATACAGAAATTGTTGAAACATATAACATGGAGGGAGAATGACACTGAGGACTTGCTGAACATAAGCAAATGCTTCTTTATTTTGCATTTATTATTTATAATACTAACGTTTTATATTAATTAACTAATTTATTATTCTATTCTATCGGGCACTGATTACAAATAGTGATTAGCCATTTATTTGTCTTATTTAGCACTTTCTTGATTTTTACCCACCTTGGATAAGGTCTTTATTCTTGTTTATTAGACACCATATTTTGAAGTGATACAGTTATGCTAAAAACCATTTTATTGTTTTAAACAAATATATATATATATATATATATATATATATATATATATATATATATATATATATATATATATATATATATTGCTATTATTGAGTATTAGTAAATATTTTGTCAACCTAAGTTAGCCCTTGTTTGTTTTTATACTCCAAATTGTAAACAATTGACAGAGTTATATGAAGTATATATGTATTGTGGTCAATAAACATTGAACATTTATAAGTAATGTCTTTATTCAATATTGGCATACCATTCCTTGGCATGACTCTGTTAAACATTAGACAGCTGGGCTCATACACCCAATATACCATCACTAATAAACATTTTGTGCATTTACAAACGTCATCTTAACACGTAGGTCAATGGATCACATGAGCTATAACCATATATTATAACTTGTAAAAGAATATAACACATGCTGCTTTTGATGTCATGTTTGGTTGGGTTTTATAAATGGGGTGATGAACGTCACTCTTAAGTGATAGCTACCTAATTTACAGGGAAAAAAACAGACATAGGGCTATTCTTGTCATTAATATACAATTGACAGGACATATGGGATTATTACATTGTTTTATGGCTACTGGCTACTGTACTGTGCAACCAGAGTAGTGTATACCATAGAGTACCATATAGTGCCTGTGGTAAATCTGACATGGAATATTTCATGTTAAAATAGTCAGGTTGCTATGCTGGGAATAGTGAATTAAGATTGTATAGATTAGTGTTGACATGTTTGTGGGTTTAGTTTATCCTATAGAAAAGGTTGCAACTAAGAAAGCAAGAATGACAGACAGACAGACGGACAGCAAGAAAAACAAAGAAAGGAATAAAGAAAGGGAAATTAAATAGTGTCTCTGGGTAAAACGTAGTTCAATTGCAGAGAACACGCGGTCCTGTCACATGTCTCCCGTTATAGCAGTTAACATACAAATCGAGGCTGTGGCTGGTGTCGCTATTTAAATCATAACACCTCTTGTTAAAAGTATATATGAGATGACTGATGATATATTATTTATGCTGTAGTCAAGTCCTTCCTCTCTCTTCCTTCCTTCCTAAGCACACACTGGCTCCTCCTCCGATAGAAGCTGTAGGACTCGATCAGAAAAACGGAATTCAAAGAACAACAACTAGCAGATCATTTGGTAAGTGGATGTTTTCTTCCTCACTACCTTCCTCACTACTATGGTTTGACGTACATGCATAGGGATAACATACAACCATGTGTAGGACGTCGTTACGGTCTGGGTAGGGCTGTGGGGTAGGGCTGTGGGTTATTATCTCTGAAGAGGTAGTGGCTTCTTCACAAAGTTCCTCAATGTAGCTCTTCACAGCATCGAGCAACTCGTCAATAACTTTCGCATTCAACCAAAGCCACCAGTATACGTAAACTATTTGGGATATGAAACGAGATTAATGTAAGCTATTTTGTCAATTCGGTCTCACATTTTCGTAAAAGGTTTCGACGTTAGTGCAGATAACGGAGCACACGGTTCTGACGCCTGTCATCCTAACCAGAGAGGGTTCGCCTGGTTGTCTCTTGCGGCATTTAGGCTGAGACAGGATCTGGAATTGTAGCGTTATCCCGGTTTACCGCAACTCAATTTCCTTTCTCCTACTTCTTATGAGCTGTGTACTTCAGTTAACAGTCTACGGAGAGAGAATAATACAACACTATGACAAGAATAACAATGTCAACGACAACGGCAATATCCAAAACATGTAACAGAAATGATGGCGCTGTATCAGAAGTCCCGCCCTCTCGCGTTTAAACCCATGAAAGTCCCGCATACTCTCTTGCCAATAACGCTGATTTGAAGCATCCCTTTCCGGCCGTTCCGTCTTGAGATGCGAACGCCTGGGAACAAGGTTAAGTAGGACCTATAAACTTAAAGAAATTAAATTGTCTTGTTTTACTAACTTACTAGGGTTAGAATATTTGTAGAATTTACTGTACAGCGTAGATGTCACCACCATCTACCCATAAATTATTGAACGGCAGTTGTATTATTGAAAAGCAATTGTAGAAACGGTCAAATCATCTGTATTTTTAAACATTAAAAATCCATAATGCATCTGCAAATACTTTTTTATCAGTGTCCGACAATAATTAGTCAATAGCCTGCCTAAACAAAAACAAAAAAGAGCCCATTAGGCATTGAACAATGCCTAATCCAAGGTTTGAACAAGGTACAGTGTTAATGTTTTTTTTTTTTTTATCCAAGGGCCAGAAGTGTTTACTTATGTCACCACTTGATAAAATGCAGGGGTTGTCACCTGGTTGTCAAGGTGCAGTGTAGATAAATTCCAGTCAAGCAAAAATGTAGAGAAGAGCCTCTCTGATAACTGTCAAGATAGGGATTTCTGAAGAGAAACCTTTGTGTAGTTTGTGGTAACCTTGAGGTAGGCCTACGTAACACTGGTCTTTTAATGTTTACTTTTAAAACGTGTAAACATGAACATGCAGAGTAACCCAGTTAAGATATGTGTCAGTATTATCCTTATCGGTCTACAGTTAAGTACTGTACGTGACCCTCATTCCTCATTCTATTGAAGGACTGGATTTCTGGTTAGTAGAAAACAAATATCTTAGCAAAAGCTATGATAGCAGTCAATTTATCAATTCAATATTTTCTGAATACGTACCATGTTAAGTGGCATGAAAGGTAATTGCACGGTGCTGTAGTTTAGTGGTGGCTGCTAGGGTGTTATATGTTGCTTCTTTAGTGTTTTGGACAGGTGTTCTGCACAGTTGCTAGTGTTCCGGAGGCTTGCTAGGGTGTTGTAGGTGGTTGCTAGGGTGTAATGGGTGTTTGCTAGGGTGTAATGGGTGGTTGCTATGGTGTAATGGGTGATTGCTAGCATGTTCTGGGTGGTTGCTAGAGTATTCTGGGTAATTGCTAGGGTGTCCTAGGTGATTGCTAGTTTCCTTGGTGGTTTCTATTTTGGGTGGTTGTTTTAGGGGGTTCTAATTCTAACGTGTTCTAATTCTTAAATTAATGTTGAACTAAAGTATGAAGGAGTTGAATATGGAAGTTTGGGAACAATAATTGATTGAGCGAATTGGGTTATTTTTTTAACAGCTGTGTAGTTCTTCACTAACTGCGTCTCCCAAGGTATTCCATCTGCTTTTTGCTGTGGCATGTAACCCTGTCGGATGCAGATCCTGTTACATGAGTCAGGTGCTCTGCGTGGTCTAGAGATTAGAACCGTCCAGAGAGTTTAAACATCCATGACAACACACCATGTTGTCGTGGCAACACACGTGGCTTGACATGCTATGCTTACTAGTGTTATAATCGTCTGTCTCACCGTGATTGGCACTTTATTGGGCAAACGTTCAGGTGACATCTCAGGTATTCTCAGCTGTAAGTGGATGACTAAAGAAGATCCTTTGGGGTCATGGGATATTTTTGATATGGTTTCCAGGAACATAGATGGTTCTCTAAAGGATTATATCACTTGATTTCCATTGGGATTGATGTTGTTGTTGTTAATAGCATCTTAGAGAAATATAAATGGGGTTTATTCAGTCAATACTTTAGTTTTAGCTTTCATTCACTTTAGCAACATTATTTCCCTTCAGGCCTAGTTGATTTTTATCAAAACCTTTATTGTGTCCAAACTGGTTGTAACCACACACTTATCTTTTTATCAGAAATACGACTCTACGGCTCCTGAAGTAACATCTATACATTCTGCAATAATAGTAGTACATTAGCTATTTATCGACTTGCAGGAAATTCAACAGAATTCAGATATCTAAGAGCAGAAAGGAGTGACACAGTGAATTCAGATACATGTTTTTTCGGAGCTTGTAGGGGCTAGACAATGGATTCTGTTTGCATGTTAGGATACTTTAACTTGTAAACACAACAACGTCGCTATTTCCTTCACTCAATGTTAATGACGTGTCGCTGTAGGAGATGCTACGATGACAGCAGTGGTGCTAGCCTGCCTGGCGTGATGAGTCGCAGTAGCCCCTGTCTGTGGATGCCCCTCCCCCAGGCTGATGCCTCACCATGTGACCGCTACAAGCACGCCTGCTGCACCTACCAGGGGGATGTGTACGTCCTGGGGGGCCGTAGCACCCACTGCCTGCGTGACTTCTGGAGCTACAGCGTAGGTAGGTGCTGGCTCATACAGAGTTAGAAATTACACTACATACAGTTACAGCATTGCAGCATTAAAGTGGAGCATCAAATGGAATTGAAGTAAGTAAAAAAAAATTACCTAGACATTTGAGTCCTTGTAAAATATAGAAATCAAATTCAAATGATATGAAGTCCAAAGCATTTGTGTAAAATATTTAAAATGTGCTTTGTGTGACCCTGGACTGCGAACATTACATGATCCAAATTGACCCTCATTAGTTTGTGTTCTCTTTGTCTTTGGGTGTATCTTTTGGGATTAATAGTATGCGCGTGTGAGCGTATTTGTCTATGCCTGTGCTTGACTTGTGTGCATGTGGATATTCTGTCATAGTGCGTAACGAGTGGACACAGTTGCCATGCAAAGGTGAAGCGGCACCAGAGGAACTGGAGGAACACTCTATGGTGGCCCATGAGGTACAAATCCCATGAAGCTAACATTACTGCCATGTAGTCTGTTAGGTCTCACAGTAGATATCCATAGTAATTGAGGAGTAGTTAGGGGTTAGGAATCTTGCTCAATGATGCATGCCAACATCGGGAATCGAACCCAGTACACCCAGTGGTTGGGACTCAAACACCCCGACACACCACAATATGTGACAGTGACACCGTGTGCTTTTATTCTCTAATAAAAAGCACATTGTTATTTGTTCTTTGCCTTATCTGCTGCCCTGATCTAGGTCTGGAATGACTTAACTGTTTTTGCTCCAGTCCAGTAACATGTTTAACAGATGGTTTGGATAATTCCAGGGCTTCATGTATGTGTTCGGGGGGACCCTGGATTGTGCATACACAGGGTGGAGGTGTCCACTGTGGGTGTTTGACTTAGGTGAGTTGCTTCGCAGGAGTTTCTCCTGTCGGGAACAGGTGCCTTGCCCCCCCCGTGTACCTGCCCGTGCTTGTAGACTTTTAGAGCTCTAGTATTTACACCGCCGATATAACATGTCAGAATGTGAATCTGTCACATTCCTACAATCATCCAAAGTGAAAATATGAAATTAAGCCAACTTGTTCAAGGGTGATTGTATGAGCATGCATGGCAATTATTTCAGGCAGTGCTTTGCTATTAAATATGAACCTGTGTTAAAATTTAATAATCTTTCAATATGAATATATGGTGGTGCAGTTATGCCTTTTATATGTTGTGAGGCACTGTATTTGTTGTCGTGTACTAGTTTATTATGACGTTTTAAATATGCAACATACAATGATATTCACAAAAACTGAAAAAAGGCTTAATTGATCTATCAATTTTATCCAAAGTGACTATCCTGTCACCAAACAATATTTCTGTATTACAAATTAAAAAGTATGGAAAACATTCAGCCAATAGCAGGACACAATATTCATGCTCCCAGCACGCCTCAAAATAGCACAAGTTGTGAAGTGTTTAGCCTGACACACAATACACTGCTGAGAGCTTCCATCTCCAGACACCGGTTTTCACTGTTAAGTCTGTTTCTCTTCTTTTCTTTTTGTTTCATTCTCCAGGGAAGCACAAATGGGTCCACTGGCAGGGAAAGAAGAGTGCATCTTGGGTATGTAAGGCTCTGCTATACCATAATATTTGTCTGAAGTAATAACACATTACGCCATGCCAAGATGGGACCTGTGCCTTCCTGTCAGCAGCTTTGTCTCCATGACACCCACATGTACACACACACTTTGAAAGAAACTAATAGACTAAGCTTACCCAAATGTGTGCATAGATGCCGACCAACAGGAAGAGCCACAGTGCAGTGGTGTTTGGTTCCTCCATGTTCGTCTACGGAGGCTACATCGACATGAGAGGCTCCTCGCAGGAGTTCTGGAGATTAGATTTTGGTAAAGAGAAAGTAGCATTCTTTTGAAAAGGGCTTGTTATAGCATGTTATATAGCATACTGTGTGCTGGGTCAGCCGACCGCTATATACAGAGATGTGTTTCATAAATCAGACAGAAGAATATGTTTATCTCAAAATGATAATACTAAGATGCCGTAAACCGATAGTGTCCTTGCCCAGAAATCATAAACAACAAGGAACTGAACAAGGAACCGAGAAACTGGGGCAGGAAATAAGGAACCTAAATACATAGAACTAAGGGTGCCCTCGACTTCGATTTTACATAGTGGAATTTGATTTTGATTGAACCAAAAAGTTCCTTATATATGCGGCTCAATGATGCCAATTGTGTGACTTTTGCATGGTTTAAATACATGAAAATAATCAATTGCCATATCACAGTTTCCCACAGCTGTCTATAGGCAAGGCCCAGCGCCTCTTCTAAATGACAGACCGCCTTTGCAAACTAATTCAATTTACACAATATGACAACAATGATGCAGCATGAGCATTAATTTGACATATAATTTAGGTTACTATTAGTCTATTATACTATTATATTGGCGAATATAATATACCGTAATTAATATAATACATCTATGAAATCAGTGGCCAGTCTCTGTGTGAGACGTAAAGTTCTGTTCTGTCTAAAGACACAGGATGGTGTTTAGCTCAGTAGGTAGCGCGGGTTGACTTGTAGCCGGATTGTTGCTAGTTCAATCCTAGGCGTCTCATAGGTGATTGTCGCGGTGTCCCTGAGCAAGACAACTATACGTAACTGCTCCCGATGAGTTGGCTGTTGCCTTGCATGGTTGACTCCACCTTCAATGTGTATATCAACCGTAAGTCGCTTTTGATAAAAGCGTCTGCGAAATGTAAATGTATTCGCATCCAATCTTGACAAAACCCCTGTCTAAAAAGAGAACCTAGAAGCATTTGACTGACTTATATTAATTACATAATATTATATTAGCCTATATTATAGTATATAAGGTCGATAGTAACCTATATTTCCATCAAATTGATGTCATCATATTGAAAAGTGTGAGGCGGTCGGTCATTTAGCGGAGGAACAACGCCTCGCCTTTAGACAGCTGTGGCGATCCCTGAAGCCAATTTAGTATTTCCAAGCGTTTAAACCATGCATAAGTCACAAAGTATGAGGCATCATTGAGCTGCATATACCAAAATATAAAGTATATAAATGAATGAGAGTACGCAATGCTGTGATATCATTCATTTAGCACCCCTGTCCTCCCAATGGGATTTCCCGCTGTCACACACACACACACACACACACACACACACACACACACACACACACACACACACACACACACACACACACACACACACACACACAGTTTTCCCGACACGACGAATCGACTACTAAAGACGACTTTGACTAAATGTCTCTCTATTGAAGATTTGAAACGTTGAAGATTCGAGGTCACCCCTACATGGAACACAGGTGAACGGAATTACTGATAAACACAGGAGAAAAACATTTCACTAACGACACAAAGGAAACACAGTGGGGCTCAGGATCGTTTCACTGAGGAGGTAATTGGTATTTCTATGTCATGGTCGCTCTACGGAGGAGGAACACATGTTACCAAATACAAAAGATAAAGTGTCATTGAGCGCGCATAAAAGCAGATAGATAGAGCCATCGTCTGGTCAATATCTTTAAACAATAGGCATAATTACAAAGAATCCTTCCCTAAACAATAGCCTAACTAAAACACAAATAACGCGTAGGTCCCCAATGAACGAAGCCTGAGCTTGACGCTCCGACTACTCCCCTTGTCCCAATCCACATCAATAATCTACAGGACCACTCGGTGAAGTTAAATTAAGAAAGAAGAAAACAATTGTAAAACTAAGTGGTCCATTTCCAAAGTTATCGAATTAAACAAGCGAGAATCATTCCTGGGAGATAGAGAGAGGTCAACTGGCTCCAATCTCACGTTTCCCTGCCTGACCCTCCCATCCCTCCCCCAAACTCTCTTTACGCGCGAGTATCGAAACGCAAAACAAAAACGAATAGCAATTCAAGGTTTTGTTAATGCATGAACTTAAATTATTGCATGCTAATCTGACAAAACGTCCATTAACTGCACATCGGGGCCCCGATGAATATAATATTAAAATCGCTGTTTAGAAGCGTATCCTTACAACAGTAAAAAGCAGGTCAACAACTGGACAGTGGAGCTTCGTTGTGGTACTAGTTAAGATTTGAACAGAATATATGGAAGAAGGGCGCTTATTTATTATCTAATGTTAGACACACAGCAGTGTAGGCTAGACATGGCATGCATTCTACAGTGACTACTATCACCAGCAGCCCAGCTTTTACGTTATTTATTTTTTACACATATAACTTCATACGGTATACCGCGGTGAAATCTCAGGAAGATATGAGTGTTTGAAAAAATGTATACCACCCAAGCCTGTTATATCGTTGATTTGACTTTGTTCTTTGCATTGTATTGCACTGTATTGTACAGTGCTTCGAGTTTTGACATAGATGCTCTACAAATAAAATGTATTACTATGATTCTATATCTATTTTTTTTTATTTTTTTCTCTGCGTGTGACAGACTCCATGTGCTGGTCTCTGCTGGGCGGGGGTCAGCAGGCTCCCGGGGGCCCGGGCCCAGGCCCCAGACACAGTCACTGTGCCGTGGCCCACCAGGAAACCATGTACCTGTACGGTGGCCTGAGGGGCCTGCGAGAGCAGAGGGACTTCTGGAGCTGGAACTCTGGCAGCCGCTCCTGGAGCTGCCTCAAGACCACGTGAGTACCCACGTCTCCACGGGAACCAGGGTTCCACGACCAAGCACGGTGGAGCAGCCTTTTAGTTTTTATGCACCACCATATCCAGAAGGTCACACTTCCAGAACATCTCAGGATCTGACTCGTCATCACTATGTACTTATAAGTACTAAAATACTTCTGACACACTGCTGGTAAAGTGTGGGGACTGAGTACATGTGAGGCAGTAGAGGAATTTAATAGCATGTAAAATAAAGTAAAGAAATGCTTGAATAAATAGGCTTATGGGATCTTCAGAAGCTCACAAGCCCAATGCTTGAGTTATTCTCCTTTGCCACCATTTTCTAATCTCACTATGGAGGAAGAAAATCAACTTCACCATTTATTTTATTCAGTGTATAATGTATGTATAACAGCTATCTTCTTCTCTATATTCTCTATATCTTAGCATTTAGACTTAGAGAACAGCATTAGATTAAACAGCTATCAAAATGCTTCACTGAGTCATCCTTGCCCCATATCTCAAACCCATGGCTCTCCCACACACACATGCACAGGTCCGGTCCGTCCAGGCTGGTGGGTCATGCCGCGGTGGCCTACAGGGATGGCCTGCTCCTGTATGGTGGGGGCCAGAGCCTGAATGCCCCCCTCAACTCATTGTGGAGGTACAGCTTCCGCAGCCAGTCCTGGGAGCGTCTGGCCCTGCTGCCCGGCTCTACCAACCCTCCAGCCCGGATACATCACTGCTGTCTGGGGCTGGGGCCGAGCTACCAGCCACTGACCCCCACCACCACTGGAGGGTCCCTCCTCCCCAGACTGGAGACCAAACCCAGGCCCTTCAAGAACAAGTGCTTCCCCTCACCGTTGTCTTACCTGGGGACGACATCAGAGGGCGCCATAGAGCTGGAGACTTTTGAGAAAACTGAAAACGGTTTGACAGTGCCGTGTGCCGTCAGTGAGGGGAAAAAAAGTTGTCTGACTTTTGAGAACCAGGCGTTCTGCAATCGCTGGAGCTGCGAGGAGGTGGATGGGGATGGTGAAGGGGAGGACCTTGTGGACATGATGGAGGATGTCATAGTCCAGAACCTTCCGGACCTTCTGCTGCTCCTGGGCGGGAAGCCCTTGGGCCAGCAGGCGGCCTTGTCCGTATGGCAGATGACCCTGACCGACCCCTGAAGGTACCACTACTCAGAAGGCACTTTGTGAACAAATAAATTCTCGTTTATTTTTTGTAAAGATTTTTTTTTTACTAAATGTCAGGTCACATATAACCTTTAAATTATTTTACGAAAGGTATACCTGGTAGGAAGAAGAAATAACACATCAACTCTCTTCCTCTTGCTGCATGTGTTTCATAGATTCATCAACCAATCAGAAATCCAATCACTAATTGGAGGAAATGAAGGACTCAAAATGGCAGTTTCGGATATAACTGGGGCTGCGGTTTAATAGTGTACGTCCTATGTCCTTTCCTAACCTCATTTCCTTGACCTCGATGAAAACCTTAATGAGTTTGAGGAAAGATGTAAAGGAGAATTCATGAGGACTTGGGAAAAGACTTGCACTAGGCTATGAATTAGTGCAAAGGCGGCTGTTGTGGACGTGGGTCTGCTGTGGTGAAACCACAATGTTCCAAAGGTGTATATATAAACGCTCAGCCTAGAAATTTCGCCCGTGTGTTTTCTACGTTGTTGTTTCATGCAGGCTATATAAACGTTGAACCCGGTGAAAAGATTACTTCTTTACCATGGTTGGAAAGGAACATAGGGTAGCAGTCACAAAAGTGAAACAAAATGGATGGCACATTGACAGATTGCTCACGCTCACCCTCATTTATCGACATGAATCCAAATTAGGATTGTATGAAAATAATTGTTGGTCATGTTGATCATTTGTTTTCGTGAACAGCCGAATGTTGCATTGATTTACATGTTGCTGCCCCAAGGAATTGTGGGACAACATTACCTTCTTCCCCTTTTTAAAGGATGGTTCAGTGCACCCAAAGGATATATTAAAGGAAGCATCAAAACACCTTTCCTTCGCACAGCTCTTATCATGGATGCCACTTAGATACTTCCAGGTCATTTCACTCAGTTAGGAACCTTCCAAAGCAAAAAGGACTATTCAACCACAGCCATAGTTTGTGATTTTGACCTATTGTTTGTTTTGGCCACACCTTACATCATTGTTCTTGTTCATAAACAGCTTTGGACTTTGAATATGTAAAACTGTCACTATAAATATTACATGATTTAATCACTTTGTTTTGTAATATATTTTAAAAACACATATGCAGGTGCACCACTATTATGTGACAAAGTAGCATGTGAAAGGGCCCCTCACATGTTAATTATCATAGTATTAAAAACCTTATAGTATTGGAATCACACTGTAGCAAAACACATGCAGCTGTATTGCTGTGGCAGCCACCTAGGTTGCTTTAACTGGGCTCCTCCTGACAAGGACGTGGTGGAGGTTGTGTCCGAAATCCGGTTTATTGCAAGGTTGCAGACAATGATACACGACAATGGTGCTCCATGATGCCATGTAGATCTCCCTGAGTGTGTGTGTGTGTTAATGGCTGGTTTAACCTGTGCACATTGATTGCTCAATGCACAACAGGTGTGCAGCGTCACCCAGCCCCAGAATCCATTCAGTCTGACTCGGGCCAGGTGAGGCTGCTTAAACCAGCCATCATCCACACATAGATTTTGGATTTGCAATATTGTGATGACACTAATTGTACACATATTTTTAAAGAAATCTGAAATTGCTGACTTTATCATCAAACTAATTATAAATACAGGCTTTCATTGCACTCAAAGATGTACTCTGCAGATAATAACACTTGTTTTAATTAAGTAATAGCCTATGCTGACCATTACTTTACAACCCTTTTTGTCACCTCATTAGAAACACCAGCTTGTCCTAATGAATGTGTTTGTTTTATTGTTTGACTTTTAGCTCTGACAAAATATTTTTCTAAATAAAACAATTCAATAAAATAACTAGTTTGGTTTGTGTTTTTAAGACTGACTGTCACATAAGACTCTTGACTGTTTGACTTCCATAGAGTGAACTCATTCTGAAGGTTTCAATATGATGGAGCCGGAACTCATTGGCCTTCATTATCAGTTGAGGGTTTAGGATGAGCTTTGCAAATAACATCGCCATTTGCACCACTGCCAAAGAAACGCCATATGTTAAGAAATGTGACATGGCCGTTTTAGTTTCTTAAGCTCTTTGTGGATAAGGTCTTTGTGGGTATTATGTGTCCAGTAGGCTCCTTTCAGAATAAAGAAAACGCCATAATATTGTTTTTCCCTCGGATCACATTGTTATTTCTTATTACAACGAGGCCTTGGGCTTTAAGGTTTTCTGATGTTGACGTGTGCTTTCATCGTGTGAATGTCTATTTATAGGAAATAAACGAACTAACTTGAAATAGTAATCACGCAACATGAAACTTGTCCAAAAATACACAATTAGTGGGCAACTGAAGTATTGCGTTAATAATAATGTAATATTGTGGAGTGACGCCATTCGGACAGAAGATGGCGCCAATTGTTTGCTTTTTGGTAGGGATCACAGTTGACTGTACATCATATTGGCTACTAATGGTTTCCTAATAGGCCCACACGTTTATGACTAAAGGTGAAATCCCAAAAACACGCAGTTGCTTTTTGCAAGAAAGTAGGCTATTAAGTTATATTATGCCTTCGTCTTCAATTGCTTTTATTGTGCCGCATGATGTCCTAATCAGGTGTATCGGGAGTGTGGCATACAGACTAGTAGTCTCGTTCACTTATTTGCACCCATAGCGTCTAGGAATCCTTTTCAGCACGAGTGTTTAATTACTAACCTTTTATATGACAGAGTGATTTCACCTGAACATAATTCTTCTGTTATACATGCAATAGCTTATATTGCAATCAAACGCCCCATTGTCTCTTCCGCTGTGCGTAGCAGCAACTAGGTTAACCACGTCTGCGGTTGACAAACCTTAGGCTCAGTCATATTTTGGGGATACGTAGTAGTCTGCTAATCTCTGGCGTCCAGTTGGTGGAAATCCCCACGTGGTTTGCACTCTTGTATAAAAACTTTGGGTGTGCTGTGTCCCTGTGTCGTGATCCCAGAGAGAGGACAGACGCCAAGGCAATAGCATCTTTGAGGACGCGCGGATCTGTCCACTCACCGAGCGCAGCGAGTAGCCGAAACAGAGTACAGATTACTAAGAAAGACACGAGAGTCTGCGAGCGCAGTTATTGCTTGAACTTCAAAACTGACTCAGTTGGTCTCCCAAAGTGTTGCGCGAGACCTCATTTTTGAATGGGAAAGGGAGCAGTCTTTAGCGCATTTTGGACACCGGCATTCAAAACATTGTAGAACGATCGGATGAGACAGAATCTCCCTCTTCTTCGATTGTTTTTGATAAAGTGCAAAGAGTCTCACCAGTCGGCAACAGTTTGGAGACTATTCGTGCTGAAATCAAAGTAGCACGTTAAGTGGGCTATAGCTGTTCTTGAGGCGGACGAAGCATGGCTGCAGAATTAAACTCAAAATGACTTGGATTATCAAGCCAGCGTTTCTATAATCAAGCGAACCTGGGAATACACGCGCTCACTTTTGGATTTAAATTGGATGAATTTGTAGTCCACCGGGGAATTTGAAATTGACATATTATAGAGCAATAACAGTAAACGCGTTAGGCTTCGCTCTGCGCGTCATCATTATTTATACCTTCCAGAGACGTTTTGTCCACTTAGAAAAAAATGTGCAAGTACACGCAAACACTCTCTTGTTTATTTGCCTGCATACTCTCCCTGTGCTCTGTTCTGGCCGACGGCACGGAGACTCAGACTGCGTCCCAGGAGTCGTGCGCGTCGTGCGGCTTCAGAGCGCCCGACCAGTCGGAGCGAGTGGACGTGGACTTTCTGGAGGCGGTGAAGAGACACATACTGAACCGGCTGCAGATGCGGGAAAGACCCAACATCACCCATCCTATACCCAAAGCGGCCATGGTGACCGCCCTGAGGAGACTACACGCCGGGAAAGTGCGCGAGGACGGCAGAGTTGAAATACCGAACTTTGACGGCCAAGCAGCCTACAATAACGAGATACAAGAAGAGAGCTCGGAAATAATTAGTTTCGCTGAATCAGGTAATTATGAATAATTGATCGATCGCACAACACCAGCGCGCATTGACCCCACGCTGAACTGGTGCGTTCGGCATCGGGTCGCCACAGTCTCTAAAGAGAGAAACAAACATTAACACCAACCGTATATTTCCAATAA
This sequence comes from Lota lota, assembly GCA_026745465.1. NCBI lineage: Eukaryota > Metazoa > Chordata > Actinopteri > Gadiformes > Lotidae > Lota > Lota lota. The sequence goes on from JACYXH010000765.1 coordinate 3,258,561, forward strand.
CACATCGCCTACCAGCGGTGTTAACATGGTACACCAACATATCTGAACACATTTGATGCAGTCATCATCATTTGAGTGGCTTAAAATATCAGCCATCATCGTCGTATTACATCACACTAAATTCCTGCCTGGAGCGATTGTGGAGGTTCTTGTGTTAATGCTTCTCCGTGCTTCCCCGTTGGAAATCAGAAAGAGCGAGTCCTTGAAGTACCCCTATGTGTTGTCTAGGGGACAAAAAGTACTCTGAATCCAATTTCATCACTAAAGCTTTGCTCACACACTCAATACTTGAATGTATAAAGCCTTCTTTTAACACAGGACAAAGTCCCCCAATTGGCCATTTATCCCTTCCTCTTAGAATGTGTATCTAACTAATTCTTAGAAGGCAAAGAGAATAGTTTCTCTCTCTCTCTCTCTCTCTCTCTCTCTCTCTCTCTCTCTCTCTCTCTCTCTCTCTCTCTCTCTCTCTCTCTCTCTCTCTCTCTCTCTCTCTCTGTCACACACGTACCTTCACCCCCCGCCCCCCACTTCACCACCGCACGCGCACTCATGCACACATAGGCTACTCATTCACAAGCACATCTAAAACAATCTACTAAAGTAATGAAACGGACCGGTAATTGTCTTTTACCACCCCGGGAACCCCCGCAGCAAACGAGACGTTAGTCTTACAAAGTAACAATAACATTTACAGAAAGGAAAGTATTTTTTAGGCACTATTGCCCCAACCCACACTGGTACAATTAGCCCACAACTGCTCCTGCTTCCCCAATAGGAGTGAACCGAGCAGCTTCATGACAAGGGAACAAAAGCGGACCAATTATTATGAGAGCACTGCGCATTCGTGCTCAACCCAACATGTCAACATTCAGAACAAAAAAGGAGGGAAAACAAAGGGAATCGCTCAGAATAATGCATGAGACATTCGGGCCCTTGTCGGTTCAGTGTGTTGGAAATCGAGGGGCGCAGGCTGGCATTGTGAGTGTGTCTGTGTGTGCGTGTGTGGACGCATGTGTGTGTGCATGTCAGTGTGTGTGTGCGCACATGTGTGTGTGTGAATGCATGTATGCGTGTGCCTGTGTGTGTGTGTGTTTGTCTATAAGCCCGGGCCTGCTCCTCTGCTGTGTATCTGCCGTGCATGGCTTGCAGCGCATGTGTCCCTATCGCAGTTTTCCAAAGAATGCTTTTGTCATCATGGAGGTTCAGCAGGCTTCTTTGCTTCTTTTTTTTCTAAATCTTTTCTTCCATTCTTCCCCAACACCTTTGAGCCTTTGTGCGGCATTGTACCGTGGAGCTGGCGTGTCTCCCTGCTCCCTCGACCCCCTCTGCCTCCTCCACAGCCAGCTGGCTCACAACCCCCCGGGCCCAGGCTGCCAGCCAGGGGCATGGCTCAGGGACAAGGCCCAGAGAAGGGCTCTGAAGCTGGGATAGGGGATGGTGCAGGGGTGGGGGGGGGGGGGGGGGGGGCTCTCTCCCCCACCCACCACCTTCCATCACCCTGGAGGTTGGTGGGAAGGAACCTTAAACTGAGCAGTTGAGGTCGTGATCTGGATAAAACGTAGGGTGTTGCTGGGTGCTGCCGGGTGCTGAGGTCTGCTTGAAGTTGAGAGCGGACAGAATGTGTAGGTGCAACAGGAAAACAGGACAGTGGGTTGGGGATGCTGATTGTGTGTGTTTGTGTGTGTGTGTGTATGTTTATGTGTGTGTGTGTACACATAAATGTGTGTGATTGTGTGTGTGTGTGTACGTATGTACATACGTGTGTGTGTGTGTGTGCATGTTTGTGTGTGTGGGTACACATAAATGTGTATGCGATTGTGTGTGTGTGTGTGTGTGTGTACATGTGTGTGTGTTTGATTAAGTGCATGTCCGTATTTGTGTGTGTGTACGTACGTGTGTGAGTGCGTGTGCATGTTTGTGTCTGTGTGTGTGTATGTGTGTGTGTGTGTTTACGTAGATCCACACATCACCTCCTCAGACAATAGTCCGAACAACGTTTACAAGCAAGTCTCACTGTGCTCTGTTTGTGTGGTGGGACCAGCAGACGAGGGCCTGCCAGGGGCCTCTGCCCGGCTGCCTGGGTGCCTAGAGGTCTGGGTGCCTGGGCAGGTGAGGGAGCTATGCCAGCCTCCCTTCTCCCCTAACATGCTCCCATGGGCCCAGCAGGGCAGAGGGATTTGGTGTCCCGCACTCACAGGAGCGAAACGGAGAGCCACAGAACACAAGCGAGGGAGGGACATATATATATATATATATATATATATATAGAGAGAGAGAGAGAGAGAGAGAGAGAGAGAGAGAGAGAGAGAGAGAGAGAGAGAGAGAGAGAGAGAGAGAGAGAGGTAGGGAGCTAGATACAGATGGGGAGAGAGAGAGATAACGATAGAGTGGAGAGAGATGGAGAGAGAGCAATAAAGGAAGAAAGAGTGGAGGATTGAGCGAGATGCAGGAAGAAAGAGAGTGATAATAACAAAGAGAGATGGAGAGAAGAGTGAGGAAGAAAGTGGAGGAAAAAGAGAAGGGGAAAGAAAGAGACAAAGGAAAATAAGGAGCGAGATGGAGAGAGCGAGAGAGAGAGAGAGCATCAAGCTCAGATGCCTGCATCTCGATTGCCTGTGCGGGTGCTCTGACCCGGTGAACTAGTGGTGACCGGTCCAAGGCGTGGAATCAAGACTTCATTATTGGATGTCATTAACTCTGGGCCCGTTGCTGCGATGGACAGGGTTCAGCAGTTTATTTCAGGACAGCTCTTTCACTGGGTGCTGTCAATCACCCGGCTCGGATCCTGAACCCGGTCCAGACATTTTCCACGCTCCGCTCTCCTGTCCAGCCCCTTCCCCCCCCCACCCCAGCGCTGCCTGCTCTGCAGCTGTAGGCTGCCATTAAAGTTTGATAAGGGTATCATTATTAAAACTCTGCCAGTGGTAAATCGTTAAGCAGGGCAGCGAGCAGCGCAGCATACTCCAATGGTGTTTCCATCTTTGCCCATTTCTTCATTCATGGAAAACACAGAGAGAAAGAGTGATGTTCCACTCTATTTGTGCTCTATCTTTGTCCCTCTCTCTCATCCTGTTCCCCATGCCCTCTCCATCATTCACTTCCTTCTACTTTCCAATCTCCACCCGGGGGATTTCTTGTTCGTACATGCTAAGCACATGCAGGTGTATGTGTAGGTGTTTTCTACGCCACCCATCTCCAACTCAAGCAGAGAGAGAGGGGGTCTACACCCTGCTCTGAGCCACACAGCACCACACCCCACCCTGAATCGTGGGCGGTCATGTTGACAGTGACCCTGAATAATTAACTGAATGAAATGGAGCAGCCTGCCTGCCTACCAACTACCTGCCTACCTATATATACCTGCCTACCTACCTTTAACTGCCTTCTTACCTACCTGCCTACCAAATACCTGCCTACCTACCAACTTATCTTAATACCTACCTATACTTACCTGCCTACCTGTCTTCATATACCTACCTGTCTACCTACCTCTACCTAACTATCCACCTATACCTGCCTGCCTACCTACCTACACCTACCTGTCTACCCACTCACCTATACCTACCTGCCTGCCTATCTTCCTATACCTACCTATCTACCTACCTCTACCTATCTATCCACCTTTACCTGCCTACCTACCTACTTACCTACCTACCTACACCTACCTATCTACCTACTTATATTGACCTACCAATAACTGCCTACATATCAAACTGATGGTGAGAACACACCACACTTGGTTTTCACCCAACCAAGCCCACCCACGAGCCCCCACCCTGCTGCTAATATCACACTGTAGCCCTGCCTGTTCCACGTCAGCGGTGACCCAGATGTCGCTCCCAGGACGAGACGCTGTGTTTATCTGGAAAGGGGCGCAATGATGCACAAAAGTCATATGTCATATGACTCTGGCTTTGTTTTCGCAAAGAGTTGCCATGCTGTAAAGGCTAAAAGGTGCACTGTTATCCTTTTTGTGTTTTTGTTTAGCTTTGGGTTGTCTTTCGTTAGGCATCTCTCGATTAACAAGTCAGTTCAACTTCTTGTACACATACACACCAATACAACCTTATCTATCTGTTATGCAAGAAAGGACAATTTATATAATCTTCACATTGAGGTAAAGAATTATTCTCCTTCCTTGGCCTCCTTGCTGGCTATCCATGTTGTGTATTGCTATTGGCCGTCAGTGTCAACAAGACAAATACATAATGATATGCTGCATGTAAGAACTAGCCATGCAGCAACAACCAGCAATCAACATGACAACTTAACAAAGCCAAATCCGTGTATCTGATGTCTGTTTTTAGTCTAGTTTTAGTCACGCAAGAAGATGAAGTATATTTCTACAGGTCTTTATCAAATATTTCAGACTCAAAAACACACATTATCCTGCACCTCTAACCATAAGCCATCAACAGAGCTACATTGAAAACACATTGAAACCCAGTGGGAAGAGGAAGAATCCTTGATATCGAAACACATACTTAAGAACAAAGTAGTTCCCAATAAGGACAATATGTCTTCAATCAATGCCAAAGGGTAGGATAAGGCTGTTTTCAATGAACAGGTGTTTGTTTCTTTTCATAGGTGTATAATCCGAATCATGTCATCACATGTTTAATTACTGCATACATGTCAAGAGGTGAGATAGCAGATTTGAGATGTGTCACTTGATGTGTCACCAGATTTTATCACAGGGTCACACCCTAATTGTTGACAACAAAGTGAAGTGAAGTCAGTCAGTCAACATCTTGCTCCAATGTGTGTCTTAAAGTTGGCTTCATCAAACGTTCAATTTGAATGCTGAATTGTATCATTGAGTGGTTTCATTCTTCAATTATGTAGCACTGGGAACCACACTGTGGTAACGTTTGTTTCGGTGTCTTGCCAAGTTGCGTTGTTGCTGTTTTATACAAGTTTAACGGTTCGGTGTTCCTGTGATGAATGTCAGGCAAGGCAAACTCACTTAAATTTAATGACACTCAACATAATATTAGTTCTGACAGTCACAGCAGCACTGGAATGACAAGAACGTTACCCAAAGGTCATACTTTGGGCACCCAATCCAGCACACCCTGATTTCCCTGAGCTTTTACAAGCCAATCGTTTGAATCTAAATCATGTCACCCAACTACAACTTACACACTTTGGAAAGGAGATCAAAGCACTTAAATACTCATTAACTAAACTGAACACAAAGTCATGTAGGAAGAGTTCAACTAGCAGACCGTGGTCTATCCAACCAAAAGACGAGAAAGAGATCTAAGTCGGCAACCAGACGCGGATGGATGCATCTGATGGATGTGGTTTTACGCCGTCGTGTGCTGTGATTGAGCTCTTGAATCTATTGTTATGCTGTCTGTTTTCTGTTGCGTTGCATTCTGGTTGGGGCACGTCGTCGCGAGGGGTGCTTGCGTTCTTGTAGCCCAGGGCCTTTGGAGGGAGTCCCAGGTTAAAAGCCCATGTTAAGCTCATCTTATGAGGCTGTGATGTAGCTTGGCTTCAGATGGTATTCACTGAGCTCTCCCAGGGCACTCGATACTTTACCCTCCAGGGTTTGGTTTCAGCAGCATGATCTTTTCTGATTTATCCGTCACAGTTGGGTTGCGAGGTGCTTTATGGATGTATGCAAATAGATGTACGTGTGTGTGTGGTGTGTGTGCACATAGAGTGTGTGTGCGTGAAGAGTCACTCAGTCAGTCGGTGAGTGTGTTGAGTGTTTTCATTTGCCTAGTGTGTGTGTCATTCTGCATGTCAATATGTTTGTGTGTGTGCGTGTCATTGTGCATATGTGTATTCCTGTATGTGTTATTGTGTATGTGTGTGAGCTTCCTGTGTGTGTCATTGTGTATGTGTGTGTGCTTCCGTGTGTGTGTGTGTGTGTATATGTGCGTGTACTGCCAGTGAAAATACTGTAGAGAATAAAGCCATGCAAGCAGCTCTCCATGTGAATGTAAAGGATCAGCAGGAAGAGGCGTTCACTGTGTGTGTGTGTGTGTGTGTGTGTGTGTGTGTGTATGTGTGTGTGTGTGTCTGTTTGTGTGGGTGTGTTTGAGTGTGAAGGCGGTGGACGAGGAGGGGGGTGGTTTGGCGTCTTTGGTGGCCAGCTGTTGACACTGACACACACTAATCAGTCGGCAAACAAAGTAATTTAGATGCTTTCAGTCGCTCTCCTGTGCTGGAAAACATCGCACTAAATCTCCCGCAGTGAGAACCTTTCACGTCACCTCAGGACATCATTAGGCTGCAAAAAAAAAAAAAAAAGAGAGAAAAAGAAGAGAAAATATGCAGGGAGAGCCCATAGCCAATAGGATCTCTCCATTGTGCCGTTGGAGAAATCGGGCCAGTGTCATGTAAATGGCTTTTATTTTTGCCTCATCATGCTTCTCGCTTGAAGGCCACGCGCTTGAAAGCCGGGCCGGCAGCGCGGCTGTCTCCCACTGCCTAACAGGGGCTTTGTGCTGTCAGTCTCCAAGGCTCCAGGAGGGAGGGGGTGGGTGGGTGTGTAGTTGGGTGAGGGGTGGTGGTGGGGAAAGGGGGGGGGTCATACAGCGACGCACAACGAACTCAATGAACCCCCCGCGGCCTCGACCATGTCCCCTGCACCCCTTGCCTCCCTGTCGAAGCGCTCGCCTTTCCTTACACTCTTTTACTTTCAGTTCACCTTATTCCAACTCTCTCTCTCTCTCTCTCTCTCTCTCTCTCTCTCTCTCTCTCTCTCTCTCTCTCTCTCTCTCTCTCTCTCTCTCTCTCTCTCTCTCTCTCTCTCTCTCTCTCTCTCTCTCTCTCTCCTTTTGGAGCTCTCCCCTCAAAACTGGACCTGGGCCCAACTTGGCCTGATTCCAAAACTGGCCTGTCACTATTGGCCAACCAGAGCTTGCCATGGAAGTCACCTGACCCAGCAATTGCAAAGAAAGAGTAAAAAAAGGGCAGAGGCAGTTTTTGAAGGCATGGCTGCTTTCTCCTTAGGGCAGCCACCCTTTGTGCCTGTGAGCCTGCATGCATGCACACGTTTGGGTGTGAAGATGTACCTATATGGCTCTATATGTGTGTGTGCTCCTGTGGGGAAATTGTGGCTAAAGGGTATAGTAGCAGAGAATATATTTTTTAAGAGAAATATATTCTGATAGGAAATTCAACTTTCCCGTTTCCCGTATTTCTCTAGTTTCTTCTACAACGTTATCTTGGCTAACCTGATTTCAAGACACTTTTTCTGATGACATTATGCTCCTCAGCACCTTGTTCACTCAACGGACAAGTGCATACACTATTTATCCTTATCCTGTATTTTACTCAAACAGCACCGACCATCAAACCTTTAAAATCCCACATTGTCTTCCTCTTTGGCCTTCAACACCTTCATGTTCATCTTGTTGTTCTCCAACAGATGAGCCAGCCTCCTCCAAGTCCAGCCTCTTCTTCCTTATCTCCAACGAGGGCAACCAGAACCTCTTCGTGTCCCAGGCCAACCTCTGGCTCTACTTCCGCGTGCTGCCGGCGGGCCCTGACCGAGGCCCCCGGAGGAAGGTGACCGTCAAGCTCCACTACCAGGAGTCCGGATCCAGCAGCAGCCCGGGGGTAGTTGGGGGTGTCGGGGGTCCCGGTGGTGGTGGTGGTGGTGGCGGAGGAGGCGGTGGTGGTACCGGCCGCTGGGCGCTGGTGGAGAAGCGCGTGGACCTCAAGCGCAGCGGCTGGCACACCTTTCCGCTGTCGGATGCGGTGCGGGCGGTGTTCGGCAAGGGCGGCCGGCGGCAGGACCTGGAGGTACGCTGCGACGGCTGCGAGACGGCCGGGGTGCTGCCGGTGCTGGTGGACGCCGCGGACCCCTCCCACCGGCCCTTCCTGGTGGTGCGCGCCCGGCAGGCGGAGGGCAAGCACCGCATCCGCAAGCGGGGGCTGGAGTGCGACGGCAGCAGCGGCGGCCTGTGCTGCCGCCAGCAGTTCTACATCGACTTCCGCCTCATCGGCTGGAACGACTGGATCATCGCACCCGCCGGTTACTACGGCAACTACTGCGAGGGTAGCTGCCCGGCGTACATGGCGGGCGTGCCCGGCTCGGCGTCGTCCTTCCACACGGCGGTGGTGAACCAGTACCGCATGCGGGGCATGAGCCCGGGCTCCGTCAGCTCCTGCTGCATCCCCACCAAGCTGAGCACCATGTCCATGCTGTACTTTGACGACGAGTACAACATCGTCAAGCGGGACGTGCCCAACATGATTGTGGAGGAGTGCGGATGCGCCTGAGGCAGTAGAATCCCCCACCTCACCCATCCGCCAGCGATCAAACCCCATTTTTCCTCCCACTTTGAACTCGAAAAATAAAAACTATGGCGAGGAAAATAAAAAAAGGCCTTTTTTGTACAAACAGAACAGTTTGTTCGGTGCGCGTATACAATATATCTTGATTCCTAAGCGCAAGCAGCACAAACCCCCCATCGGTACCAACAGGCCCAAGAAATGCGTGTTTCAGTGTTGCATACGTGTGTGCCTGCAATCGCGTGTGTGTGTTTGCATGTGTGCCTGCAAGTGTGTGTATTTATCAGATTGAGCGGCACTTGTGGTTTTTTTGCGGGGTTCTGAACGGCGAACCATAAGCCAGCACAGTGAGAGCGATGGGACGAGAAGGGAACGGTTATCACCAAATTATATATTGCTCTAGTTTGCCATTTCTAGTCAAAAAACAGTGGCACCATCATCTCCTCGCAAACTGAAGATTAAAAGCGCTTAAGGAAACCGACAGGATCATCAGCCGACATATGTAATCGCCCAACGTCATTTTGAACCTCAAGCAACCCCACTCCACTGCCCCTTCAAATCACACCCCTGGGAGGAATCCCTTCCTATTTTAGCACACTACATAACTTATAAAGCACTGACTATCCATTGGCTTATACAATTCAGAACACCAGCACTTCCTGGCCCTGTGACTGTCCTCTTGGTGGTATCAGCTTTGTGGGATGCGACTAAATACACGTATAACATGTATAGAAACTCACGAGCTTATGCTAATGCTGCCGTTCTCGTCAGCAGACCTCATCCCTGTCTCTTCCCTGTAACAAGGGTGGGGCCTGGGGGGACCCGCTTCCTGTTACCATGACAACCAGGTGAAGATGGACCTTCTAAGTGCACTTCACTTGTGCACTTCCTGTATCGTCAACAGAGAGAGCGAGAGAGAGAGAGACAGAAAGACAGAGAGAGAGAGAGAAAGAGAGAGTGAGGGAGAGAGGGAGAGTGAGAGAGAAAGATACACCTTCATTGTGTCTAGTCCACTGCTCTTGAAGTCCAATGGGCCTTGTTGTCAGAAAACAAACTGTCAATGGGCTTGTGGGTTAAATCTGTGCAGTGCAGCACTTGTGTAAACTGTCGAAATGCACATTCTGAATAGCACTTGCATACTAAAATGCCTTCCGAGGGGTACTGAGTGTCCTGTCTCCTATTGCTAAATAATAAGTGCCACATGAGCTATGCAATGTAAAGTAATCCATGTCAATAGTCCACATCCAGACTGAAATCTCTTGTTTTGTTGTTTTCTTGTGTTGTTCTTCTTTCTCTCTTTCATTTTCTCCTTATCTCCCTCTTGTTCTGTCTTGTTAGTCTACAACCCTGTATCAATACTTGAAATGTGATCTTTCGCTTCCTTTCCAAAGCGAATGGTTATCGTGACGTTTGCACTGAAAAGTTGCGGGATTAGCGAAAACAAAAACAAAAAAGACAAAAAAGAATCAACTGCCATTGAAAAGTTATTTTTATAGAAGTAAAATTGAATTTTGTTAAATGTATTTTACCTAATTAATGGAACCAAAGAGGCCAAGGTTGAGCTGTAAAACTTAGGTGGCTTGGCCATCCTGTTATATTTGTGTACGATAATGTTGTAATCATTTGCGAAAGCCTACTACTGTATCAGGGTATAATGTCATATGATTCCAATTCCAAGCTCTATGTTCTGTCTCTCTATTTTGTACAACAAGCAAGTGGAACACTTACTTTTTTTTCATCTGTAATTCAATTTTTTTTTCAGTTTTCTATTTAATAAAAAGTTATTTTTAGTGCTTGTTTCAGAATCATTTAGTCAAATAAATGTCATCTGTACAGTTTATGTAAAATAAGATGTTTTTTCTTAAATATTTTGTAACTTTAAAATAAATTCGTACTCTTCATTCCGTTGTGTATTGTTTCTTTGCTGAATTTTCATTTTCATACTCTTCATCACTACTGGTTCAAACATAAAGCATAGCAGTTATGACCATCTCTACTGAGGTGAAGTGCAGTAATTGTGACTACACTTAATGATTTGACAGGTATTTATAGTCACTGCCAACATTGAGACACACACATACATGGTTGATTTCCCCCTTGGCCTCATGTTTGCTGGCGTTGGCCCCACATGTGTGTGTGTGTGTGTGTGTGTGTGTGTGTGTGTGTATGTGTGTGTGTGGTTGCGTGTGTTTGTGTGTGTGTGTGTGTTTGTGTGTGTGTGTGTGTGTGTGTGTGTGTGAGTGTGTGTGTGTGTGTATGCGTGTGTGTGCTTGCACGAGTGTGTGTGTGTGTGTGTGAATGTCGGTGGTTGCGTGAGCAGGTGCTCCTGTGAGCCACTGTAAAGCCCTCATCAGTTGGGTACCCTTCCAACCTTATCACCGTGTCTGTGATTCTTAGGGAAGGCTTAGTGCTGCTCTCAGCACTCGTGTTCCAATACAAACTTTACAAGGCTTGCCCCCTGCTTACCACCCTGCTTGTCTGCCTCCCAATACGTCTGTCTGACGATCACCTGCCTGTCTGTCTGTACGTCTCTCGCTCTCTTTCTGTCAGCCTGCCTGTCTGTATGCATATCACTCTTACTGTCTGTATGTCTGTCTGCCTATATCTGTCTGTTTGCCACTCTATCTGCCTACCTGCCTGTCTGTCTGTCTGTCTGAACGCCTCCCCGTCTGCCTGCCTGTCTGTCTGTCCATTCTCTCTTTCTGTCAGCATGCCTGTATATCTGCCTACTTGTCTGCATGTCCCTCTTACTGTCTGTATCTCTGCCTGCCTGGCTACCTATATGTCTGTTTACCTACCTGTCTATCCTTCTATCTGTCTTTCTGTCTGTCTTAAAGCCTTCCATGCCCTGGACACATCATCAATCAAAACACATCACACTGGTAGAGAGAAGGAAATACAAGAGAACGAGTGAAAGAGAAATGAAAACATGTCCGAGATAATGAGTGTAAATGGTCTATTAGGGCCTGCCAAGGATGTGTAGGCCTGCAGGGTAAAGCAGGGGAGGGAAAGAGCCTGACGGATGACTTGCAACTCCCCTCTCGATGAACATAAAGTAAACATTGTGTATGTGTGCGTGTATGTCAGTGTGTGTGTGTGTGTGTGTGATAATCAGTGTGTCTAAATGTAGTTGTGTGTTTTAAGCTGGTTTGTGAGGAATAACTGGCATACGCTCATGCATGTGTGTGTGTGTGTGTATGTATGTGTGCTCATGCATGTGTGTGTTTATGTGTGTGTGTGTGTGTGTGTGTGTGGGTAGGTGTGTGTGTGTGTGTGTGTGAGTGTGTGTGCATGCATGCATGCATGTGTGTGTGTGTGTGTGTGTGTGTGTATGTATGTGTGCGCATGCATGTGTGTGTTTATGTGTGTGTGTGTGAGTGTGTGGGTAGGTGTGTGTGTGTGTGTGTGAGTGTGTGTGCATGCATGCATGCATGTGTGTGTGTATATGTGTGTGTGTGTGCGTGTGTGGGTAGGTGTGTGTGTGTGTGTGCATGCATGCATGTGTGTGTGTGTGTGTTTTCCATATGGGCGAGCACTAACGGCAGTTATGCAGAGTGACAGAGCAACATACCAACAGACAAGTAGGCTGGCAGGCGGACAGACAGCTCGTCAGAGGCACAATCTACACACACACACACACACACACACACACACACACACACACACACACACACACACACACACACACTGTCCAACGTGTGTACATCGGGGTACAGCTGAGCATGACATGGTGTGTCTGTCTTGTCAAGTATCTCACCATCGCAAGCATTTAGCCTTACAGCTGGAATGTTAATGATGGAGGGGCTGGGGGCTGTGCGGTGTACGTTTGGATTACGAGCACACGCAGGCGCACACTCGCTGATCACAAAAACAAACTTCTAGTTATTTACCTATTCAACAAAGCTGAACAGGATTTATAGTGATTCAATATCGAAATGTCTTGACACAAAAAGCCTTGCGTGTAGAAAGTCAGCTAAAGTCAGGGATGTAGCAATAGAAAATAAAATAGAAAATAGAAATAAAATAGAAAACTAGAAGAGGCACAATAGCAGCGGTATCAGCTCTATCCACAACCTACTGGGAATTCGGTGTGGTGGTTATCCGTGTTCACTATAGCGGGCTTCACATTTCAAACAATTATATTTTATATTATTATTATATATTTCACATTCCCATCCACACAACTGGCTAACTTTGGTCACTTGTGTACTATCCATCATATCATGTATATAACGGTATACATTATACGGTAACTAAAGTAACACCAACTGAATGCCATTTCACATTGTCCTTAAAACATGGATGCACACGTATGTTCATGAAAGAAAAGTCAACACACACACACACACACATAAAGATAAAAGCATAGAGCAGACACATACATGCACATTCAAGCACACGCCACACAAATATAAACATTTCCCTACTGCTTATGTTTACTCACATGCATTCTTATCCTCTATTCGCTCTCTTGTGTTCTCACTCATGCGCTTTCTGTCTCCCCCATCCACCCCAGTATGTACAATAAACAATGAGCTAAACTTAAATACACAGAGACACACGGAGCACACACACACAACCTCAACAAACCTATGCCCCTTTCCCACACACACACACACACACACACACACACACACACACACACACACACACACACACGCACACACTAACCCACGCACACTAACATACAGAAACAAACACACGCACCACACTAACACACTTGGCCCACACTCACACACATATGCACACACGCACACTTGCACACACACACACCGACACACACACACATACACACACCGACACACACACACACACACATACAAACACACCTCCAACTTATCACTTATCAGCTTATATAAATATTGTCCCTTGGACGCTCTGCGCGTCCAGAACCCGTCAAGGGTCACGTTAAGCTGGGCAGGTTCACGGGGTGGGGGTCACATGGTTTATCGTTCCAACCCCCCCCCCCCCACACACACACACACACATACAAACACACATTCAGTTGACTAATGAATTTATGAGTGTGCATGTCCCAGGGCTCAGCATTCCTCCACTACAGATAGCAGACACTCGCTCCACTCTGTGGCCTGGGGGGGGGGGTATAGTGCAGGTCCTGCTACACCTATCCCTACCCCTACCACTGCTACTACCTCTGATGCTGATGCATTGCCCCGACACCCAATGCATCAGGGGGCACGCAAACATGAACACACACACAGAGAAGATGGATTGCATTATTTGGGGGAATGCACACTGATGGAGCAGTTGAGCAGAGAACAGAAAAGAGCAGAGAGACATGCGTTTTGTTTCGTATTTACGAAAGTTCAAACATATGCACATTTGTTGTTCTTGATTCTTGGTCTTAGTCCATTGATCAGCAGCTTACCTGTATGCTGCCTTGGGCAAAATGGCTGATATCTACCTGCCCCTGCATGTGTCTGAATGCACTGTAGGTCGCTTCGGATGAAAACATCTGCTCAATGCAGCAGCATTACAGATTGGTATGACTGATAACATTATTGCAATTGGGAAATACCTCTAGTGCTGGGGACTTCCACTAAAAGCATGTTAAAACCCATCAACCTAAATAATGTCGACTCTGCTACGGTCAGCAGAGTCGATGCCAACCCATTTCTCTACAAAGCTACTCCAGAGGAGCTATTCACAACACGGCAATGACATCAGAGATGGCTTAAATATCAGTATATCTGTGAGAACCCAATCCCCGGCTAATCTCACCGAGCCGGTTGTTTTACGCCAGGGTTTTGTAACCCGGTGTTGAGCCCAGGGAGTGTTGTGCACAACAGAGTTGACTTAACAAACACAACAGACTCGCTCTCAAGAGTGACTTAAGGGTTGAACTTTAGTTTTTTTTTATCAGCTGGAGGTCATGTGTAGAGCCCTTCTTATGCTAAAGACTTAACGTAGCAGCTCCCAGAGACAGGAGGCTTACCTTGCACCCGTTTAAAGCTCTCTGTCTTCCCCCCCCCCCCCCCCAACACACACACACACACACACCAGCCTCCCTGTACCATTACAATGCCAACAACACAGCCGCCCACCAACCCTTGACCTTTGGAGCAATGTGCACCAACCTCTGGTGACCCCCACCTCCACTCAGGGGATTAATGGAGAGAGGGAGAGAGCGATAGAGAAAGTAAAAGGCTTTGCATAAACTTGAAACCATATTTGCGAGCACTAATGACCAGAAACTATATGAATCCAATCATACTTAATGGCTACGCTCTTATAGCCATGCTCTCTCTCTTTCTCACTCTCTCTCTCTCTCTCTCTCTCTCTCTCTCTCTCTCTCTCTCTCTCTCTCTCTCTCTCTCTCTCTCTCTCTCTCTCTCTCTCTCTCTCTCTCTCTCTCTCTCTCTCTCCCCCCGCGGGGGTTATAAAGCAATGTTAAAGTATGTACAAATGCAGGAAGACGGACAGATTATCAGGTAAGTGGACTAGATTAGGAAGGGGAAAGGGAAAGACGTCCTGGATCCCAAAGGAGGAAGGGAACACTCCAGCCCTATTTTAGTTCTGCCATTTAACCTTAGGGATGGATATAAGAGCTGTCATGCTGTATTTCATCATGTCAATCAGAGGTGCTGACTCAAAAACATATGTTATGTGGCTGGCTGAACCTGAACAGGCTGGCTGTGGCCACCTACAATCAAGGACCAATACAAATACAAACACACACACACACACACACACACACACACACACACAAATCACATTCCTGTTATGACAGCTAGTGGGGCCTGTGTTACAGAATTTTCAACGCTGCCCCGAATAATCCACAGGGTCGGTGATTAAGGAATTGGCATTGCGTGCAGCGTGCACGGAGGGCAGCTGGGGGAATGGAAGTGACTCAAGGTGAGGGGGTGGGGTGGGGGGCTGCAACAGGCTACCGCTCATTTTATATTCAGAGCCTGCAGACATCTTGATGGACCCTCCGCTGATCCTGAGTGTTCTTGGCTTTGCGAGTGGTAAGCGACGCGTTCTGCCTTCCCTCAGCTGTCCTGACTTCCTGAACACTGTGAGGGGAGGGGTATCCCAGGGTAAACCTGGTGCCCCTGATTTGTGTATACATGTTTATGTGTGTGTGTGTGTGTGTGTGTGTGTGTGTATGTGTATGTGTGCACATGTGTTTGATATGTGTGCATATGTCTGCGTATGTATGTGTCTGTGTGGGCCTCTGTGTGTGTGCATCTATGTGTGCATTCATGTGCATTTGTATGTGAGAATGTATGTGCGTGTGCACATGTATGTTTATACGAGTGTGCCTCTGTGCGTGTGCATGCACATATACCTGTGTGTGTGTATGTGTGTGTGTGTCTGTTCCCCACCCCACACACATATAACACTCAGGTCTGTTACCCTTTTCTTGCTCAAACAACCGGAGCCTTGTCGTCCAATTCACCCGACCCGATAACCCCCCACTCCCCCAAAAAACGATCTCCCCTTTTTATAGATACTTCCCCCCCCCCTCACCCCTCCTGCAGCCATCTTGACCTTCTGACTCCTGGAGAGTGAGCTGGAGCCACACTCTGAGCCCACAAAGCAGCCGCTTGTGTCTTCAGCCCCCCCCCCCCCCAACCTTTTCCTGGTGCCGGCGGGTCCCGCATCCACCCAAGGGCCACTTCTTCTCCCAACACCCCACCCCCTACTGCCAACATTGTGCGTCCCCCATGCCCCCCCACCCCACGTGAAAGAACCACAGATCCACAGGTTCCAGAGCACAGACGGGACAGCCCCCCCCCCCCACCACCACCACCACTAGGAATGAACCACAGTCTCCGTCCACCCCACCCCCCTCCTCCCGGGGGAGGAATGGGCATTGAGCATCAGGGTGGGGGTGGGGGTGGGATGGAAGGAGACTAGGAGCCCCTGTGGAGCCATAATCCACCGTCCCCCCTCTCCCCTCCCCCACCGTCTAACCTCCTCCCCAACTCCCACTAATTTCCCAGCATGTTCTGTGTTGTCCACGGCTGTAGACATCTTGTTGTTGTTAGACCCCCCCCCCACACACACACACACACACACATACACTCCCTCCCCCTCCTCCTCCTCCTCCCATCCCCCAGTCGACCGACTCTGGGGCTAAATTTAGACCGGTGGCCGTTCTCTCTCTGGAATGACGATAGACCTGTGTGTGTGTGTGTGTGTGTGTGTGTGTGTGCGTGTGTGTGTTTGTCGTATTTTTTCCCTCCTTCTACCTATAAAAGGAAAAGGCATGCTGGTGAGTAATATCCTGCACGGTGGAGTTAAATGCAGAAGGCCCAACGTAAACAGTCTGGCTTTTGTTTCCCGATGTAGATCGGTTTCTGTTCGAATTCATGTGAAGTGGTGCGTGCGTAGGCCGGGCCGGCCCAACTGATACGGAGCGATTGCGCACACACTGTGCATGATATCCGCGTGTCGCGGAGGGAGAGAGTAATGGTTTAGTGCTATGTCTGTTGAATACACACTTCGCAACACAGTGACCGCAGACACACACACTCACGGCCTCATGTCCAACTGGTGTTTTTTGTCCCCTTGAAGGAAACCAGAGAGAACGCATGAAGAATCACTTAGATTGGATGACTGGACAGAAGTGTGTGTGTGTGTGTCTGTGTGTGTGTGTGTGTGTGTGTGTGTGTGTGTGTGTGTGTGTGTGTGTGTGTGTGTGCGTGTGTGCATGTGTGAGTGCATGTGTGTGAGTGGCCACGTGATACTCTTACGTGGGTAAGAGTATCACTACGAGGTACATGTGCACACACACACATACACACATACAAAAAGATGCAGTATACAGGATCCACATTTAAGCTACACTATATTGCCAAAAGTTTTGGGACGCCTGCCTTTACATGCACATGAAGGTTAACGACATCCCATTCTTAATCCATAGGGTTTAATATGGAGTCTGCCCACCCTTTGCAGCTATAACAGCTTCAACTCTTCTGGGAAGGCTTTCCACAAGGTTTAGGAGTGTGTTTATGGGAATTTTTGACCATTCTTCTTGAAGCGCATTTGTGAGGTCAGGCACAGATGTTGGACGAGAAGGGCTTGCTCGCAGTCTCCGCTCTAATTCATCCCAAAGGTGTTCTATCGCGTTGAGGTCAGGACTCTGTGCAGGCCAGTCAAGTTTCTCCACACCAAACTCCATGTCTTTATGGACCTTGCTTTGTGCACTGGTGTGCAGTCATGTTGGAACAGGAAGGGGCCATCCCCAAACTGTTCCCACAAAGATGGAAGCATGATATTGTCCAAAATGTCTTGGTATGCTGAATCATTAACAGTTCCTTTTACTGGAACTAAGGGGCCAAGCCCAACCCCTGAAAAACAACCCCACACCATAATCCCCCCTCCACCAAACTTTACACTTGGCACAATGCAGTCAGGCAAGTACCGTTCTCCTGGCAACCGCCAAACCCAAACTCGTCCATCGGATTGCCAGACAGAGAAGCGTGATTCATCACTCCAGATCTCTCCATTGCTCTAGTGTCCAGTGGTGGTGTGCTTTACACCACTGCATCCAACACTTTGCATTGCACTTGGTGATGTAAGGCTTGGATGCAGCTGCTCAGCCATGGAAACCCATTCCATGAAGCTCTCTACGCACTGTTCTTGAGATAATCTGAAGGCCACACGAAGTTTGGAGGTCTGTAGCTATTGACTCTGCAGAAAGTTGGCGACTTCTGCGCACTGTGCACTCAGCATGCGTTGACCCCGCTCTGTGATTTTACGTGGCCTACCACTTCGTAGCTGAGTTTCTGTTGTTCCCAATTCCACTTTGATATAATACCACTAACAGTTGACCATGGGATATTTAGTAGTGAGGACATTTCACGAATGGACTACACAGGTGGCAACCTATCGCGGTACCACGCTTGAATTCATTGAGCTCCTGAGAGCAACCCATTCTTTCACAAATGTTTGTAGAATCAGTCTGCATGCCGAGGTGCTTGATTTCATACACCTGTGGCCATGGAAGTGTTTGGAACACCTGATTTCAATGATTCGGAGGGGTGTCCTTGGCAATATAGTGTATGTATATCAGTTCTGGTACACTACATTATTTTGACCTTTAGTTTTATTAGGCTTCACAGAGCTCCTTCTGAAGCTGTTTCCTTCTGAAGACCAATGTCCTGAGCCTGAACCAGAAGAGTTATGTGGCTTCACTCACATGCATCCATTTCCTTATCTCCTTTCAGGTCCCATGTTTAAAATACTATTTTTGATTCCCCTTAAATAATCAATTGTTATTATCTCTAACTAACTAACTGAACTCTAACTAAACTAGTTTTATTTGATCATACTTTTCTGTCCAGTACATTCTTGGATATAACTTAAGAACCTACCATATAAACATGGTAAAATATCTGTACATGTAAGTGTTTGCTCATCTTTTTGAGCCATGCAGGTGAAAGGGGCCAGACAGTTTGATCAAGAGTGGCATTCTCATGTAGAGGCATTCCTACCCAAGCTCAGCTTGACCAATGCAAGGGTATCAACAGATGTAATCTTTCTCTGATGTCCACACAGCATTTAGCTCCTGTGTGTGTGTGTGTGTGTGTGTGTGTGTGTGTGTGTGTGTGTGTGTGTGTGTGTGTGTGTGTGTGTGTGTGTGTGTGTGTGAAAAGTCATTAGTGAGTAGAACAGTGTGTGGAGTGATTGTACATTCAGCTTTGTGCAAGTGGGTTTTTGTTTGTGTGTGTGTGTGTGTATCTGTGTGTTTGTGTGTGCACGCTTAACTCCCTGTGCCTATGTGTACTTGAGTATGTGTATCAGCATATGTGTGTCTATTTGTGTGGCGTGTGTGTGTGTGTGTGTGTGTTTGCGAGTGTGTCTGTGCGCGTATGTTTGAGTGTGTATGTGTGTCGGCATGTGTGTGTCTCTGCGTGTGGTCTGTGTGTGCGTGCGTGTGTGTCATTGCACATGTGTGTGTGTGCGTATGTGTGTGTCATTGCATGTGTGTGTGTGTGTGTGTGTGTGAGTAGAGGGGGAATTCCAGGCAGGGTGGGTGTCAGGTGTGTCTTGGTATCCTCTCTAACCACTTGAAAGCACGACCTTCACCAATGTTCTTATGTTCTTTCTTTCTTTCTTTCCTGCTATTCTCTCTCTCTCTCCCTTTTTCATCTCCCTCTCTCTCTCCCCCTTTTTCACCCCTCTCTCTCCCTCTCGTTCCCGCTCTCTCTCTAAGGATTCATTATCTGGCAGGTGCCCCTTTGTACAGCCTTTGCGGGTCTTTTCAGGAGTGTACTGAAAACACAACACCAAAATATGTGGCGGGGGGGTGAGTAGAATAGGGCGGGGTAGGGTTGTTATGTTGTGGCGTGTTGTGTGTGAGTGTGTGTGTGTGTGTGTGTGTGCGCGCGTGTGTGATCGAGTAGCATTTAACTACGCGTTCCATCTGCAGCAAGGAGTTGATGAATGAGAAACCTTTGTCTGAAGGGAAAGCGAACCCAAGGGGCACATAATTCAGGTCGGACAGTTGATGGTGTAAATAGGCTGAGGCCTGATGAGAGGGACCACAATAAACGGGATGTATACATGAGGAAAGGTTTGCTTCAGGGACATGAGAAAGGGGTTTGATCTGACCGCACTGCCACGTCTAAAAATGGTTCATTATTTTTCTTTCAGTCTTAAGGCCTAGGAACGTACACAATGTGCGGTGGTTGTTATCGAAACAATAATTTTCCTGCCCCCCCAAGGGATTATTAAGGTATTCTACAACAGTCCTATCATTGTAAAAGGTTGTGTCTTGCTGACTTAGACTTGTTTGCGTGGAGCCGCCAGCGTGAGATCACCGCAAAGCAGAGCAAAGGGAACTGGGTTGAGATGACCCAGGGTGGTCACGGCTGTGGTGGTGGTGGGGGAGGGGGGGGGGGGGGGGGGGGGGGGGGGGGTTGAAGGATGAGGATAGGTTGAAGGGGGAGATAGGGAGTTGAGGAAAGGGGTTGAGGTAAGGGATGGAGGGTGAGGTGAGGGACACGCATCTGTGTGTGGATACACACACACACACACAGAGCATGGGCCAGGAGATCCTTAGAGATACATTTCCCTGCGTTTCATCCCAGGCTCTGTGCAAGCCATCGAGTGTGTGTGTGTGTGTGTGTGTGTGTGTGTGTGTGCCACACACAGACTTTGTTTCTCTGTGATGATGCAGACAGCCAGATACCATCTCAAGCTACCCACCCAGGGTTTTTTGTCCTCTCCATCTCTCCTTGATAAAGTTCTTTCTTTTTTGTTATCTGGGACTAGAGCAGAGGTGCTGGATCACTGCCCGTGCCTATACCACCAGGGGAGAACACACACACAACAAAGGCAGCTGTTGTGCCCAGGAGCAGCCAATTTAATTTCTCCTAAATGCTTTTATTGTTGACGTTTTTTAGGTGAATTCTGAACATTCCTTGTGGCCGTGCCAGCCAATGTAAAGGTTATCGTTTAAGAAGGGTGGAAAACCTCTGGGGCTGGTACCATATAGCAAAATATCAAAGCAAAGTCGACTTTACTGTCAAGATGTTCTTTGTGGGTGTGACAGCAAACTACGTACGGAACATCTAATTATACTCTTCATCTCTTCCCCTTGAACAAGAACAGGCCAGGGCTGTCATTTACATAACTTTTACAAACTCATTATGTGGTTCTCATCCTGTGGCTTATTCGTCTGTCACAAGTGACAGGGATTTTGATCAAATAAAGGTGGCAACTTGTGTCTGAGTGTGTGTTTGTGTGTGTGTGTGTGTGTGTGTGTGTGTGTGTTTTTGTCTTTCTGTGTGTGCACGGGCGTTTATGCATGTGTGTGTTCTAACTTGCTATCCTGTCACACTGTTGTTTTCCAGGCAGCAACCACACATTCAACAGCAAGTAGCCACATGTATTAGCCTTAGCATTAGCAATAGGATTAGAATGACCTCAGTGCAATGCGCAAGAGATTTCAGTTGCCTGACATCACCACCAGTCCCCCCTCCCCCTGCACTATCTTCCTCACTGCTTCCTGGGCTTGACCACATGCGTACGGGCTGATGATAGGCTTATGGCCAGAGGTGCCAGGGGCCCCCCGAGGGCTTCAGTGGTCTGATTAGATCTGAGGGCCCTTGGAGAGGGACAGGCACTGCTGTGCTATTTTAATGACAATTCAGTCATGCTCTCTCTCTTTATCTGGAGATCCTAGTGGTCAGAGGAGGAGAAATCAGACAACGCTGCCCACTTGTGAAAAACAATAACAACAATGCTTCCTAAGCTGAAATGTCCCCACTCCCTCTCACTAGCAATATTGCTCTTTCTCACTTATATGTAACCAGGTTGATTGTTAATTTTGTATTTATTAAAAATTTTCCTGGCAGCCACCCTGGCCCGCTTCCCTACTCCTCCATCATTGTCTTCTAAACTGCTCCTCCACCTCCACCAAACTCCTCCACCTAACTCCTCCACTCTGGGCGCGTCTGTTTGTGCAAGAGGGAGGGACTCAGAGTTATATTCTTTCATCCCAGATGGAAGTTATCGGGAAATTTGAGCAGAAGAAATCCATAACCTTATCTAGAAACACCTGCTCTGGCCCTGGTCCCCTTGACCCCATCTTTTCTCTGTCCATTCTTGTTCAACCGATTTTCACTTTAGTCTCTCTTCACTTTCTCCACCTCCTCCTCTACATTTATAATTTACACTCTCCTGTTATCACACACACACTCACCCAACTCTTCACCTATTCTCTCTTCCCTCCTTCCTTCTCATTTTCTCTCCTCATCCATCTCCTATTATTTTGTCTCATCTCATTATCTCTCCTCGCCTCATCTCTTCTGCTCTCCTTCCTTCACCTCCCATCCTCTCAACTCCCTCCACCTCGATTTCACTCAAAGTTCCCTCCCTCCTCCATTCGTCTCCTCTCTACTCACCTCCTACCCACATCTCTCCTCCTCATCTCTCTCATTCCTTCACCTCCTCACTCATCTACACCTCTCCTCTTTCCGCTTCCCCTCTCCTCTCACCTCATCCCTCCTCCTGCTCTACCTCTCCCCTCTCACTATTGTCTCCCCTTCCCCTCTCCTCCTCATCCCATCTCCTCCCTCACCTCCTCTTCTCACCTCCCCTGCTGTCCTCAACTCTCATCTCCTTACCTCTGTATCTCTCCTCTCCTCCCCCCTCCTCCAATGCTCCTCCCCCACCTTCTTCCTGCCACATCCTGGGGAGTGTCCAGTTTCCACGCCACCATGCCCTAGCATACCTGTTGTACTACGGTACCTGTTGCATTATGGTTCCATGAGTAATGCATGCTTCGCCTGCTTTCCTAATACCAGGGGATCCTGTGATCAGTGCTCAGCGGTAACCATGGGCTCTTTGTGTCAGGAAAGAATCCACTTTCAGAAGACAGGGAAGGGCCGCTTAAGACCAAGAGATGCCGGTGGTTGGCAGAACGCCGCTGCAGATTAACAATTCATTCCAGACATGATAACGGCAGGTATCATCAACATGCCATATGTCAAAGCGCAGAAGACGCCCTCTTGTTCTTCTGACACATGATTGAACTTCGTGTTGGTACGGATGGGTTGCTGTCAACGTTGCGCTTCTTCTAAAAAATGTTAATTCAGTTCAGTCAAGCGCGTCTCGATAAATCCACCGGTATCAGTACAAACAGCTCTGTGCGCCGCCTGAATGGAAAGGACATCAAAATAACCCCTACAAAGATGTTTACTTCAGTTCAATTTCAGTTCCAATTTTTATTTTGCCATTTTTTTTACACTCACAACCTGTGCAAGACGTAATTACATGTAATACATACAGAAAATCATCATAATGATTCATCACATCATTAATGTGATGCCTGTGTCTCCTGATTTTTATTTGATCCAAGGCAGACAGCAGTTATAATCCCAAAGCCAGACAACCAAGCCTGTCTGTGTGTGTGTGTGTGTGTGTGTGTGTGGGTCTGAGTATGTGCACGTGTTTGAGTGTCTGTTTGTTTGGGTGTCAGAGGATGTGTGCATGTGCGGGCACAAGCGTATGTGAGTCAGTATATGGGTGCTTCACTTCCTCTCTGGGCCCTCACACACAAACATTGACACACACACACACATACACACACACACAAACACACACATTTAGTCATATGAGGAATTCCAAAAGTGGATAAATTCAGCGAGACTCAAACAGATATTTGTCTTTTGAAAAGGCCCGACAGAGGTGGGCGGGAAGCTGAAAATAGATATGAACAATAAAACCACAGACACACAGTCATTCACTCTTCAACCCACGCCATAGCGAGAGAGGATGTCTGGGTCTGCTTCTTCAAATCAATCCACTCATCAGCCCTTATAAGGTTATGGTTTGTACCCGTGATGTCATACTGACACACATCTGACATACGTACACACACACACATCTGTAAAACACCCTTGCCTGTCGACTGTGAGGTCATGGAATCATCCAGCTGTGTGGAAGGAACAACTATATCCTGTGTGATGCATGCATGGCTTCTGATTTGTCAGACCAGTGTGTGACCTCCGTCGTAATTAGAGCTTCCTGTTGCAGACATTGTTTATATTTTGGCTGACGAAAAATGCCGGTATTGTCCGACTTGCTGAACAGATGGAGACTGTGCTTTGTAGCCGTCTTTGACAAGTGAATAGCAATGGTCCAGTGTCCTTTCGACTCGGTTGGGGCACGTGATGTGCTGGTAGAAATCCAGCATCACCTTTTTGAGATTTGCTTTATTAAAATCCCAAGCCACGATGAGGAAAGTGTTGGTTGTCTGCTGGTGGTTTAGTGCATCGTATAACGGGTCGGCCTTACTAGAGGCTCCTCCCATTAGCTTCGTATTGGATGCAATATTGTGTAGGGCCAAGGATTATGGGATGGCTTGTGTTCGTCTGGGGGCTTGGGGCGCGTAGAAATGGGTGAGACAAAAGTTTAACGCCGGTTCCCTTTAAGAAAAGTGAGGCGTACAGCCATGTGATTGGACAATTGGAATTCAGTGAGTATGGGCGGTGTTGAATTTTCTCGTGTTTAATACAATTTTCGGGTTTAAAGCACTTCCATTGATAACGTTGTAAACTCCCACAAGCAGCAGCTAGAGAGGCTGCAGCGCATTGGCTCGTGCATTTGTGGAGGATGGTGGGGGGGGGCTGTCCGAAAGAGCAGTGTCAACGCTTGGGGGGGGGGGGGGGGGGGGGGGGGGGGGGCGAGTTTGGCCAACGTCATAAGGATGAAGTTCGGATTACATTTTATGGTCAGGTATACCAGATCGGGTGAGCAGGAACGGAATATAATGTTTACATTCCTTGAGTCCCCACAGTTGGCATTGACCATCAGACAAAAGCTCCTCCGTTCTGTCCTTTAGGTGAACAGCCAGGAATTCGACCAACTGGATCGCGTGGTCTGGTATCGAAGGGGTCAGCCATGTCTTGATCAGATAAAGGATATTACAGTTCCTTACATCCTGTTGATATTTAATCCTCACGCTTATGCCTTCCAGCTTGTTGTCCAGCAAGGACGTGTCTAGACATAAAGCTCTACCGGAGCACAGGGCTGAATTCCACAATAATTATTAATATAAACAAATCAAAACAAAGAGCAATTCAAATAAACAATCATTTCTTGTCTTGAGTCAACCATTTAAAATAACAAAATACATATAAATATTTAATCTTAAAGTAACCAAAGTCTTTCCCAACAGTTTGAGAGTGCCTCTAATGTCAACACGAAGTCCGAGTTTTGTTTTATATTTGAACATTAAGCTGTACCGTCTATTTATCTAAGTGGTCAATCACTTGACTCTGACTCAACTCACAATGTTCTTCCTTCTCAACCGATAAGACAATAACTTGGGAAGGCCTGTCAAGTGTGCAAAGCTGGCAAAACGGCAACCTATCGTTACGGCGACATCCAAGATGAATGTTTGTCTATTTACCTAATCCCCGCCCCTCTCGTCAACCCCCCCCCCCCCTTCTCATCCCCTAGCCTCCTCTTCTCCTGCTGTATTCATGACCTCCTATCCTCCCTATTCACGACCTCTGATCCCTCACCCTCTCCTCCTCCCCCCGCCTCCTCTGAACAATCCCCTCTTTCCTCCCTTGACCTTTCTCTCCTCTCCTCTTCACCTTCACCTTCTCTCCTCCCCTCACCTCCTCACCTCCTCACCTCACTAAACACTTTGCTATTCCCAGAGAGCGCAGGGTGCCATCCAGCTGTGGAGGAATAGCTGCTTCCAGTGTATTGCGTCACTGCTTTCCAACACATTTTCCTGATGATGACACTGACGTAGAACTGTGGTTATGAGTGACGTTGGCTTAGGATAGCCACAGGACCTGGAAATGGTTAGCTCATGGGCATGGCGGCGTTGCCTGAGAATTGAGCAAATACAGGAGAGTTTAGCCTTTCACCTATCAGGGGAATAAACAAATAAATGTAGTGTATTTATATTTGTCACAATGTTGGAGCTCTGTTTCCGCATCAAGCAAGTAAGCACTGACTCCTGTTGCTCCTGCTCCTGTGCTTGTCTCGTAGAAAATATAGCTCTCCTAGAGTGACGTATCTGTCAGCCAGAGGAGGAAAAGACGTCTTGTAAAGTTAGCGCTAGCATTGGCATCAGCTTTAGCTCTGTCCAGGGCACCTTGTTGGCAGCACCACTTGCGAAGGCCGGCAGCCCCCCTCGCAAGTCTTTTTCAGGGGGTTGAAATATGTTAGAATGGCATGATAGATAAGTTAACCCTGTCACTTGTCCTCTCGCTACCTATAGGGGCTCTGATTATAGTCTCACTGATGACTTCAACACTGCCTTATCTGCAGCCATCAACTCTGTTGTTCCTCTTATTGTTAAAAAGCAAACTTCAAAAAGACTAGAGCCATGGTTCAATGAAGACACCCTCAAATGAATCTGCAGAAAACAAGAATGCAAATGGCGTTTGACTAAACTTGAAGTCTATCATCTTGCATGGTAAGACAGCCTGCTCAGCTACAAACTACTTCTAGAAACACCTACTTCTCCACCGCAAGTTTCTCTTTGACACAGTAAAAAGTCAGACGTAACATCTTGGAATTATTTTAACACAAAAGCAAATCAATATTTTTTTTTATTGATGCTTCCCCTACTACAACATCCTAGAAAAGCGGCACCCCCCTGAAGCAACCTTCCTGTAGTTCAGAACAATCTCCTTGGATGAACTTGTTAAACTAGCACAGTGATCTTAATCCACTACTGGATCCTGGATGCTGGATCCTCTCCCTACCAAGGATCTTAAAGAAAAAACTCTCCCCAACGGTTGGACCTGCTATGCTCAACATCATGAACTTGTCCCTGTCTACTGGATCAGTTCCCTCTACTTTGAAGACTGCAGGGATAAAGCCTCTACTCAAGAAGCCTGGTCTAGACCCTGAGGTGCACGGCAGCTATCGGCCCATCAATAACAATTTGTAACACTTTAAATCTGGGTTTAGGACAGATTATTCCACTGAAACTACTGTGACCAGAGTCGTAAACAATCTTCTCCTACCATTGACAGCAATGCAAGCTCCCTACTGGTGCTGCTTGACCTCAGTTCCGTATTCAACACAATTGACCATAGCATTCTTCTGGATCAGCTTGAACACCATGTTGGCATTAAAGGCTCAGCTCTTCTCTGGTTTAGATCTTATCTCATAAATAGAACGCAATTTGTTCTTTGATTTTAAGTCGAAATACTGCAACCTAAGCTTTACCCCAAGGGTTGGTGTTTGGTCCTCTGCTCCTTGCAATCTACCTGCTTCCTCTTGACGATATTACTCACAGCTATGGATTTAGCTTTATCTTTATGCTGAAAATATATTAATGTATCATACAGCTCCTCCCAGATCCAGAAGGTTGAATCTTACGTGACTGCATGTAAAAGTTGGATGTCCCAAAACTACCAAAACTACCATGCGGATAGTCATCGGTCCGAATCAGCAACAAACTAAATTTGAAGATGTCAGACAGTGTTTTGAGGGTTAGTTCAAATCCAAACTCAAATTCAGCCAAACTCTCTCATTTGGCTGCTAGGGGCGTCCCTCAGCTAGCAAGTCCTCGCACCACACAGTTAGCCAGCACTTGCCTACCCCTGCTGCCAATAGATACTAGATTAGACGTTC
This sequence comes from Lota lota, assembly GCA_026745465.1. Taxonomy (NCBI): domain Eukaryota; kingdom Metazoa; phylum Chordata; class Actinopteri; order Gadiformes; family Lotidae; genus Lota; species Lota lota. The sequence goes on from JACYXH010000765.1 coordinate 3,285,906, forward strand.
CCTACATGTTCCTTGTCCACCCTGCCCCATCTAACCATTTTGAGGTGTCTGTTTTTGGATATTGCTGTGATCGTGACTGGGCGCCTGGCTACCTCACCTGACGCTACCAACTTGTTTATTAAAATTTGTTACTGTACTTAAAAACTATTTATGTCAAATATGGCACTCATTGCACTCCTAACCATCCTTGGAAGGAGGTATCCCCCACTATGCGTTCCTTCTCAAGGTTTCTTCATTGATAATTAAGGGAGTTTATTTTTGGTCATTGGCGGTCTAGGGTTATGGGTGTTATAAATATATGGCCTGTAAAGCCCTTTGAGACTGTGACTGTTATTAAGAGCTATACAAACTAATTGGCTTTACTTGACTTGTTAGCTAAGCTGAAGGCTGGTATTAGCATTGTGTCGTGGCATGGGCTAGCTGCTTGCTAGCTTGATGCTAGCTGATTGTTAGCTAAGATGAAGGCTGATGTTAGTGTTGTGGCATGGGCTAGCTGCTTGTTAGCGGTGCAGAGGGCTAGTATTAGGCGTGTGCTGAAGCTGTTGTGTGTTTTACTCCCAGACGTGTATTGGAGCTGGAGGTCATAAAGTCAATGCAGGGAGCAAGCCCCTGTATGCACCGGCCACCTGAAGATTAGCCTGACATTCCTGAAGCAACTTAACAGCGAGGAAGGCTGTGCGTGTGAGTGTGTGTGTTAAAGGCTGAACTATGTGACGTGGAATTGGATGGGAGAAGTACTACAATCTGCACCAGGTTCTAACTTTTGAACAGAGAAGCGTTTGGGTGATTGAGAGAGAGGGGGCAGGATGGAGAGTTGGCATGTGTGTGTGTGTGTGTGTGTGTGTTTGTGTGTGTGTGTGTGTGAGTGAGTGTGTGGCTTGGCCACTCATGTTTCCGTGAGTGGTTGTTTATTTGTGTACATGTGTGTGTATGTGTCTGTGCATAAGGGTGCTGTATGACAATGTTTGTATATGTGTATCTGTGTGCCAGTGTACGTGTGTTTATGTATGTGTGTGTGTGTCAGGGTATACATTTGTGTATGCATTTATCAAAATGTGCATCTGTGTGGGTCAGCATGTGTGTGTTTATCGAAATCAGTATCTGAGGGTGTCAGTATCTGCATGTGTGTTTATGTATGTGCACGCATGTGTGCGTTGATGTACATGTCTCTCTGTTTGAGTCTGAGTGTGTTTGTTTATGTTTGAGTGTCAGTGTTGTATGTATGTATGTGTGTATCACTGTAGAGGCATGTAAAGGTTTGCACGATGGGGGGAAGGGGGGGGTGGGGGTGGGGGTCAGATGTAAGTGAAGCGCAGAGCCACTAGCTAGCTAGTTGCTAGGACATGCTAGGACTCGCCCGTTACGGTCACATTAGCAGCAAAGCTACCGCCATTAGTGGGATGGTAATGGCGGTAGCTTCCCCCCCCCCACCCCCAGCTCTGCTCAGCAAGCTAATCCGGTGGTATGAGTGACTCCGTCAGTCAGAGAGGTCATAATGTACAGGGCATTAACGTGAAGGCGCATAGGCTAAACCGTGGTGGTGGTGGTGGTGGTAGTGGGAACCAAAGGGGCTGGAGGACAGGGGGTGGGGGGCAACAGGGGACAAGGTGATGGGAGTAGCGTGTTTGCGTGTGCATGTGTGTCAATGAAGGCCAAGTTCGCCTTTTTTTTTTACAGTTTCTCCGAAAGTCTAAATCCTCCAGGTAGTCCTGACTGTGAGCCGTCATCCCTCCTCCCGTCATATTTGGTGGGCTTAGCGTTTCACAATGCCCTGCCCTGGATCCCACTTGTCCTCCTGACACACTGGAATGTCAGCAGCAGTTCCTGCAGGCGCTGTGTTAGCCCACTACTCTACCACTACTGTAGAGCAGGAAACATCTGGGAAAAACATATTGCTTTCAGAGTTATAATGACTTGCAGTAGATATTTTGCAATTGCCAATCTAAAAAAATCTAAAAAAGAAAGAAAAAAGCCTATTCATTCCTAACTTATGACATTTTTGTACAATTTGTTGTTTTACGTCCGTCTGTTTAGCTCTGTTTCAGCAACAATTATTTCAAACTAAAAACCCTACTGCTAGCAGGTCTGCCAAAACACGTCTCTTTCCACAAAACCAGTGAAAAATGGAGGCCCCTCAGGCTTACTTAGAACGACTTGTTCACAACTGTTACCAACTTGCGTACGGCCAAGTAAAACCTGACCTCTCCACTCCCCACTATGGGGCTCTGCGTTTTAAACAATCCATAATTAGGGGGGGGAGGGCAGAGCCAGGGAGTGCTCGGAGACCCACCATACAGGAAGTGGGACAATTATAGGTGTCTCCTGTAATCTGAAGGGGCGGCGCTGCTCTTGTTAGCAGGGTCCCGGGAAGGAAGGGAATAGGAATAGGGGAGGTAGGTGGTGGATGAGTTGGAGGTGGGATGGGAAGGTAGGAGGTGTTGGAGGTAGGAGGTGAGGGAGGTAGGGGGTACTGGAGGTAGGAGGTGGTGGAGGTAGAGGGTGGTGGAGGTAGGAGGTGAGGGAGGTAGGAGGTGAGGGAGGTAGAGGGTGCTGGAGGTAGGGGGTGGTGGAGGTAGGGGGTGGTGGAGGTAGGAGGTGAGGGAGGTAGGAGGTGAGGGAGGTAGAGGGTGCTGGAGGTAGGGGGTGGTGGAGGTAGGGGGTGGTGGAGGTAGGGGGTGAGGGAGGTAGAAGATGAGGGAGGTAGAGGGTGCTGGAGGTGGGGGGTGGTGGAGGTAGGAGGTGCTGGAGGTAGATGGTGGTGGAGGTAGGAGGTTCTGGCGGTAGGAGGTGAGGGAGGTAGGGGGTGGTGGAGGTAGGAGGTGCTGGAGGAAGTGGGTGGTGGAGGTCGGGGTGGTGGAGGTAGAGGATGGTGGAGGTAGGGGGTGGTGGAGGTATGGGGTGGTGGAGGTAGGAGGTGAGGGAGGTAGGAGGTAGTGGTGGTGGGATGGGGAGGTAGGGGTGGAGTGTTGGGGAGGGGGAGGGGTGGAAGTAAGGAGGTGAAGGTGGGGGGTTGTATGGGTCATGTTTTGTCGTGGCTCCTATGACCTGAAAGACAATAAAGAACACATTCAAACAATGTTTTTTGCACAGTGCAGCATATCCTAAATGCACGTATAGGGGTGAACAGGGGTTTCTCATGATAATAAAAAAATAGAAATAAAAGATATAAAAAAATTATTTGCATATACATAGGTGTAAATCTGTGAATGTCACTTTCTGGATCTTTGTGTGCCTATGCATGTAAACTGCTCAAAAAAATAAAGGGAACACTTAAATAACACATCCTAGATCTGAATGAATGAAATAATCTTATTAAAAACTTTTTTCTTTACATAGTTGAATGTGCTGACAACAAAATCACACAAAAATTATCAATGGAAATCAAATTTATCAACCCATGGAGGTCTGGATTTGGAGTCACACTCAAAAGTAAAGTGGAAAACCACACTACAGGCTGATCCAACTTTGATGTAATGTCCTTAAAACAAGTCAAAATGAGGCTCAGTAGTGTGTGTGGCCTCAACGTGCCTGTATGACCTCCCTACAACGCCTGGGCATGCTCCTGATGAGGTGGCGGATGGTCTCCTGAGGGATCTCCTCCCAGACCTGGACTAAAGCATCCGCCAACTCCTGGACAGTCTGTGGTGCAACGTGGCGTTGGTGGATGGAGCGAGACATGATGTCCCAGATGTGCTCAATTGGATTCAGGTCTGGGGAACGGGCGGGCCAGTCCATAGCATCAATGCCTTCCTCTTGCAGGAACTGCTGACACACTCCAGCCACATAAGGTCTAGCATTGTCTTGCATTAGGAGGAACCCAGGGCCAACCGTACCAGCATATGGTCTCACAAGGGGTCTGGGGATCTCATCTCGGTACCTAATGGCAGTCAGGCTACCTCTGGCGAGCACATGGAGGGCCGTGCGGCCCCCCAAAGAAATGCCACCCCACACCATGACTGACCCACCGCCAAACCGGTCATGCTGGAGGATGTTGCAGGCAGCAGAACGTTCTCCACGGCATCTCCAGACTCTGTCACACCTGTCACATGTGCTCAGTGTGAACCTGCTTTCATCTGTGAAGAGCACAGGGCGCCAGTGGCGAATTTGCCAATCTTGGTGTTCTCTGGCAAATACCAAACGTCCTGCACGGTGTTGGGCTGTAAGCACAACCCCCACCTGTGGACGTCGGGCCCTCATACCACCCTCATGGAGTCTGTTTCTGACCATTTGAGCAGACACATGCACATTTGTGGCCTGCTGGAGGTCATTTTGCAGGGCTCAGGCAGTGCTCCTCCTGCTCCTCCTTGCACAAAGGCGGAGGTAGCGGTCCTGCTGCTGGGTTGTTGCCCTCCTACGGCCTCCTCCACGTCTCCTGATGTACTGGCCTGTCTCCTGGTAGCGCCTCCATGCTCTGGACACTACGCTGACAGACACAGCAAACCTTCTTGCCACAGCTCGCATTGATGTGCCATCCTGGATGAGCTGCACTACCTGAGCCACTTGTGTGGGTTGTAGACTCCGTCTCATGCTACCACTAGAGTGAAAGCACCGCCAGCATTCAAAAGTGACCAAAACATCAGCAAGGAAGCATAGGAACTGAGAAGTGGTCTGTTGTCACCACCTGCAGAACCACTCCTTTATTGGGGGTGTCTTGCTAATTGCCTATAATTTCCACCTGTTGTCTATTCCATTTGCACAACAGCATGTGAAATTTATTGTCAATCAGTGTTGCTTCCTAAGTGGACAGTTTGATTTCACAGAAGTGTGATTGACTTGGAGTTACATTGTGTTGTTTAAGTGTTCCCTTTATTTTTTTGAGCAGTGTATATTGACACACTGCGTGTGTTGTTATGTGTGTGTCTGTGCGAGTCTCCGGCCAGGCCTGGAAGCAGTATGTTTTTTTGTGTTTTCAGCGTTCATTAGGAGTCAGGCTTTCCAGAAGCCAGGGCAGCCCTCTGAGAGGAATACCAAGCTGGCAGCACAATGGATGGGGGGAACCACACCGGCCCACTACCCTCCACAGCGGTGACCCTCCACCGCCAGGCCAAAGGGGGGTGGCAGTGTGCATGTGTGTGCGTGTGTGCGTGTGTGCGTGTGCGTGTGTGTGTGTGTGTGTGGGGGGGGGGTCTCCTTCTCTTTTAGCTCACACAAGTTTAGTTTAGATATAATTTGTGACCGCCAGACAACACCAAAAGTGATCTATATCCGTCACACGTCTGAATCTCTCTCCTTTTCTATTTGTTCATCTAATCTCTATCTATCCTCCCTTTCCTACGAATTGCACCGAAGCCACATTCTCCCTTTTGGATTTGATCAATCCCAAAGCCCCTAGATGAAACAACGAGTCTCTCACTCTCCTCGTTGTTGACTAAGCACTAAAACTAAAGGCTTGTATTTTATGGATGTTATGTACAACCTCCTTCATCTCCTCACTATGGTTGCTTTGCTTGGGTTCTGCTGTTCACTCCTCAAAGCCACTCAGAAGCCTCCCCCTCTGCCATCACCTCTTCCTCCACCACCTTCTCTGCTTGTCCGTCCTTCACTCTTAATTACTGCCATTGCTCCCCATCGCTAGAAGCAAGGAAGAAAAAAAGAAAAGATAAAGGCATGTGGTGTCAAACTATTCTTTTGATCTCGACACTCTTTAAAAAGCAGTCCCTTAGGATGTTCACAACAAGGCCAATTGAAGGGTGTGTTTGCATGTAGGCCGGGCAGAAAAGAATAGGATTGCTCTTTGTAGATGTGTGACCCCATTTGTCTTTTTGAGGGGAGCTTGAAGGGGGATGAAAGGCTGTTGTTTGTGTTTCAGCCGTCAGATGGTGGAATCAAACACAAGAGTTGAGGGGGTAACCATTTAACCTCATTCAGCCTGACATGACAGTACAAGACAGCATCAACACCAGAATCAAAGAGTACAGCGGCTCAACTGCTTGACAAGATGTACATATCTAAAATCTAAATGTATATAATTTGAATGAAGACACAAGGCGAAGCCTTTGATTTATGAGTTAGCAAATTGTGTGCATGTATGCTAGGGGCCTTTTGTCATTTAAGCTCCCATCTCAGATTTATTTTTATCACCCTGTCATCTTGAGAAATACTATGATCCCACTGTTAGCTCAGTGCACATCAAAGCTACACCGGGTTTGCTAGCGATTTGGCCCACTGCTTCTGCTAGCGTGCCTTTGCATTAAGGCTACACCTGCTAGCATCTATACATCCTACATCTCCTAGTGCTATTCCGACTGCTAACACACAGGGCATCAAAGCGTTAGCACTTTCGCTCACTAGAAGCATGCCATGTGCGAAAGCTACACCAGCTAACCAGCACTTCAGCTCACTGCTAGCATGCTGGGTGACGTCAACGCTTCACCCATTCCGGCAGCGCCTGGGCTTGGCAGCTGTCATTTAGTTCATTAGCATTATGTGTGCTACATATTTGCCATGCTGGGATTCTTCCCTGCTCCACAGGGGTGATTTTGGGGACAATACGGCTCTCCAGTGGGAAACAGAGCTGCCTTTGTGCCACTAGCCCCCGGGGGCCTCTAATCGCTGCCAAGGCAAACAATGGCTCACCGCTGTAGCAGTGTCCGCTCCTGCCAGAAGTAGTGCACAATGTTCACGTGCCCACTCACACATGCACGCACACAGATAAACACTAACTTTCTCTTAATAAACACTCATTATTTCTCTCTTTTACAAACACAATCCCTCTCTGGCAATCCCGCACAAACACACACACACACACACACACACACACACACACACAGGTGCACGTGACCCGATACTCACCCATCCTTGTTCTGCCAACTGTGATGAATGAGCATCTGGCATGAAATGAGACATATTTGTAGTCTCACTTCTTGCCAGAAGAGTAACAGTTACATGATTCAACACATTCTTAAACCTTTCCTTCTTATCAGGAGAGACAGGCATCCACAAAATGCACGTAAGTATCACAGAGGTGAAAACCTACAAAACAACAAAAGAATATACATATATATATATATATATATAAGAGAAAAAATATTTTTATATCAAATAAAAAAATATAATAATAATAAAACATTAACATTTATACTTTTAAGGTTAGAGAAACATCCCACTATTACAGGGAAGGAAATTACAATTTGTAATTCCCTCCCCTTTAGCAGTGTGACCTCCATACAGGCAAAACAAGCCATCAATCGCCCTGGGTTATATTTTACATTTCTCCAGGTAGAGGACACGTTGACATGTCAAGGGGTTTTTATACAAACACGCACAACAGCCAATTCCTCATGCTGACAGAAATGGCCCACAAAAGCGTAATGTCAGCAAGTGAAAAGGCTGTGCGGTAGGCAAGCCGTACCTCCTAATTCTCCCTCATCACCTCTCTCCAAACTCCTGCGTTTGGCTTTGTTATGGTCTTGTTTCAAGGTGTTTTGCACCGCTGGGTTTTGGTCCGGCGGTCGAGGGAGAAAAGTGTCATGTTATCCTGGCTGTAAATCTCCCTGCCTGTCAGGACACACGCCAACCACCCATAGGTGAACGATTTATAGCGGACAGGGGAACTAACTGACTGACTTTGAATGCCTTGTTGTATATTCTATAGCCTCATTTTCTATTGCTCTCCCTCTCTGTGTTTGATTGTTTGTTTGTTTATTCATTTGTTTCACCAATCATTTCTTTCAGACTGACAGTCAGCATGAATCTCCGGTTGTCATGTTTGTTTCATTTGTTAATAAGAACATGTTTAATAGTGAATATTAATAAAAGACAATGTTGGACGGATTTTATCCTGTAGTGAAGAAAGTGGTCAATGTGTTGTGCTCAAGACAAAGTAGCCCTTTAATTGACATGCACACAAAGTGAATGTGTACCCTTTTTTACAGCGTGAGAGTCAGGGCCTTCACGCTTGCCCTCTGTGACACAGCCTTGACCACAGCAAACACAAGATAAACCAGCTTGAAGCCAAGGCTGAGTATATGTCAGCAAAGGTCAAAGACAAACACCATCAGTCTGCTTCCAGTTGAAGACAAACGCTTCACAGCTTAACAGAAAGGGGGCTGTTTTATCTTGAGGCGGGACTCAGAAGACTAATTGCCTCTGTCGGATCGTTTTCATGTCAGCTCCTTCATCAAACCTAGCAGCTCTAAAACTAAGTGGTTGAAACAACAGAACGATTTCCTGAAAAAGTGGGTTAAGATAGTGCTGGCACAAAGGCTGTAGTGGCAGATTCCCTTGTCACAAGACCGAGGTCATAAATAACTTTATTTTCTTTGTTTACATCAGCGGACAACCTTGTTAAACCATTCCAAAACCGAAAAGACATTCAATGTGATTGAGCTATATCATTAGCCATCTCGCTACGAGAGATAATGTTACGCTATCCAGTTACACTGCAGCAAACAATGCCACAGGTATGACGGGTTTAGCATCGCTCAGAGAAAGGCTTCTTTGTGTAGGACTGAGAAAGAGTTTACACCTTCATCTGTTGCCATTTAGGATTATTTCCCTGTCCCCGAGAAACCCTGAATATACCAGGACAAAGATATATCCTTGGCAATTCAATTATAACGGGACGATTCTTATTTTTACCTTACTTACCTTATGTTCTTACACCACACATCTATTTCTGTTAGGAATTTTTTATTTCAGAACTAAATCTAACATCCTCAACTTCCTCCAGTAATTGCAAGTTACTGCAATGTGCCACTAAGTTCGAAGGGGCGGGCTTAACATTCCAAGCAATAATAACCCAGTTGGGGCCCTATACGTTTCTTTCACAATGTCCAATCAAATCCTGAATGATCGAATTACATACCTCCTTGTCCACTTGTACCACACTAATATCCTGTTTTTCTAGAAAGACGTCACACTATTATAAGTAAACTATGCACTAAATGTTGTTGGTCATGGTGCAGGACTAGGTGTACATTTGTTTTACCGTAGCATTATGAGAACACAAGCACTGCACTCTGTACGTCATTTTACATTATTACTAGGTATCGAATAAATATTTCTGGGAGAATGGTGGCATAAATCAGACAAACGTACTTTGTCTATCTTTGCTTAACAACGTTAAAAGTGATTCCAATGTCATGTTTCATGCGGATACAGCGACCATGACTATTATTGGTTAAAACTAAACTCTAAGTGGAATCAGTTTGCCATTCGTCAAAGTCACATGACCACAAGTCCTGGGGTGCCCAAGGGCCCGATGCATCGATGAAGGATTGTTGGTTTTAAAAAAACCAAGGGTCAACAAGCCTTTTTCTAAAGCTCAAATTCACATAATTCTGTAGCTTTGTAAATGCCACAACTGTTATGACAAAAGAAAAAGCTTTTCAGATTACAGAACATTAAGAAGTTGCCTTTCTAAACACTTCAATCTGTACGCATTAGTTCCACATGGATGCACATGCAGGCTAGCACTAATAGGATTGGAAAAGGCAACATGACGTAAGCAACCGCTAACTCTGTACCTTAAAACGTGGTGAGGTTGGATAATAGCAGGTTGGGGAATTGTAATGTCTTTAGGAATCCTTTTTTGCAGTGCAACAATGCAGTGCGTTGAATCAGAACGGGGAGCCACAGCCTGTAATTTGATTGTCCTATTTTTTGCATCCAACCTCCATATGTTCTCCATTGGTTAACCACAAGTGGCACAATGGGCCAAGCCACATGCAAAGATTGTGTCACTGAGGGGTTAAACGTCATTAATCAAACTCCAGTGTTTGCTAAGGTTTTGCTGCCTTCAAACGAAAGGCTATGCCACCAGGGCTAACAAGGGCTAGCCTGAAAACAACTTGTGAGCTTTTCACGGGGGTTGAAAGGCACGAATAAGTTGCCAACTGTCGCATGATAGCCAGAAACACTATGGATAATACTAGCCTGTGTTGTATTCTTGTTACTAGATTTGCTTATTTGCGTCCTCCGTGAAAAAAATAGGATCGGCTTGGTTTAGGAAAAATACGTTTGACAAACATGATGAAGCGAGGTGTGTTTTTGTGTGCTTGAAAGCCCTCGGCTTTGACCTCATCGACGCCAAATTCAACTTGAATAAGGAATGTTGTTCTCAAGTGCTCCAATACAGAGGAAGGGCCAGAGAGCGAGAGAGAGAATGAAAGGAACCAACCAAGCAAAAACAGAGTCTGTGTAAAACAAATTTTCATGGAACAATTCACAAGGAACGTTTACTCTGAAACTATTTTACCCTTTTCGTAAAAATGTTGGGGGTGATTTTGTTTTTCTTCTGAAACCCTGGTCATCACTATGGGCAGTTCTAGCCCTGTACAAAGCAGCCCCCAGGTGGGATTTGAACCGGTAACCCTGGCTTTGTTCAGGCCATCCTTCGCCCGCTGATCCACACAGGTCTTTACAAAGCCCTATCCTCTTTATCAGTTGCTCTTGGGCTCATAGCAGTGAGCTGTGTGTGTGTGTGTGTGTGTGTGTGTGTGTGTGTGTGTGTGTGTGTGTGTGTGTGTGTGTGTGTGTGTGTGTGTGTGTGTGTGTGTGTGTGTGGACCATGCTGGTTAGTTTATGAGGGTGGGTAAAAGACGGATCAAGTAGTGGGTAAAATAATAGACCACCCTCATCACCCTCATCCAACCCTCACTTTATTCCCTTTCTTTGCATTTTTTGGCCCCGCTTTCAAGAAAGAGGCCTTTTGTCATCTTTTTATTCCTGGTTTTCTAGCATTGACTTGTTTTGGGGGTCGTTGAATCCAGCTGTGAATATGGCCTTCGACCTCCTCAAAATGGCCCCTGTTGTTGTGACATATCCACTGATGTTCAAAGTGCCTCGCACACCAGCTCCTTAGAGTCTACTTTTGCCTTTCATATCCCAAGAGCCCCCACTGTTCCACGGCTGATTTAACGCACCTGAATCCGCTAATCAGGTCTGTTTGCTGGTCCACTGTTGTCAGGCATCACATGCAAGGGCCCTTTGTGGAGGAACCTCAGACCACGAGAACGGAAAGCAAAGTTTCAGGTGTTTGCCATCTCACAATTCAGGTTAAAGGTCAAGCTCGGCTATTTTCTAAGATAAGAGAGTACTGCTTCATAAGTGTGCTGTGATAAAGCCTGGTGTGCAACATCAAGTCTGTTTCCGCCAAACAATCCCAGAAAGATTTGAGCATTTACGTATCCAGCTTCTCCGGGTAGATATATTTGTTTCATAAGAGGACAGAAAGTTTCCTTGTTTCTTACCGTAATAATGTTAATAATAGTGTCTTATCAAAACTTGCCACTCAAAGGAAATGTTAAGATTAAGGTGTAACTTAAACATTGCATTGCTATCCAAATGTCTCCAGTATGTGTTAATGTGGACACCATCTGTAGATATACTACCTAAAATATGAGATATATGATATATGATATATAATATGATATTGAAAATTATATTTTAATGAAACGTCCTCAACCCAAATTATCCTGGAAATTGAAAAGTGAAAAGATTACTCTGAGGTGTGGATGAATGTTGAGACAGCTTCTCTCTCTAATGCCACACACAGGCTATATAGGGCTCAGCTATGGGCTCTATGCATTCTTTCTATCTCTCACTCTCAGCCTTTCTTATTCTAAGTCACTTTTGCACTGTGTACCTCTGGCTTTTTCTCAGGGAATGTTCTCACTCGTCCCTCCAGATTTGGTAAATTATGGATAGAAAAAAATGACAGTATTACTGGAAAATCCAGTTGAACTAGAGAAACAGAGAAGGATTTTGGTAAATGCCACCAATAACTTTTTTGGTGGCAGTGGTTTTCGGGACCAGTGGCCAATGAGGGAAGAGCATGCGTCGAAGAAAGCAGCAGGATTGCAGCCTGGAAAAAGGTGCAGAAGGCAGGGCCAATCAAGAACCTCAGGGAACAAGGCTAGAGTCGGAAGTCACGGAACTGAGAGCCATGTTTTGTGACTTCATGAAGACTCAGAAGGAGATGGAGGCGGCGCAGAGGTTTCGAGAAGAACCAGGAGGAGCAGTGACGTTATGTGGCCCACCAGTTCAAACAAATGAAAGAGCGAGCTACGAGTGACAGGAGTGATTGCATGGAAGCAGCAGCTTCAGTCCCAGCAGCTCCAACAGCAGACCAGGCGGCGGTGGTCCAGGAGGCGGCGGCGGTCCCAGCAGTGACCCCAGCGGCAATGGTTCCGGTTCCAGCCTTTGCTGGAGAGGCGCAGCATCCAGGCTATGCTTCAACAGCGGTGGACCCAGGTCCACTAAGAGTGCATCAGGGCTATCTTTCCGGATTGAGACGCCCGAAAATGCAGAGGTTCCCAGAGGACGAGGACAGTGAACATTACCTCACTGCGTTTGAACACAATGCCTCAGCCAGTCAGCGTCAGACGGCAGAGTGATGGTTGGTGATGGTTAAGTCACAGTTGACTCAGGTCAAGAGTCAGGGCAGTTATGCCATGGTAAATATGATCTGATTAGCTAGGTCATCTATTTGTTTTATGTTAGTTTCTGTCATCATTCTGTCATCGTTTGTCAGTGCTGCAGTTTTTGTAAACAAATACCTCAATGCAACTTCAACGTCTGGCTTGAACCATTACCCTACGACATTACCCTCTTTGTTATATTATATTAACAGAGACGGATGATGTCGAGGTGAGAGTGAGTGACAGACGTGAGAGAAAGAGAGAAGGAAAGAGGAGGGGGGAGCTGAAGTCAAGTTAGAGGTGACGTTTGAGAAGGTTGAGAAGGAGATAGAGAGTGATATGGTAAGTGTGAGAGAGACATAGGAAGGTAGAGACAGAGATAAATGCAGACAGGAAGAGAACAAGAGAGAGCTATAAGTAGAGAGCGAAAGAGAGAGAGAGAGAAAGAAGTAGAAAAGGAGAGATAAGTAGAGAGAGAGAGAGGGAGGAAGAGAGATAAGTAGAGCGAGAGAGAGAACAAGAGAGAGAGAGAGGGAGTGAGATAGAGAGAGGTAAACAACAGGTGGACACAGTGAAAGTGAAACAGTTGTGGGTTTGGACTCCCAAACCTGCAGCAGTCTGGCTGCAGGTCTTGAGGGGACCATGAATAAAGCTCAGTCCCAGACTAGCTCACCTGGCCTTGGGGGGAAGAGGCGAGGGAGCATGGAGGCCTGTGGAAGAAGCAGAGGTGATAAACTGCGTCATTCCATTATACGATGATACGGGGGCTTATGAGATTTAGCCGGCTCCTCGCCGCATGGGAAGTGAGGTTAAAACACCACTTCCTGATCTTCTAGGAATCCCAGGGAACTCTACTGTTACACTCGTTTACCGCTCCCTCTGGCGCAGAGTGCCAGCTAAACTAATAAAAAGGTGTTTCTGAATTGCGTGTGAGTGTTTGTGTGTACATGTGTGTTTGTGTGTGTGTGTCCATGTCTGTGTGTGCATGTGTATGTGTGTGTGTGTGTATATGTAAATGTATGTGTGTGTATGTGTGTGTGTGTTTGCGTGCATGCGTTTGTGTGTGTATATGTGTGTGTGTGTGTGTGTGTGTGTGTGTGTGTGTTTGTGTGTGTGTGTGTGTGTGCTGAGACTATGAGCTTCACTAAACCCTTTCAGCACATCAAATCCTCTTAATTCAATTAAATGTGTACGCCAACCCATGCCGCTATTACTTTACATCTTGGACAGATTATTGTTACTTTGCTTGATGAAAACAAATCAACATTTTAGTTAAAAAGCCTTCTCTGACTACATTATAAATCCATAATCGACTTGCTAAGCTCAGGGTCCATTCAGAAACATAAAGTCATCAGTGTGTTCCTGACGTTATCGATAAACCCTGTGTGTTTCTGTGAGGCTTTTTCTTTTTTCTTCATACGGTCTGGTGATGCGTTGGTATTTATTATCTCATGTTTCAGCTCAGAAAATTGTCTTCACCTCCACAACATCAGAAGAGGAAGAGAAGGCGAGACTGAAAAGCAGACTCTTGATTTTCTGCAGCTGCGATAGGTCTATCCAAACAACCCAACGGTATCCAGCAGACTGACGATGTACATTGTAAATAAAGTTAAACAGTTATTATTAATATTATTTAGTTGACTATTTGGTTATGGAGGAAACTGTGTTATCCAAAGCGAGGTACAGAGGATTCAGAAAGAGGTCATTCAGGATCAGGCAGGGATAGGCATCTTGCTTAAGGAAAACGACAGATAAATTGTGGGTATAAGTGATTGAACACAGTACCTTGTGGCTCTTCCACCCTGAGTAGTAATGGCCTAACTATTTTCAGATTAGGCTTGATTGTTAGTGAACTGTACCGTTATTTTTACTGTTAATGTGCATGTATTCTTTACTGTATATTATATTATGGGATTTTATCAAACAGATACTATGGAACAATCAGTATTTAACGTGCAACACAACCACGTTCAGGCACTGGAGAGCTGTAGTAATGCTGTCATTTATTCTTCAACAAGTACTCACAGGTCACTGCTGTCTTTGTCAAAATAATCCAATTGATTGAAACAAAGATTACGTCGACATCAACATTACATCGACATTGTGAACAACAACAAAAACAATGACACGATAGCAAAACGCAGCAAGTGAGCTAAGACATGAAAGTGTCATGGTGTACAGCAGAGTGCCTTGCTCCCAGACTGTTTATGTGGACGGTTGACGCTGTTGATGGGGGGGGGGGGGGGGGGGGGGGGGGGGGTTAAATCTCCTGAGCTAACAGTTTCATTAAGGGATTATCTTTAATTGGGGGGGCAGTAAGGGGTTTAGGATGTCTCTCAGCAGCACCTTGTTGAGCTGAATATTCTCATGACCTGGTCTGTTATTAGGAGATGACGGCATGTCTAATAAAGAACCTTCCAGAAAACAAATCGTCGCTGTTTAATACCGTGTGGGATAGGTTGCCATGAGAGAGCTCGCATTGGACCAAACTGTTTTTTCCCTGAAAAGATTCTTGAACTTTTTTGTTATTTCTAGTGCTAGCATGGCTGTGTACAAAAGACTTGTAAAAAGGTTTGTGAATACCAGAGCATGACTTGCATAAACTGAAATCCTACTTGGCTCTATCAGGCCAGCATACTTCCCTCAACTAAAATGTCAGAGTAAACAACAATCTTAATCAATGTAAGACTTTTGAGAAGAAAATGGAAAACATTTAGAGCGTTTACCGCAATCCCAAAAGTTGAATGAATGCTGCTGTCTTTGAACAGAGATGCGATAAGAAGAGATATTTTCTCAAGTGGAATGAGAATGAGCACAACCCACAAGCTCTCTGGACACTCACACTTAAAGGTGAGCACTGGACGTGGGTGCTTGTGTGTGTGTTTGTGTGTGTGTGTGTCTGTGTGTGTGAGCCGTTATGTGTATAGCGCGCCGTCTCGTCAACGGGGGTAGTTTGTCCACGAGTATGCCATGCATGTACTCCAACAACAACTCCAACAACCCAGCACCCAGTGTGTGTTTGTGTGTGTGTGTGTGTGTGTGTGTGTGTGTGTGTGTGTGTGTGTGCGTGCCTGCATTTGTGTGTGTTTGTGTGGGTATGTGCATACCTGCGTTTGTGTGTGTTTTTATGTGCCTGCGTTTGTGTGTGTTTTTATGTGCCTGCGTTTGTGTGAGTTTGTGCGTGTGTGCAAAAGCTATAGCTATGTAAACAGTCATTACAGCGCTACAATCTGTAGCCCAAACACCAGGGCGAGTGATTTAAACAAACAAGAGGAGGGGACGGTATGCCTCTTTCAAAATGGCCGCCAAGGCCTCACTTTAGCCGCTGTCTTCTCTCTACAGATAGCAGAAGAGAGTGAGAATAAATTCATGTAACCAAAACACTCCTGCCAGGATAGTAAATACCAAATAATACCGTGGAATGTTCTCAACAAGTACTGTATTTTTTTTAAATAAACAAGTGGTTACAGATTCAAACACAAGGCAGATAAGGCTTATAAAGCTAAATAACTTGTTTAAGATGTAGACAAGCAGTTATTGTTATGGGAGATGTTGAGGTCATGGAAACGATGACATCTAGATGGGGGGAAAAAACAACCCTGGAGACTGTCTTTAAAACTGTCTATCTATCCATCTGCCTTGACACACACACACACGGAAACATAAATATACATGTACATTTTTTTTCATATATATGCCCAATATTGGATGCTTTATCCAAAGCATATTCCAATACCACACTCTTGTTTATTGTTTTCATAAAATTATTTCTAAATGGCAGTTGTATGCTTTCGTAGCATTTTAACCCATTCATTTACCAACAGTGTCTGTCGGGACTGTGGCAGTGGTCTCTCAGGAAACACAGCCGTGTGTACTCCTGAACTCAATTAGCGGCCCGCGGTGACGCTCGTTTGTTTTCATTTAAACACGAACAAACGGAGCTGATTTCCTGGCGCTGAGCTTCCAGCGTAACCTGACCTTGATCTCAAGCAGGAGCGTTCCGGGGTGCGGGTATGCTGCGTGGGGTTCGGGGAGGTGGTTGGATCGGCATCCTCTAGTTTGTCATTCGGCGTTAAATTTCCACAGGAAGCGGTGAGCAAGACAGACGGACGCGACGGAAATTAAAAGTTAAGGCAGGCCAGGGGTAAAGATTTTGATGAGCCCCCACATACATAAACACACACACACACACACACACACACAAACATACACACACATACACACACCGTCAGTCCACTTAACAATCTCCTGTCCCTGCCCTCCCCCCTTCCACTTCCTAAATGCAACTAGTCAGATATACAACCCCCCCCCCCCCCCCCCCCCCCACACCCCACACACACACACACACACACACACACACACACACACACACACACACACATACACACACAAATTTTGTTTGACATCTGGACTTGGACTGGTCTTGGTCTTCATCTGGACTGATCTTTAACGGGAAGGGGACCATATTTTCTAGTGATTTCCTTTCATTCAAGTCCTCAAACCAAGCAGAAAAGACCAGCTTGTACCAGAACAGAGGTTAAACAGAACACATAATTTAATTTAACTTATGTTTAATTCATGTTTTTACATTGTTTTTAAAGTTCTGTTGAATGGTTCAAATGGTTCAGGATTCTAAATATCTTTATAAACTTTTAGATCTTCTGAGAAATCACTCTTCTGAAAGCTTTGGTTGTGATATAGATACCTTTTCTGGTATTAAAAGGAATCATTTCATTGTTTATTTTATAATTCAATCTTAGGACATAGAATCCTTTGCTGTAAAACAATGTTGTTTTTCATATTCATTAAAGGTGTAGTAATGTGTATACATGTCAGGACAATACCTCACCTATTAGTGGGTATGTGGAAATACCACAATTTACCAGTGTTTGTTTCAGTGCTAAGTGTGTGTGTGTGTATTTGTCCATGTATGTGTACATGCATGTGTGTGTGTGTGTGTGTGAACAGCATTTGAATTCTACTCTTTGCCGCACTTTCAACACTTTTGCTACATGGCAATTGAAACCCAGGTTAAAGCGCCTTACTGTTTAAAATGGTTAATCATTATACACTTTTTTATACATACACACCATGGATCCTAGCACACTGCCCTAAGGTATACCCCGTTGGACTCAACCAAAGTCCCAATCCCAGTGCATCATGGGACATCTGCCGGGGAACACGAAGCCCGGTGAACAGAACAAAGGTCACGTCTCAGAGAACAAGGTTCTCTCGGTCTCCTTGATGCCACTGATCCATGGTCCCTGTTCTGCTCTGCTATTGGTGCTCACTGATCCCAACAAGCTAACCAGCTACAAGGTAGAAGTCCCATTGTGTAGCGGGTGTGTCGCTACATGCTCTCACACAGCAGAGGGATGCCCTTCACAGATCACTGCCTAAGTTTGGAGATTAGATTAGATTAGATTTTACTGATCGCCAAGGGGGGAAGTTTGGGTGTCATGGTACTAGAATACAACGCAGAAAAAATGTTGATGAAATTGAACAAATTCACAAAATGTGCAAGAATGAATTCAACAATATTTATTAGATCACCTGTATGTGTGTTTAAATGACAAGAGAGTGTGACTATGTGCGTGGGTGTTTGTGTGTGTGTGTACGCGCATACGTGCATGTGTGCTTGCGCAAGTGTACATATATATACACTGCTCAAAAAAATAAAGGGAACACTTAAACAACACAATGTAACTCCAAGTCAATCACACTTCTGTGAAATCAAACTGTCCACTTAGGAAGCAACACTGATTGACAATAAATTTCACATGCTGTTGTGCAAATGGAATAGACAACAGGTGGAAATTATAGGCAATTAGCAAGACACCCCCAATAAAGGAGTGGTTCTGCAGGTGGTGACCACAGACCACTTCTCAGTTCCTATGCTTCCTGGCTGATATTGTGGTCACTTTTGAATGCTGGCGGTGCTTTCACTCTAGTGGTAGCATGAGACGGAGTCTACAACCCACACAAGTGGCTCAGGTAGTGCAGCTCATCCAGGATGGCACATCAATGCGAGCTGTGGCAAGAAGGTTTGCTGTGTCTGTCAGCGTAGTGTCCAGAGCATGGAGGCGCTACCAGGAGACAGGCCAGTACATCAGGAGACGTGGAGGAGGCCGTAGGAGGGCAACAACCCAGCAGCAGGACCGCTACCTCCGCCTTTGTGCAAGGAGGAGCAGGAGGAGCACTGCCAGAGCCCTGCAAAATGACCTCCAGCAGGCCACAAATGTGCATGTGTCTGCTCAAACGGTCAGAAACAGACTCCATGAGGGTGGTATGAGGGCCCGACGTCCACAGGTGGGGGTTGTGCTTACAGCCCAACACCGTGCAGGATGTTTGGCATTTGCCAGAGAACACCAAGATTGGCAAATTCGCCACTGGCGCCCTGTGCTTTTCACAGATGAAAGCAGGTTCACACTGAGCACATGTGACAGAGTCTGGAGACGCCGTGGAGAACGTTCTGCTGCCTGCAACATCCTCCAGCATGACCGGTTTGGCGGTGGGTCAGTCATGGTG
Organism: Lota lota; assembly: GCA_026745465.1. Lineage (NCBI taxonomy): Eukaryota > Metazoa > Chordata > Actinopteri > Gadiformes > Lotidae > Lota > Lota lota. Next base: position 3,304,796 of record JACYXH010000765.1, read on the forward strand.
TGGGGTGGCATTTCTTTGGGGGGCCGCACGGCCCTCCATGTGCTCGCCAGAGGTAGCCTGACTGCCATTAGGTACCGAGATGAGATCCTCAGACCCCTTGTGAGACCATATGCTGGTGCGGTTGGCCCTGGGTTCCTCCTAATGCAAGACAATGCTAGACCTCATGTGGCTGGAGTGTGTCAGCAGTTCCTGCAAGAGGAAGGCATTGATGCTATGGACTGGCCCGCCCATTCCCCAGACCTGAATCCAATTGAGCACATCTGGGACATCATGTCTCGCTCCATCCACCAACGCCACGTTGCACCACAGACTGTCCAGGAGTTGGCGGATGCTTTAGTCCAGGTCTGGGAGGAGATCCCTCAGGAGACCATCCGCCAACTCATCAGGAGCATGCCCAGGCGTTGTAGGGAGGTCATACAGGCACGTTGAGGCCACACACACTACTGAGCCTCATTTTGACTTGTTTTAAGGACATTACATCAAAGTTGGATCAGCCTGTAGTGTGGTTTTCCACTTTACTTTTGAGTGTGACTCCAAATCCAGACCTCCATGGGTTGATAAATTTGATTTCCATTGATAATTTTTGTGTGATTTTGTTGTCAGCACATTCAACTATGTAAAGAAAAAAGTTTTTAATAAGATTATTTCATTCATTCAGATCTAGGATGTGTTATTTTAGTGTTCCCTTTATTCTTTTGAGCAGTTTATATAAACTGATATGAGTAACCACATTGTCACCCATAACTAATTGTATGTAATTGGCCCACACAGACGTGGGCAGCCTTAGACTGGTGTTGCTTACTCTTTGTTTTACACTTAGCCGTTACTTCATGGCTGTTCCATCAAAGACCCCCCCCCCCCCCCCCCCCCCCCCCCCCCACCCACCCACCCACCAACCACCACCACCACCAGGCATTGGCAGGCTGGTGGGGATCTCTTCCCCCACTGTTGCTTGTGGCACTCTGCTTGTGGCACTCTGCTGGGTACACTCTGTGCCCCACCATGCCCCCCACCACCACCACCACCACCACCACCACCACTGACCACTGCTCCACTCTACTTTGTCTTAGCACTTCAAAAGGGTTTGCTCTTGCTCCATCCAACTCTGCTCCCGCCTGAGATGTAACACACACAATTTGTTCAGGCATTCACTCGCCTAACAAAGCCGACACACAAACACACTCACACACACACACAACAAGTGTATCATTTAATCATATTTTGAGGTGAGAAGTATACCTCATTCGTCCCAAACAGCATCCTCTTTGATCTGCCATGCATGCCATCTATCTCTGCACCTGTTGACCTTGACAGCTTATTACAGTTTTTCCATTTTCATTTCATTCATCTAGATTCCTTCCAGGAGTTTGATATTTCACCCCCCTCCACCCCATTGCTTATTTTGCCCTGTCACCGCAAATTAGCTCCCTTGTGAATGTGGGAATATCCCTTGATAATGAGAGCTGTGTGACTCAGTGTCCTCAGCCTGGTTGGAGTTTCCTGTGATGGACGGCCATGAAGGGTGCTGGAGGGGAGACAACCACAGAAGGAAGGGCCCCAGGGGGGAATGGAGGGCTTTAAATTACGCCCCCAAGGAGTGGCCCGAAACCACAGGTTTGGTGAGTGCCAACCATCGGGTGATGCTCTGGGAGTGGAATGTCGGGATTGTCCTGGGAATTATCTCCTCTACTGTTCCTGGGGCTGTTGGACACCAAGGCTTTGAGAGAAATTCCCACCTATCCTGGCAGATATTGAAAAATATTTAAAGATATGGTTGGGTATAAATATTTGGAGAGAAATTTGAGATCCTACATTTTGAAATAAAAAATACTTTAATCCATCAGGGGAACACAATATTAATTAAACACAAAAAGAAGTGAAACAACTGCTGTGATTGGCATCCAAGCTTTCACAGAACAGGCATCCACATCCTGAATCCTGCCACTGAAAGGTCATTCAGGATCCCTCTTCTCTGTCTTTGGGTCCTTTCTGGGGGTCACAGATGGGTAGGTGTTAATTTCCTGTGTGTGAGTGAGTGAGTGAGTGAGTGAGTGAGTGAGTGAGTGAGTGAGTGAGTGAGTGAGTGAGTGAGTGAGTGAGTGATTGAGTACATGAATGAGTGTGTGTGTGTGTGTGTGTGTGTGTGTATCAGGGTATTGCGATGTGCATAGTGCAGTAGTGTAGTAGTCAAAGGGAAGATGCATGCCTACTACCCACCTGCTTCCATCCCTCGATCTTACAGCTCGCTGACGCTGGCTACCCCTTGTAGTGAACCTGGAAGCAGCTATTGGTGTAAGCCTTCCCTTGCCATTACATAGCCTCTCCATCACCAAGACTCCTTCCAGGCCTCCTTGTGGCCAGACACGCTAACTGGTTGTCCAACGGCTAACTTACTAGTTTGTGGATCTTGGAGTTACATTGGTCCACAGAGGTGATGTGCAGGCCCACAGGGTGCAAAGGCCCTGGCATCAGCCAACAACCCTGACCCACTGTCTTGTGGGTAGGGTTGGGAGGAAAAAGGCTAGGGGAGCACACCCTGACGAAAAAGTAACGTTGCAGCAGCACACGTAGTCCGACCGCAACTGACTGAAGATCTGGCAGCTGCCTGTAGCTGGGAAGGGTGCTGGTCGTATTGGGCAAGAGGTGCTATCAGGGACAGTGCATCCCTTGTAGAATTTTAAAAACCTCTTTGTTCTCAACTTTGAACTCGGTGTGGGAACATCTGGAACCAGCTTTCCACAATTGGATGGTGGCTTGGGGGCCCATAAGAAATCAAGAGTCTATACCTTTCCCTGTACACAGAGGGTCAAGAGATGGGTGTGTGCTGGCAGCTGTACTCTTGAACATCTTCCTTATATGTATCACTGTGCTAATCCACAAGGAGTCTGTGGACAGCAGCGGTGAGTGGATGGAGGCTCCAAGGAACCACTGAACTGTCTAGAGAGTGGGTCCTTGAGCTGCGGTATGCAGACGACTGCGCTTTTGTGGCTAACTCTCGGCAGGAACTTTCAGTCCATCCTTGCTGTGGTTATCAGAGCCTACAGCATGATAGGGCTGTCTGTCAACACTACCAACAAAGATGTGGTTTGCCAATGGAGTGCCACAAACCTACATACACTGCCTGTCTTCACCATTGAGCACAAGAGCTCCATCATTCAAATATATGGGCAGCATCTTCTTCGAGGACTGCAGCCTTGACCAAGAAAACCTAAACTGAAGAAATCTGTAGGCTTCACTAAGGAAGTGTGGGATCAGACCTGAGGACCTGGTGGCTGCAACACCTGGCGGTAGCGCTGTCTAGCTGGGACTCACATTCTGGAGAAGGAAAGGACAGCCAGGAGCCTGCAAAATCAAGAGAAACACATCCATGGCTACCCCCACCACAACTACCACTTACTCATGCCCCACCAGCAGTACAATGTGTGGTTCCAGGACTGGACTTTTCAAGGATTTAGCGTTAAAGGATAGAAGTGGATGTTGTCCTCGAAATCAATGTAAAACCATAAGTAAGCAATTAACCAAGTGTGTGTGTGTTGTACAGGGGGGCGTGACCTTCAGGGATACAGAGAGACAAGCCACCTACCAGTATGTAATTCTGGGACTGCCAGTCTAATCCAAGGAGCTCACCACTCTGCAGGTACCCATGTGAGCGTGACCTACACTGCCCCAGGAGATAGAAGAAGGGAGGAGGGCAGTGGGTGGGGGATGTGGGTGGGGTGGTGCTAGGTAGGGATGGTGGTAGGGAGGAGGGCAGGAGTAGAGTTTAGGATCTGGGGAAAAGGGGTAGGATATATATACACTTTAAAGCTGTTTGAGTTTAAGTACTTGTGTGGTTAGGGTTAGCATGTTTTTCAGTGCTAACCTCTACATGCATTTGTTTGCAATTGTGTGTGTGTGTGTGTGTGTGTGTGTGTGTGTGTGTGTGTGTGTTTGTGTATGCATTCAGTGTGTAAATATTTTTTTGTGTCCTAGCAGTGTGTATATATTTGTTTATTTGTGTGCGTGTGCACGAATGCATTCATGCTGGGTGTGTGTATGTGTGTGTTTGTGTGTCTGTGCATCTGTGCTTCAATGCATGTGTAAGCATGCAGGCTGTATAGAATTGTGTATTTGTGAGTGTGTATGCAGGCCTGAATGCAAGTTGGCAATGTGTTTGAATTTGTGTATGCATGTGTGTCTGTGTGTGTGCGTGTGCAGGTGCGTGTGAGCAGGCGTGTGCACGTGTGTGTGTGTGTGTGTGTGTGTGTGTGTGTGTGTGTGTGTGTGTGTGTGGAAAGGTTCCAGACTCCTCAGCAGCAAACTTCTCCCGCCTCTGAACACTGAGCCCTTTATGGGGTCCATATTAAAAACTGCAGCTATGTGGACATGACCCCTGACCCCTGAGGCTAATCCTGTGACCTCCAGCGCATTAAAATGACCGTTAGTGGACAAGGCAAGGGCAGTCTGTCACCCACAACCTTTGCACCAGTTTTTGGGTGTGTGTGTGTGTGTGTGTGTTTTGTATGTGTGTTAAAGGGTGGGGGTGTGGGATTGGGGGTGCAGCAGGACTTTAAATGGACATCGCGTGACATTAAGGATTTTGGACTTGAAGTGCACAGGATAACACCCTCTGGCTGTTGTCATGCACACATCCTTCGCTCTGTTTCTGACCTCATTTGGCCTGTTTCTTCATGCCCTGCACCCAACAGTATGTCTTTGTAACATCTACTCATGAATCCTTTAGTGTCCAAAAAAACTGAACAAACCCTGGCTTTTGAATCCTACGTCCTACTTTTCTCGGTTTGATTTTGGAAACGTGTTTTGTGAGGTGTTAAAGTTTGAAGTTTTGCCAATGTTAATCATATGCTATGGTTGTTCTTAGTGTAAATTGTAACGTTGGAAATGAATATATGTAAAATGTCTAGTCATTGAAGGAATTGTGATGGCTGGCTTCTCATATGTTGGATCCAAATATGTCCTTTTCGACTCTTACAACAAAGACATCTGAAACATTTTAAATGTTTGGAAAAGAAAGGAACATTAAAGAGTTGTTTGGTTTCTGAGATGATCTCACAAAAAAGCTTGGTCACGTGTTCATACTATATATCGTCCTCGTTGATCTCTTCAAGGCTTTGAAGTTTCAGAACAAACTCCAACAGGGGTTGTTGGGAAATTCTTAACATCAGCATCTGTCATGCGAACCGCTAGGTCGGCAACGTTCAAAAAGCTACCGCTTAAAGTGCCAGCGTGTCGTGTCCTGTGGACATCGTTTCGAGGCCAGGTAAGGACAGACCACTTTAGGTGCTGCTGCCGGTGATAAAAATAAGCCCAATAAATGCTGTGCTGGGCCGGGGGATCCTCCCAGCGGAGTAGTCCCGTGTTAATCACAGCAAACAGTTAGGAGCGGCATTCAAGAAGAGATTATACGAGGGTCAGGGGCGCCCGGACCATAATTACCCGTGACATAATGTTTGACCATTCTGGTACCCCCACCGGGGAAAACACAAAATTAAAGGGGACATCGGCCCAGGGGTCACTAGGGGGTCCGTAGGGGTCAACAACCCCCCTTCCCACACACACACGCACCCCTCATCCTACCCCCACCCCACTCTAAACCCTCCCTGCAACGCTCCCTCCCCCTTCCTCAACATCGTTCCAACCATGAGTTTTTTTTTTACAAGAGGATAAGGCCTGAGGCAAGCGAGACAAGCGAGTGGTCAGCCCCATGGAAGCTGTAAGGAACCCATCGAAGGGGGGGGGGGGGGGGGGGGGGGGGGGGTCCTCAGTAAGAAGGGTGGGGGTTCTTTATCATAGAGATCCTGTGTGCAGCAACTGGCTGTCCACTGGCGTCAACCTCAAACGATGCTCACAACACGCAAACACACACACACACACACACACACACACACACACACACACACACACACACACACACACACACATACACACAATGACTCCAGAAATGTTCCAAAATTTTAAAACATGAATAAGTACTATTACCCAGGGCAGAGCGGGGGGCTTAGCTGAGTGGGATGCAAGCCAACAGATGGTCAAAAAAATGAACAGGTGGAAAGCACCCCCTCTGTCACACACACACTTAAAGACATGACCCTGCATGAGTTACCCTGCACACTGACAAACACACACTCCTCTCTCTTCCAAATTAACGCTTTCTCAATACACCTTCCAGGTTGGAGGTAGGAGGTCCAACTCCTCCTTCCAGCCTCCCTGATAAACCATCCTCCTTCTCCACCCCCCTTCTTTCTCTCTCTCTCTCTCTCTCTCTCTCTCACTCTCTCTCTCTCTCTCTCTCTCTCTCTCTCTCTCTCTCTCTCTCTCTCTCTCTCTCTCTCTCTCTCTCTCTCTCTCTCTCTCTCTCTCTGAAGAAGAAGTCAGGCTTCCATCTCCCAGCGAAGGAGGTGGTGCTGGGTTGGTGCGAATGTAGACGAACAAGCACATACTGCTTGTTGTAAACAGCGGACCAAAACATATTGAATCTGCAGGTGTTGACTGACTGCATACATTATCTCCAAGGTTGTGCGGAAAGAGATTGTAGTCGCTGTGTTTTCTACTCAAATTTGGACAAAGATTATTTTGGTTTGAAACCAAACATTTAATCAAAGGCTAAAGTTTACTACCCAATATTTGAGGTGTATTTCTTTTTTACTCTACTCCATCTACTGATCCATCTTTCTAGCTATCTACCGATCTTTTTACTTATCTATACCTATAAACCTATCAATCTATCTATTTATCTATCTTTCTATTAATCTATTGATCTATCATCTATCTATATATGTTTGCTGTTGAAGGTTGCTATATGAGTTTCCTTAATGAGCTTATGAGCAAGCATTAGTATTTGCACATGCTGAATAATTCACCCAGGGTAAACACTCTTTTGTTACGCCGTCATGCTTCACTTGGCAAGCATGTCATCTCCATTTACAAGCAGACACACACACGCACACACACAGGCACGCACGCACACACACAAAAGCATGTTTTTGTGTGCGCACACACACAAACACACACACACACACAATAGCATGTTTGCACACAAACACACACTCAAGCATACATGCGTACACCAACACACACACGCATGCACAAACACACACACTCAAGCTTATGCGTGCACCTACACACACTCACTTACACAAACACATATTCACACACATAAGCTTACATGCGTGCACCTAGACTAACACCCCCCCCCCACACACACAAGCATACATGTGTGCACCTACACAAACACACACAGACCAAATGTGCAGTATGTCACAGTGTTGTTGTCCTGTACAGCCACTTGTGTGTTGCATTCATCCAATTTAAAGAGGATGAATGATCATTTGCATCAGTGAGTATGACACACACACACACACACACGCACACACACACAAACACAAACACCCCCCCACACACACACACACACACACACACACACACACACACACACACACACACACACACACACGCACACACACACACGTAAGCATGTTGATTGTCAGGAATGGGCCCAAATAATTGAGGGGTTTAAGTGCAGGGGAGGATTGAGGAGAGATTATGGCACGTAATGAGGCTCATAGTGGGTCATGTATAATTACTGTGTAATAGACTGGTAAACAGTAATAGAAGATTGGGTAATTTTTCAGTTCTTTGCAATAGTATTTCAAACTGTTGAGTAGGTCAAGTGCAATTACTTTGTAAAACTATTTCAAGCATAGGGTAATAACTGTAGTAATAAAAGTAATAATAAATGTGTCATTACTGTGTTATAAACAATTATTGTATTATTATTACAAATAATAATATTAGTATTTAACAAACAAAAATTTACCTCTATTTTCTATTATTTTGTAACCTTGTTGATAGTTTTATATTGTCTTGTATGTTGATATTTGGTTTTATTGTCTGCTGCTGTTACAACCAAATATCACCTTGGTTATTGAAGTACCTATCTATCCATCCATCTATTATATATCAATTCAAATCCCTGGCTTCCCTAACTTCCATAGTGCAGGCAACCTTAAACCTTAAAAAAAAGAATATGTGAAACAGAATCAAGAGAGAATTCTGCTTCCATAATTTTTGCATGGGTTGGTTCCATAATATAATACCCAGTAAACTGGGTATTATGGAAGGAAAAATATATATATGGGATTGGATAATACTGTGGTTTTAGTGGTTAGATGTTCTGTCCTCCCGCCTTTCTGGACAATCGTTTGTGAAGAAAATTAAATCTCACTGAAAAATATGTTATCCATTTTTGGTGTGCTTTGTTGAATAGATGCATTGACACATGAAAATGTCTAAGCCATTTAACTTCAAAACAAGAGGAGCAAATCAGTTCAACTGCTAATCTAACACTTCGCTTTTTAGCGCTGTGCTACAATGACGGGACCTGTCATCGCAGAGACACACACAGACAAACAACTGCAATACAAGCACCTTTTAATCCTCCCCTTGTCTTCCTGAAGGCTGCCTTGCTCCTCGACATAAGTGGCTTTTTGAAAATTATTATTATAATCTGAATCGTGATTGTGTTGCGTCTTGCAGCGCGATGGTCATTATGTGCCACACATTTTTGTCTGCCATGACATCGTACTGTGTGACCCCTCCTGTGAAAATGACAGGTAAACTATGTTTCCCTGTCATTTTCATCTCGTGCACACATTGTTAGTATTCTTGATTTATTCTTGATTTATTCCGTTTCATAATGGCTCTGATTCATACTGCCATCTCAGATGACAGCTTAATCAAGAAGTCGTCAGCACTTAATCACCAGCCCTTAACCGTTAAAAGAAAGTAATACGAATCTCTATCCCATGACATGAGCACGCAATTGTACGCATAGTATCTCAAAGGTAGCCTGAGGCTAGAATCTCACTTTTCAGACAGTGAATCCAAAATGCTTGTTGCAACACAGCAATGCCGAGACGGGAGAAACCTTGTAATTTCTACAAAACAGCCACAGGGGAAATGGATGCAAACATACGCCGTATTCACCAGGCATGGCGGTGGCGATAGAACCCCTCCCCACCCCCCCAGTCTTAATAAAAAGAACAAACATGCTAAACATGTACAGTTGAGGAGCTGTTTTAAACTCAGCTTTTATTACCTTTCCCTCAATGTCTTGCCGTAGGTTTGTAGCGCACGATGAATTAGTGAACAAATAATAATGGCTACTGTTACTGGAAGGAGGCTGGTTTTCCATGGCCCCGCAGGACAGGGAGAGAGTGGAGCTTTGAGTCTCTGTCCTCCACATAAATCTTAGGCTGAATCGCTCAGGTAATTCTACACTAAGCATGGGCGTTTGTTTGTTTTCTTTCAGTGCGCTTTACACTACTAACTGACACTAGCCATCTTGTTATTCAAGAGCATAGCTAAGTTTTAGAGTGTTTAAAAGACTGGTCTGAGTTGGTTTTTTTTATTGCAGTGGATGTGTGTCACTTTGTCCAATAATCCCCGGTTGGCAGGCTCAGAATGGAACAAACTGTGCTATAAAGTTTATTACCAACATTATTATAAAACAATAATGGGTGTATTAAAGAACTCCTAATGAGTTTCAGGGGAAGTAATCCAGGAGGCTTTAAAAAACAGCAGTACACAGCTTAACAATTGAGTGAATTTTTACCTTGTGAGCGTAAACAAATTACAGTCCCAAGGAGAATGAAGATATTGTCTGACGAGCTTGGCGGTGCCTGAATATTTGTTAGTAGATGAGGGGTTGGGGGGTGGGGGGGGGGGGGGGGGGGACTACTCCCAAGGGTAGAATTGAACACTTGTTGTAAGTCAGACTGGGTGAAGCTAATCTGTTGGTGGTTCACTTCCTGGCCGCTACACAAGCGTTACTGTGTGACGAACAAAGGGCCAGGTATAAAAGCGACTTCACTGGATGATATCAGCAGATTATCAGCCCATTGTGTTGTGTAGAGCCGCCGCACAATACCTGACATAGTTCCATCTCATTTTCCAATTATGTTGTTGTCACAGGGAAAAGGTGATACAGCCTACAGCACAAAACTTCCACAAAAAAAACCCTGCTATATGAATGTGGTGTACTGTAGTCTCCTATATGAATGTCCTGTACTGTAGTCTGTGTTGTTGCACAATGAAAAGGTTCACTTGTTGCACGCACACACACACACACCCACACACACACCCACACACAAACACGTCACTTCTAATAAATTGATGATATGATTTATATATGTATATATAGACAGGGTGGGGGAGGAAGGAAGCACACAAGCAAAGAAAGAGAAAACGACAAAAGGCAAAAGAGAGAGAAGAAAGCGCAGTCGTTGGGGTTTCTGCTCTCGAGGTGTCGTGATTTATGGACTTCCATGTGGTTGGTTAGCAAAGAGCAAACACTAAAGTCAACATTTGCTTGTCAATGAATCAGGTTTCAAATCTAAAGTTCAACAAGAGTTGCACCTGTAAGACTTTAATATAGTAGGGAGCTTCTTCTCTTTTCAGTTCTTTTCTTCCTCATTTGGATCAGAGCCAGTGTGATGATCGGTGTGTGTGTGTGTGTGTGTGTGTGTGTGTGTGTGTGTGTGTGTGTGTGTGTGTGTGTATGTCAGAAACTACCATTCAAAAGCAGTGTCAACCACACCTTGGTAAAGATAAAAGTAAATCAAAGAAAATATTACGAGGCTCAGTGAAAAGGAAATGGTGTCAAACATAAAAGCAAATGTCCTGTATGTACACACTCGCACGCATTCATGCACCTACACACACACACACACACACACAAACAGGTGCATATACACGCTCTCTCTAACACACACACACACACACACACACACACAGACGAACAAACACATTAGCACACACACACACACACACACACATACTTTCTCACACACGCATACAGACTCAGGCCGTCAATGACACTGCTCCAAAATGATCCATGGATAAACTCTAACAACCAGTGGCTCCACGTCACACGTGATCTTATTAACTGTTACCTGACCTCACAGGGTAAAGAGGTACCTGAGGTCAAAGGATAACCCTGAGTTAGGAAAACGATTCCAATTCAAAATTCATACAGGTGTTTCAGAAACTCTGGGTTTTCTGAAACAGAACAAGACAGCACCACCTGTCTGGGAGGAATCTCAGGATGAAGGACCTGTCATCTGGAAATGCTTCTATGCTCCTGACCCTTCCATGCAGAACTCAGAAATAACAAGACAAACTGTTATATACATACAATCAATCATACATTCATCCCTATGTATATCATGTATCACTTTGTTACTTTGCTGAAATAGGAGGCGAGATTTTGCCTCAGGATGCTTACATACAGACTGAGGAAGTTGGGAATGGAACCCATTACTTTTCTGCTGGGGATTCAACCTGTCAGCTGATGCACTATCCTCCCCCTAGATTATTGTAAATGGACATGTAAATGGCCGAACAACGCCTTTAGCTGTGATGTAATATCCATATTTCATGGCCTGTCATGAGCCATTGCTCCAACAGTACCATACCCTACGCATTGAAACAAATACAAAGATGTACAGTAAACCACGAACTGTAGGCCAATCCGGGCAACACCTATCTTGAGGAGTGCTATGGTAGCGCGCCACCCGACACCTTGTGCACGGTCCTACTGTCTCACAGCTGACAGGCTGGGGACCCAAAGGCCATCCAGATCCCACCACCTCTGCCATTTAACGCACGCTTCAAGCTGTCAGACTATCGGACACCAAACAAAGGCCCAGGAAGTCACTCCAGAAACATCCCAGCTCCGGGAAAAATATTATAAAAGAGATAGAGCGAGTGAGGGAGTGGAAGACCTTTGTGTGTGTATGTGTGTCCTGTGTATTATTATGTTTTCCTTCATAAAAGCCAGGGGCTTTGATTGCCAACGTCAAAGTGACAGGCTCTTTCATGGTAGCGGGGCCCGCCCAGGTTTGTGTAGCAGGGCAGTGATAGCAGCGCCCATTGTTGTGCCTGGCTCTATTCAGAGGGGCGGGGCTAGGCCCTTCCCGCTCCTCCGCAACCCGTCGCTGCAGAGTGATTCGCCGGGCTGAATAGGCGGCTGCTAAGGTGTCCCATTGCCCTCACCGCCCCTCCCTCTCCCACCCTCTCCCACCCTCTCTCCACCAGTCCCACCGTGTGTGGGAAAAGCGGACACGGTAGTGTGCGTACCTGCGGCGCAAGATGACAGCGAATGGCGTGCCAGCGCTCGGGATCCGCGGGGGACGCGCGGAGGAGACGGTGTTCCGTGGGAGATGAAAGGGAGAGCATCGCCAGCCTAATGGCGTCCTAACAAATCTGCCCGCCGCCAGATCAAACGGATCCGGTTCTACAGCCACGCACGGAGACGGCAGACGAGGGCGCAGTGAATGGAAGAACGCGATACTTCATAGGTGCACAATAGGGTCGCCCACACGCTTACATGTTGAGGACAATGCGTGTATACGTAAATAACATTCGGTGCAATATGTACCGACATATTCTTTGGGGAACATGGACACATAAAGAGAGACACGCAGATGCACATACAGTGCAGGCACATAAACCTATATGGGCATGCTCACACCCATGCAGTCGCACACTCGCATAAAGTGGCACAAGTTTAATGCTTTTTTAAGCAAATACAGTACAGTCCAGTTACTTACAGAGAAGGTATTTTGATTACCTTTTTGACATGAATGACTCTGAGGAAAACAAGAATCAAGAACATCTTTTATATCATTTCATTTAATAAAATATTGAATGCAACGAAAGTATGCCAAGTTAATGTGTTCATAAAACAAACATCAACATTCCTCCAGCAAGTTTTGTCATACAAATAAATCAGTTCTGCATGGTATACGTGCCACTTGTGGTGGTCATGTGCAATAGGTAAATCTGTTACTGATTGACCCTGTATGTGACAAGTGCGGATAGCTAAACAAAATCATTTTTAATGCAATGAATGGGATGACCGCTGCTGCTGCTGTTAACAGGATTACAATCAGGCATCCTGAACAGACCCGCCGGAACCAAGACCCAGGCCCTGGACCCAGGCTCAGGGGCCTAAGGGTCAGGAAAATAGAGCCGGACCATAAACTAATCCTGAGGAAACTTAGTGTTTCACTAGCTGTGTGGTCTCTGTGTGTGCGTTGGTGTGTGTGTGTATGTGTCTGTGTTTGTGTGTGTCTGTGTGTGTGTGAGTGAGTGTGTGTGTTCATGCAAATGTGTGATGTATGGGTATCTAGGTGCATTTGTGATGTGGGTGTGTGTGTGTGAGCGTGTGCACAAGTGTACGTGTGTGTGTGTGTGTGTGTGTCTTTGTGTGTGTGTCTTTGTGAGTGAGTCAGTTAAAGAGTGTGTGCGTGTGTGTATGTGTGGCTCGGTTGTGGCACGGCAATCTCTTGTGGTGATCTCGTTAGTGAAATAGATACAACACCACTGAAGCTAAAATCAAAACAAAGCGGATGGGGAGAAATGATAAGTCCCAAGCCTGTGGTGGTACGCCGATGTAACACATTAAAGAGGCTGTTCAGCTCAGTGAGTCATGCCCTCATACACAAGTCACAAGGCTTTTCTTTATTGAGTTCCTCTCTTGGCCAGCATATTTTTCTGTGGATAAATCCCCCCAGAGCATTGTGCTTCCTTGTTTCTGCTGTGTGTGTGTACGTGTGTGAGTGTGAGAGTATGCGTGTGTGTGTGTGTGTAAACCTGAATCAGGTATTGGGGTCCAACAATGGACATAGAGAAGACAATTAGAAAAGAGGGGGAAAAAAAGTACATCTCGTCGGAAAATCAATACAACCGGCATGTTACTTCCAAACGGATAGAGGCTGGAATTCCGTCACTCCCACATTCCGAGGGCCTGCATGACAGTTAGAATTTTTTGACCTGGGTGGGCCAGGAGGGCGGAGTCCATAGCCATAAGCCTTAGAGATTGACCTTTTGTTGTATATTGGCTAAGGGGAGAGTGAGCATGAGCCATTCTCTCTCTCTCTCTCTCTCTCTCTCTCTCTCTCTCTCTCTCTCTCTCTCTCTGTCTCTCTCTCTCTCTATCTCTCTCTCTCACTCGCTCTCTCTCCATCTCTCTCTTGAGATGAGAGTTTTGACCAGGCTTGGAGGTGATTGGCCTCTGTTTCCTCCGCCGTTCTCTCGCGCGTTTATCACATGCCCATCACACGCTCATTTTCAGACGACAATTTCAGTGGAAAGAGAAGAAAGGAAGGAAGGATGGAAGAAAATATGGAGAATTTAGGAGGTTCATTTGAATGTCTTCTGTTCTTCAGTCGTATTATGCAGGGCATAATAAGCTTGATAGTGTCTTAACAATGACAAAATCACTTGGGGAACCAATGGGTAAACAACTTGGAGGTTGATTTGAGGTTTTGGTTATGGAAGACGCATCAAACACCATTATGAATTAAGTACAAGTATTGTTGCTGAAATGCATATCAATAATAATAACTATTACAATATTAAAGTTATTGAAAAATACATATGCAAATTCTGCAAGAGATGCAGCTGATCTGCAAGTGAACCCAATTTATTTAGTTCATTCCAACAATTTTAAATAATTTAACGTTTTTCCGGCCAAGCTTAATTCAATCATATCAAAACAAGAAAACCAAATAACTCGAGATAAGATGATGACGTCACTGAAAATTCCAGAATAACGATGGATGGAAAGTGGTAATATAGAGGCTGCCTCCTGCAGTGACGACTGCACACATGTGGGGCCGTGGACAATCATGCACACAGGTTATACCAGTCATCACCACACACATCTCCTACATGTCAGCATGGATCACCTGCTCTATGTACCATTATCCTTCAAAATCTGCAATAAACTGTTTTTCTACATCTTCACCCTGTGTCCTAGTTTTGGAGGAGCCCAGTAAAAGCCACCTAGGTGGAGTGTGGCAACAAACATTGTTACACATACGCTAGCAAGGCAACTGTTAGCTACCACGCACACATGCACGCACACAGGCGCACACACACGCACACACAAACACACACACACAGGTTCAGCAATTAATTAACAGGGTAACTCTTACAAGACCACCACCCCCAGGCCGCCTTTCAGGAAATGTCAGCCGCATGCAGGTTACAGGCTGTGCAAAATAGAAGCGCTTATCCGGATTAATCTGCCCTATTAAAGCATTACAACTTTATCTCTCACGAATTATTTGAGGTGGGGGGGGGTTGGAATTTATACGGTCTTAAAAAAAAAGGAGGGAGTCCGGGTTTTAATTAAATACTCTTAATCCCAATAAGACACAGCCCTGGTGGGCTGAACAACACCCTGATCCCAGGTACAGGCATATGTGATGCCACCCACTGATTCTGCAGGGTTGTGGTTTTTGGGGTCGGATTAGTTTCACCATACCCTCTTCCTGGAGCTGCGGGCCATCTCATGCTGACTTCCTACCAGTGACACACCTCAGAGAGTGTCCGGCTGCCACAGAGAGTAAAGCTCCATTAAGAAGAGTATCTCACCCTGCAATGCCCAGTCCAGGGTCTGATGTATATTAATACTAATGTGAAGAGAAATAGAGAGCAACAAGGTTGAAAAAAGGTAATCTGCGCTCAGCTGAAGGTCCTGATTATTCACTAATAGCTACTCATGTGAATTTGAAAAATATAAATAACGTTAAAATAATCAGTTTGTATCATTGAAAAGGGGTTTAATCATTCACTACCACAAATGTAAGGATTACTCACTTTAATAACTGGAGGGAATTAGCTCGATTCCAAAATGTTTTGATTACATTTTACACAGTTTATACAATATCAGCAGTTTAAATTAAAAACACATCAGTATAAATTAATAAAAAAAATGCATAGTCCTGTTTTGCATATGAAAGAAGCAAGGTTTGAATGGGTGTATGACTAATGAAACTTATTTTTTCCAGATCTGATTAGCTGGGAGCGTGTTAGTTGGAAGGCTGGCACAACTAGACATCCTCTATTCCCGGGAAACACCCAAGACGGCAAAAAAACGATACCCACCCATACTGTAACCAGTCATTAATAGGCTAGCTTCCTCTATGGGAAAGGTTCTTTGTTTGCATTTCTTGATAGTTTACAGGCACTAAGCTTACTGGAATCCTACGGTGATTGGTTGTTTCACTAACCAGAGACACATTGGAATTAACAAAATAGGATGTCAATACGATTTATTATATAATTATATAGGAAATGCTATGACGGATGATGGATTGGTCTATGTGTTGACTGGCCAGTCAACCAAATTATTATTTATCCAAGATTACAAGAAATTAGATTAAAGAAATTAGATTAAACTAAATTAGGTTAAATTTGACTTTATTAATCCCATGGAGACATGGAGGGAGGTAATTAGCTGGCTGCACCTTTGGACAAGCAAGAAAAGCGGATTCAGGCCTAAGTGTTGTCACTCACATCCAAACTGCTGTAATTTGCAGTCATGTGTTCAGTTTAAATTACCTTAGTCAACAACCTTTTGGAATGTGCAAGATGTTCATATTTAAACAGGGTTACGTTTATTCATTTGGCAGCGTTGTGGTGTACTGTAAAGTGACCCTGTCTTAATACATGTGCTGCACATCATAAATCATCTCCCTGATCAATCATGTACTGTAATAGTTCACAAGGGTGTGGCAGGTATTATTCACCACAGTGCCAAAGAGTCAGGTATTGTTCCCATGTTTGACATTCCCGTAATAACCCGAACCCTTCCACTACAGTGGAGTCAAGATATTTATTTGCACTGTAACCAACTTGCACAAATTAGAGGGAAAAAATGATCTTGCAAACTTGAAAACAATTATAAACTAACATATATTGGTTATATATATAATGATACATAACCAACAGGAAAAAATGTATGCAGTTATTCAAAGAAATGTTTATATTTGTTTTTTAATATATTTAACAACTTACCATTCACCATTTAGTCTTTTACAGTGTAAAACATGCTTCATCCAATGTGATTTACAGTGATTCATAATTTTTAAACATGTGATTCATGAGCAGAGGCATAGGGCATTAGGGTATCTTGTTCAAGGATGCAGCAATGGACTGCAGACACTTTGGGTGATCAAATCCAGGATCTTCCACATGGGAGTCAAACACCCTGACCCCTAGATTTGGTCCTCCCTATCCTTCACCTGCCCATCTCAGCTGAGTGTAGCTCTCGTTGGTTGGTTATGGCGTTGGGCTTGGATGGAGCTCGAATATCAGAATATCAGGAGTAAAACAGCCGCTGGAGGACCTCGAGCGCCTTACGGCCTCCAGCCATCAGCAGGTGCCGCTGAGGACCCCTCGCACCTTGAGGGGAGGCGCGCCGGGGCCGGCTGTTGTTGTTCAGGTTGTAAAAGTGAACACCTGGGAAGGATTTTTGTGTCGGGGATGACATAACGCTCTATAAATCCCAGCGCTAGGCTGTGAAGGTGAACTGTGTCCCTGTGAGGGGGACAGTGCATGGGGAACATTTGTTCCAGAATGTACCGTAACGGTTGAATTGGGGTAGCTGCCCCCATGTCTACAAGGTGAGCATCTTACATGACGTCTGATGGCAACATGTACACTTTCCTTGCCCTAAAATAGCATCTGTCCTTGGCCTGATGCCCGGAGATGGCTAATTATGGCTATTAATACAGCTGTAAAAAAAATAAAAAAAATATAGTTGTTCACAATGGATCTCTTATCACACCACGTTCCCCAAATTGCACGGTAATTGCTTTATAACTATTTCTATAATGGCAGAGCCACAGGGATGAATGTCCCATGTGAGGGGAGTGAGTCATGTGTTTCTCTGTGTGGAGATCACCAGGGATTTCACCGCTCTCTGATGAGACGTGTTCACACAGGACAGCTATTCTTGGGGCCCAGGTTACGCCCAGCTCGAGCAGGGCAACCTGTGCGACGCGGAAGCTTGTCTATTTCTCTCTCCCTTTCTTTCTTTCTTTCTTTCTTCTCTCTCTCTCTCTCTCTCTCTCTCTCTCTCTCTCTCTCTCTCTCTCTCTCTCTCTCTCTCTCTCTCTCTCTCTCTCTCTCTCTCTCTGTCTCTCTCTCTCTCTCTTCTATCTCCTGCAAGTCTCAGAGGGGGGGTTTTGAGTGGTAGCCAATGTCAATGTGTGATCAATGACGAGCACACAATCAAGGCAAAATGTCATAACTTGGTCATATGAGAATAAAGTGAATGGATTAAATTATTGGGAATGAACCCTTGGAACGTTGGGTTCCTGTTCCGTAAATAAACCAGTGCACCCTAAAACTAACAGTGGCTTGGCTTCCAAGAGACAGGGAGGTATGAGGCAGGAACCAAATATAACGACGTTGACGCCTAACAACGTCAAAGTTGGATGTTCATGTCTGTGCTGTGTTGCTTTTAGCGTTGTCAAAAATAGATCAGAGCTGCCATGGAGACTATTACTTAACATCACCTGAAGAATGCACCTCCTCCACTTCTCCTCACATTATGCCAGGTATGATACCTGTGGCGGTATTGAATAACCCTGGATGACTGTATCGTTGACCTTCCCAAAGCGTCAGTTTCAAAAGTCATCCGAGAAGCTGGGACATGACATTGGATCCAGAGAGGAATGTGAACACTGAGCTTGCCTATTGGCGCAGAGTGTGTATGTTGGCTCGCAATGAGTGTGTCTATTGGCTCGGAACAAGTCTGTCTATTGGCTCTGAGCTTGCCTATTGGCTGTGGACCTTTTAATGTTGTAGTTCCCACTAGTTCACCTGTAAGGTCAGCGTCACACAGTGTTATTTACTTTTTCTATGTATTTTAACCATTTAATCCTTTCTTGCACATTTCCATACAGATCGCACTGAAACAATGCAATGATTGGATTGATAGCTTGAAGACTAGAGTTTGATCCACGCAGCAATTATTCCCATTGATAACGTGAATTATTGTCATAGCTGCACCATGGGCAACCTTTGGGGGTGGGATACCAAACATTTTTTAAGAAAGACTTAAAGTCTCCTAGACTCTCCTAGAATTAAGTCTAGAATCAAGATTTGATGTAACTAATATAAAAAAAGAATCAATATATATTTTTCTATTGAAAACTGTATATATGCTAGTATACCATAACAGTTACATATACTTATGCAAGTCACTGTTGCATATAAAAAACTTTTATAATAATAATAATAACAACATAATAATAATAATAATAATGACTGAAAACCTGACTGAATCGTGAGACTTTTGCAAACATTTCTTATTTTGTTCACTTTTTAAAAATCATTCAATTTGCGAACGACATACAGAAGACGAAAACATCTGGCTGAGATTGGACATTGTATTTACTGTTTCACTACAACACTTTTCCCATGTCTGAGAGACTGTGAGAGAGGTCACAAAGGCACTCGCAATTTGTCGCTTTAGGGGAACAATTTTCGCCGGGGAAAACAACGAGCATCTGCAAGATGTATGACTGATGCCGTGTGTGCCTGCACTCCTTTTGCATAGCTAAAAAATTAAGTATGTTTGTTTTCAGAGGAAAACCTTGTGAACAAACGCATTTAAATACCCCCCGACCTCCACCTCTCACCCTGAACCAAGCAACAATTAAAGCCCTCATAAGCCTCAATGCTGTTGCCCCCAATTAAACGTATAAGGTTGTGGTTTTAAAAGTATGCAATTTATTCCCTTTAGGCAGATTTTTCCCTTCCGTGACTTTGAAGCCGGGGAACAATATATATTTTTGTGTATTACTAATGCCATTATTTCTAGTTTGGTGAGTTTAAATAAAAGAGGTTTGTGTAAACATTGCGCTGCGACAGAAGGTCCCGTTTAATAGTGGAATAAAACGGCTTTTCCCTTCAAGTTTTCTTTTTACAGCTGGGGGGAGGGGAGTTGGGGGTGGAGGTAGAGGTAGGGGGGTGATGATCTTAAAAACCTTGTGTTCAAAGCTTCTGGTGCTGGGCACAATCCTCTTGACTCCCTGTCACACACACACACACACACACACACACACACACACACACACATACACACAGAAACAGAAGCACACACCCACAGACACACGGTGTGCACACAAGCACAAACGCCGAGGCACATACACTCCTGCCAGAACACACGGGTGCATGCACGGAGACCCTCAATAGGGGGGCTTCACAATAGCCCCCTATTCAGCCCCCCATCTCCCTCACGAACACCAATAAAATCTTTTACATTTCCTCTCCAGGCTGTTAAAATCAGGCTGACTACTGTGCAACCCCCCACGCCTAGACCCCAACCACACACATGCACACACACACACACACACACACACACACTAAACATGTTCTGATTCGCACCATGTGACTCATCAAGTTCACCTTCTTAGTTGCATTGTGTTGGTAACAGTTGGCTACGGTTTGGAGCTGTTGTTTGTTTGTTTGTTTGTTTGTTTCCTGGTGTGTGGTGTTCTGTGTCATCAGGGAGCCAGCTAGCGGTGAGGTCTAGTCCCCCAGCGACAGATGAGGTGAAACAGGAGACGGAAGGTTTTGCTTTTTTATGAGCAGAGCTTTGGGCGCATTGTTTGTTTTACTCTGGTCAACCATTGGGCGGTGGGGTTAGAGTCTCTCTTTTTGACATGCGAGTAGGGAGCCAGGCCTTAAATATTTGCAATCAGCTGGTGTGGCTTTGTCTATTGTAGCGGCGCACGTAGCTAAATAATGATAAGAAAAGTGTTTTTAGAAGTGCTAAATATAAGAATAATTGAATAATTAACTAATCGATCATTAAAAAGCAATCTGTGTACTGTCCAATAATGCACTTACTACTTCATATACAAATCTGTACATCACTTGCCCAGAACTCAAACTTGAAACAAAAATGCAAAACCATGGGGCTGGCAGGAATGGCGGAGTGTTGGGTGTAGTGGTGATGTTATCGACGTTAGGGTATTTAAAAGGGTCCACTCTCCAATGTTCACAGCGTTCGTTTAGGTAGAGTGACATATCGTAACCTCTGCCTGCTCCTTAACTCATCTGAATTCCCTGTAAAATCATTTGGATGACATTGAAATGACTAAAGTAGTTCTTCCCTCTTGCTTGGCTTTATTCATGCGCTCTCTTGTGACCGACAACATGATGCCAAGCTTTAACAGCTCCGCCACGCCAAAGGCAAATTGATGCTGTATTCACATTCAGCACAGAGACATCCAGCACACACACATGAGGACATGACCCGGATGCCCTCAGGGAGGGTAAGAAGGTGTGTGGACGTCGTAACAACCAAAAGACGAGAGTCTCTTAACCGCTGAGCAGTTGCTACCACAAGTCGTCTCCCATAGCAACCACAGCCTGCCATTAACACAGCAGTCACAATGCAACTTCCTCCCAAATTCACTTTGGGCCTCAATTGCGGTCGTAAAACCAAAAAATACCCAGAAAGTTTTCCTTGTGAAGGAGCCTGTGGTTGACACCAGCGCCGGCCGGTTGTTAATGTTGATGAGGCGTGATAGTGGTGGCTGTCACTAGCTGCAGTCAAGGTCAAGACTAGCAGAACTGCAAAGATGGGAGGTGAGGGAGGGCAGCAAGGCATCTACGGGTCAGGTTTGAGATCTGAAGAAGAAGTAGAAGAAAAAGAAAAAGAAAAAGAAGAGGAAGAGGAAGAAGAAGAAGAAGAAGAGGGAAAGGTAGATGGAGAAGTTGAAGATAGCGAGGGGATAAAACACAAATGGAAGCAAAGAGAGTTGGAACTAGACTCCACATTTTCACGTTTGTGTTATTTCGAGACTAAGTTTTGTTTAAAGAAATTATCCAACGGGATCATAATAACTGACTTTTAAGTTACCTTTCACTTCATTTCTTTCTCTCTCACTCATCTTGATACATACACACACAAATGGTGTCATCAATGTTTACATGTGTACTTGTATTTACCTCTCACATTGGCACTGTCCCATGTGTCTCATATGTATGGGGACATTGATCAGGGTCAGAGTTCACGGCAGGTAAGAGCATTAACAGCTCAACTCTGTCAGGATGCACTAACCACAGCCCACCTGAAAAGGTCAGGGCTCATAGTTGACCTCTGACCCTCAGTGTCAATGAAACGAAAAACAGAGAGAATATCTAGGACAAAGGGGTAATATATGGAGAGAGAAAATAGGACTAACAAGAAACAATGAGAAAGGGAAGGAGAAAGAGAAGAAGCTAGTGTGGGAAATATGTGAATATCTAGAGAGGAACAGAAAGAACGAGAGACAGAGGTCGATAGTCAAAGGGGGAGAGAAAAAGGGCCCAGAGAGGGGGATGGAGAGAGACAGCACACAATACAGCGACAGATACTAAGAGGAGAATAAAGAATGTGCAAGAGTGTTTACGCGAGGGTCCACAGCTCAGTATAAACAGCTCAGGTGCCCTCCTCTGCCTGTTGCACTTACGGGCGTTATGAAACCCTGTTTTACAGCTCGGAACGAGGAAAACACACGCAGCTCACGTACACCACAGCTCACACACACCGCAGCTCACACACACCGCAGCTCACATACACCACAGCTCACACACACCACAGCTCACACACACCACAGCTCACACACCGCAGCTCACACACACCACAACTCACACACACCGCAGCTCACACACACCACAGCTCACACACACCACAGCTCACACACACCACAGCTCACACACACCACAGCTCACACACACCACAGCTCACACACACCGCAGCTCACATACACCACAGTTCACACACACCACAGCTCACACACACCACAGCTCACACACCGCAGCTCACACACACCACAACTCACACACACCGCAGCTCACACACACCACAGCTCACACACACCACAGCTCACACACCACAGCTCACACAGCTGATTGCTGTGAGGAATAAGTCATTCAAATAATCAATAATTATAGATACTTTGTTTTAACATAATATTTTCTATCTATAACCAAAACACATACGTTACACATATGTAATAAATAATGTCATTTTTTTGGTTTGTATTTTATATTTGACATATTATAAATTAATACATATATAAACCAGTTATTCCTTGTGTGAAGGAGCAGCTCTCTCACAAAAACAAACACACACAAACAAACACACACACACACACACACACCCACACACACACACACACACACACACAAAATGCCTCTACTTAATTGTTGAGGGAGCAGTACATTCATAGATATTGGATACCCATGTTATTATGGGATGTTAATGAGAATTCTGTTACGGTCTGTATCCTCCTGTCTCTTTACTGAAGAACCCTGGCATAGGTCCCAGCCCTTACTGAGCAGTAAACCTAAACAAATGAAAACACCCATTGTCTGCAAGGGAAAGAATATTAAACAAAACACGGTTGTCAATCATTTTTAAACAGACGTCAACACTGGCACGAAGCGGCAAATTGTGTGTGATCTCGGATCTGATGTTTAAAGGCCACCTAGGTATTGTTGATACCTTGTGCCAATACAGTTGGAGCTGGCAGCTGTTTTGTGTAGATGTAATATCCTCCACTTGTCCTGAATCTGGTCAGTGGGTGGTCTGATTGTGTTTCAGATGTTCTTTCACTTCTCTCTCATTCTCTTGCATGACTCGTCAAACCCTTAGTCCCTGAACCCTGAATGGCAGTCCCCTGCATTCTGAGAGTGTTCCAGAGCAAAATATATTGCAAAAATAAGAAAAGTGTGGGAAACTAGTTCACAACAACACAAATGGCCCAAACGGCACCATATCCATGAAACAAAAGAGAATATAACTGTTTATAACACTTGAGACATCTAAACATGAAAAGGCTACAAAATTGCAATACCAAAAATTCCCATTGTTGGTATCTCCCAATAATTGAAACATTTGTTTATCTCTTATTCTTTATACATTTATTTTTATCTGTTTCTAGTTTATTCTTGTTCTATTTCATCCTACTCTGTTATTATTACCACACTTTTCCGGTTTTGATGTGAACCGGTTTGTTTATCTAAATATATAGATGAACATATAGCCATGGAGTGGATGGTGTGATCCAAAGGGAGCATACATTCTCGGCTTGGGGGGCCACAGTGGGACTAATCAAATGTTTTCTAAAAATAGACGTATTACTCCTGGAGTTGGGGGGTTACCATTGTCCTCACAGGTGCAAAAAGGCTTTGTGTAGGGAGAGTTCATGTCAGTACAGCTGTATCTAATGGATTCAGCTTAGAGGGGTTATCCAGGATTTCAATTTAAAATAACTGGTGCAAATGATGGTTTGTCTCTCTAAAAGTCTCTCTCTCTCACTCTTTATCTCTTTATTTCTGTCTCTGTCTCTGTCTCCTTCTCCAGCTTTTGTAGGGACAGTTAGGCAGAGGTAGTGTGTGAATGAGTGAGAGAGAGGGAGGGATAGTGAGTATCACAGAAATAGCGATAGGTCATTCAGGGAGAGAATCGTGTGGTTTGCAGATGTGTGCCACAGTTAAGCTGAAAAGAAAAGGCACGGTTCAAGCCAAGGTCCCGTTCTACTGGTCACTACTAGATTAGACAATACAGTATAATAATCTAAATACATATCTAAAAGTGTAAATAAAGTGAAAAGTAACATTACAGACAACGTTCTCTCTCCGTGAGCTATGCTAGCTCTTGCTAACTTCGTGGCCCTACTGAAACTGAGGGCCTCATGAAAGTAACAGTGAGTACATGGAGCCTGCGGGCTCCCTGACTGGGAAGCCTTTCTGTCAGGGAGTGTAACCAGAGAAATGGCAGCACCCATGGGAACGGAGATGTTCAAAGACACTCATTCACCCCAGCCAAACACGCTACCAGTGTGTGGGTTCTAGTTGAACCAAACCATGAGCTGAAACAGCACTGTGTATTGCTAGTCTGGTTACATACCAGGTTGGTGCATGACAATCCATAATCCTTTTGGTGGGTTTTGATTTGGGCACACACAAGTAAAGTACATTGTAAGGTATATAAGGGTAGAGCAGGGTATATCCTGCAAAATGATAAATAATACCATAGTAAGATGATATTCTTCTCACTATGTTGAATTTAGAACACACTTTGTTGAGTTGTACATTGCAATTCTTAACAATTATGACTAATAATAAAATGCCATGGTGTAGTAGTAAGGGGAAATAAGTGCATAGCTTGCCTAGTTGTGACAACTGAAACAGATAAAAGTGTCCTCAGTCTTACAATATTCTCACAATCTTCTGCACTATCACTTATGTTTAATTTAGAAAACACTTGTTGCTCTGTATCTCTGAGTTGTAAATATTTTCCCCCTGATTTCTACAATAGAAATAAGGGGAGAACTACACTAACCTTATGTTCTGATCCCTATAGCTATTCTGCACTCTGTCCAGTATTTATATATTTTTATTTTAACTTCCTTGCGCAGCTCTTGCAAATGGTTTGTAGTCGCTCCAACTTTTAATTGTATGCTTTGATTGTTCTCAGTCTCACTTGTAAGCCGCTTGGGATAAAAGCGTCAGTAAATGACGAATAATCAAAACCCCAACAACTTTTTCAGTCTGTAAAACGTGAGGCACACTACATCGTTTGTAGTGTGTACACGCATATTGTTGAACACTTTTTCTTTAGTGAGTTGATTTTTTTCAACTCAGGGCACGCAAGACTCTCAGCCACGCAAAAGCAGTGAGAAAAACGCTTGGTTTCCATTGATAGAAATTACAAAACAATCACCCAGCTGAAAAAATGTGTTCAGTGTGATCAGGCATAAATGTGTAAATATTCAGAATACCACCCCCCCTTCCCCCAACAGCACTTCAGAATATCAGTCGCTTATCAATATGGATATTGATACCCCCCCACACACACCCCCATCTCCAAACCACATGGAGGTCCAGTCCTGTGCTGAGAGCTGCATGGACCACCCGTCCCACTGCGACTGCCCTGTGTGTGCGTTGTTCAGCTCATTCAACAATTAGGCTTTGAAAAGGGCACACATGTCGCCCCCCCCATCCTCAGATTATGGTAGACAATGGGACCATACATGGGTGGATGTGCGTGTAAAATGGATACACAAAATAACACAAAACAGACAGTAATGGAAATAATACAAGGGTGGACAGAAGCTATTTCCGAAAGCATGCATATGTAAGCACACATACATCGATTGAGGGTACATACACACTCCTCAGCCTCCACCTCCTTAACTTATACATCCAGCACACGCACACATGCAGAGATGCACAAAGACCCCGCTGAACACAGAAGGGTGTGTGTGTGTGGCAGCTGCCCAGTGAGTTACTGGATGTGGCGCGTGAGGGGATAGAATGAGGACAGAGGAAAGACTGATAGATAGAGAGAGGGAGGGAGAGACTAAGGGAGTGATTGAGGTGGTAATAGAGGAAGGGAGAGAGGGGGAGTGATGGAGAGAGAGAGAGAGAGAGAGAGAGAGAGAGAGAGGGAGAGAGAGAGAGGGCGTCCGAGGTTGACTTGTCACCAGCTGTCAACAGTGTTGTAGGCTGAGGAGGGAGCTGAGGAGATAATCAGCTTTGTTAGCAGCGCCGCTAAAACCAATCTAGAGCAAACCTGAAGGATCAGACACACCAGCTGTCTGTCCAGCAGGCTGACAGACAGACTGGCTGAGAGACAGACAGACAGACAGGCTGTCCAATAGACAGACAGGCTGTCTGATAGATAGACAGGCTGACAGGCTGTCCGACAGATAGACAGGCAGGCCTGCAGACAGCCATAAACAGACAGACAGGACCACAGGCACAGACAGAAAGACCGTCAGACAGACAGAAAGTCGACAACACAGTGGTCCCCGCGTGCAGACAGCACGAGCCAACCAATACCTGTTCCTACTGATTGGCTCCCAGCACTACATGGCCGCCAGCCAATCAGAGACTACTGTCATTCAGAACCTCTGAGTTGGGAGAGAGGGAGAGGGGTAATGAGAGAGAGAAAGGGAGGGAAGGGAGGAGAGAGATTGGATGCACCATCAAATCAACATTTATTTTCAAATGATAAGGGGCACAAGAGACGTTGACGATAACGATGACGAATCCTTTTTGATTCCATGCCCATTTTCACACGCTGTCACATGGTCTACAGTCGCTGTTTTCAAGATCGCTTTCAATGGGGTCACGCGATGCCCCATCCAAGTCCTTTGTCCGAGTCCAAACAGCCCAGTCTGTGTCGGTCAACAACATCCCGATCTCATTAGCAGGCCTGCGACTCCGGTGCTGGCCGGACGCTGTGATCCAGGACCTGGGATGACCCACGGAATATTATCGCTAGTCGCCAAAGGAGGCTAACAGCAGTTTGGACTAGCCTGAGCCGAGTGTTACACCAGAGATACACACACACACACCAACAATGTGTGTACACACACACAAACATATATACACAAACACGATGTCTGTACAAATACACATTCAAACAGGCCTACAACTACACACACTGACTCATTTACACAATAACGCACACACACACACACATCCATACTGATGCATGCAATCACATTCACATACATAGTGCGTACACAAACACACACGCACACACATCGCAAATTCAACTGTGTCAGTGTGTGTGTGTGTGTGTGTGTCTCAGGTGATGTTATGTCAGTATGTCAGGTTATGTCACTAGTTCTGTCTGGGACAGGAATCAAGAGGGAGGGAACAAGCCCAGCGTTTTTTTTATTTTATTATTATTATTATTTATTTTATTTTTTTTATTACACATGTGTATTCTTTTCTTGACAATCTGTGTGACTGTTCTTGTGGTTGACTAGATTTTAAGAAAAATATTAATATTCTTTGTAGCACAAATATTATATAGAAAATGTGAAACTGATTTTGATACACCATGTTCCTCTGTGAGTATATGCATACATGTCTCTTTGTGCACATGTTTGTGCTTGTGTGTCTGTGTATGTTCATGCAAGCGTGTGTGTGTGATAGTGTTGGGGTAACACATGACAAAAGTAATGCTTTACAGTAATATATACCTATTATCAGTAATTTAATAATTTAACAAATACTTTATTTTATTTATATTATTTTACTTTGTCAAGTAACGTGTTACCATCCGAATTCAGGTGTTCGTTAGTATAGGAATGGATGTATGCGTGTGTGTGTGTATAAAAACAATGAACGGGAGTACTTATTTTTGCGGATGGTCTGTTAGAGAAGAATAATTATTTGAGGCTTCAGAGTCAGCTATTTTTTCTTATTCTGCTGTTGCTATTGAATAAGGAACCGTGACGAAAATAAATAGACCCCGAGTGCGAAAAGCTTGTCAATATTTGCCGACATGCATTTCCCGTTTTTGAACCAAGATAATAATTATACCCCCACACAGGCTGACTTGTAGGTATTGGCTATTAGCTTTGTCAATATAAGGAGTTACCAGATTCATGCAGAAATATTGTATCTGAACTTATTTCTTTCAAATAGAAGTAATCAGTAATAATTTATAAACCGGTATTACATTTTGAAAGTAACTTCCACCTCACTGATGTGTGTGTGTGTGTGTGTGTGTGTGTGTGTGTGTGTGTGTGTGTGTGTGTGTGTGTGTGTGTGAGTGGTGTGTACATGTGCCTCTCTGTGGGCATGTGTTTGTCTATAAGGATCTCACATTCAAACACCCATGCATGCTTGCTTTTGTATGTATGCATGTGTATGTATGCATGTGCGTGTGGGTGCGTATGTGTGTGTATGTGTGAGTTGTTTTGTGCGGTGCCATGAATATAGGCCAGTCTCTGACGGGCAGATCATTCAAGGCCAGGGGGGAGCAGATCCCACTTAATCTGCAGTTAACGGCTGTTTAAACAACCTCCATAAATGTTTAATGGTGTTGCCTATGCTCTTTTGAATAGAAGGCATTTTACTTCATGCAAAAACAGGCTGTCCGGGAGGCCTCCGGGGTCCCCAGACTACCATTTAATGTGTGTGTAAGAAGGCGGCCATTATCAGCCCTCACAATGACACAATTCACCGTGCGTCGTGTGTCTGTTGGGCCCATTTGGTCTGCTGCATCAGGGCCCCTTGCTCGCTGATGATTATCTAATTGGAGGAGCTATACTCAAGAACTAATGTTTTAAAACCCTGACGCTTTCACACATTCTGGGGGTTTATGCACAATGGAGTCTCTTCGGAGCAGAGGACAATGGCGGTGGAATGAAGTTAGATAAAAACAAATGTGTGGTGGGGGGGGGGGGGGGGGGTCGGGGACTGTATGGATACAGTGATGAGCCGTTTTTTTCAAGTGATCATCTCTTTTATTATCCTATTGAAAACAGAACCTGCAGCATATTTTACACACTTTTAAGATATATCATCTTCCTTCATCTTCAGTATTTAAACTACCATGTTCCACATTCAACAAGCTCTGATTGGAGTCATAGTTTGCAGAGGGACATGTGATCACACAAACCAGTGGGCCTACCAAGTGTGGAATCAAACTGCGAACAGTGTTTTTGTGCAATATTCACAAAAACAGTGTTGTAACAGCCTCTGAGGCATCTGTTGTGTACTTTATGACACCTGACATTTAGAAGACTCATGTATCCTTCACTTCTATAGAGAGAAGTTCTAATAATCTAAAATAAAATGTAGATGACCCATATCCACTTAAGTAACAAGGAACCATACAGACTCTTTCCCTCTCTCCCTCTCTCCCTCTCTACCTCTCTCCCTCTCTCCCTCTCTCCCTCTCACTCACTCACTCACTCACACACACACACACACACACACACACTCACACACACACACACACACACACACACACACACACACACACACACACACACACACACACACACACACAGAAGCCAGTGGGTCCTACTAGCTCTCTGGGGGTTAGATGGTGATTTACCATCGGTTTTCCAGAGTCTGACTCCACTACGCTCCCCCTAATGAGACCCTCCACTCCACCTATGTGTGGTTTCACTGGGCTGTGCCTGGCTCCAGCGGGGGGGGGGGGGGGGGGGGGGGGGGGGCTCCCCTGATTGCATACCTTCATTAGGGGGCTGCCATTCCAGTGACACGGGTGGAAAACGCACTCGGGCATTACAAGCAATCAGTCGTCAGCTCCGCTACAACCTGGCACCTGACATTCCACTGGACTGGGGGCACACAACTGCGCATGTGTGTCTGTCTGTCTGTGAATGTGTGTGTTTGTGTGTGAGCGTGCAAAGACATGGGGGTAACTACATTTAATGTATGTAACTTCATTACAAACCATGAAGGGAAGCCGTCACTGTGCAATGCTGTGAATGGACATTTATGTTGTTGTTGTGTGTGCGTACGTGCACACGTGTGTATGTGCCTGTGTTCAAGAGCAGCACAGCTCTCCCCAAAAAAAGAGCCACTTTGAGCGTATTTACTTTAATCAAATGATTTATTTTGGTTTATTTTTGTCATATTTGACCTTGGCAAGAGGATTGTCTGAGAAGGACATTTCATGGCATGATTGAAAGTGATACTGAAACTGAAACTAAATATGTACATGGGAATGCATGGACTAGTCATTTGAATAAAGGTGTCACACTTACCCAATGCTATGTGGCTGACATCTATACACTCCACAAGGGGTCCAGTGTGAAAGAGTTTTTCAAAACAAATAAAACAATTTCACCTTTTTTTTTCTAAATTAAATAAAAGGTACATGGTCGGCTTAGTGGCTCACCATGTAAGACCCCATGTAGGCAAAAAGAGCTTGTCCCGACTCTTTTTAGATTCCAGCCTGCGGTGCTGTCCATGCTCACTGTTTTGTCCATAGAGGCAAAAAATCCCCTAAAATGTCCTTTCCATGAAAAAAACCCTAAATAAGACAAATCAGATGGGAAAAAATGTAAGAACATGAAAACACTGGCCTCCAACCCGCCACCTCACCACAGTACCAGACGGAGGACCAACGACCTGCCAGCTCCAACACCGTAAAAATGCCAAATCCAGCCGCGCCAAGACAGGTGGGGTCTGACTCACAGCTGTCGGCAACACACCAGCTGATTCACCAACCAGACGCCTGCACAGTGCCGCGGGTCTGCAGCTGGACCAATGGGGCGTGGCGGTAAAACCTGCAAAGACTGGGTCAGCCCATGCCGCTTGGATAATACTGTCTCTGTGTTCCAGGTTAATGACACCAGAGATCCTAGTGCAGACACACACACACACACACACACTCCGTCTCTGGCACAACCAAATCCTCTCTCTTGGCCTGTCCTAAGGATGCCACGTTGAGATGCCATACGTGGTGCTCGGTCTCTCTCTCTCTCTCGCTCTCTGTCCTCACTAGCATGGATTACACTTCAACCTCTAAGACTTTACAGAAGCACACCTGATGACTGCTTTATTATTTTGACATATTTTTAAAAACTGGTTTGTGGTTGGATTGTCTTGGGTAATATCCACTAATCATATCATAATGTGATTCATTTTCAAGTAGGTCAACCCATAAAAGGAATTGATGCATGGAAGACATACAAAATACAGTATTCTTAGTGGAAGTTTGTTGCAGTCAGGACCCAACTTCTCTGCAGTAGCCTGGAGCTGCTTGTTTGAATGATTCCTAGATGATGACGAAACAGTACACACAAGCATCAGCGGTGCATGCTTCCATGCAAGCTGCATGGTGGCAGCTGAATGGCTTGTCGGGACTAGAAGGCCTAATAGGCATTAGTAGCTGGACATGGGAGGCGGGAACCCTGTGCCTTAGCCAGCGCGGCGCGCTAGCTAATCCCCGGCCAGGCTCTTAATTGCATGCACCCTTGGAAAGGTCCATTGACGGGGCTCACAAAGGTCTTGGGGTAGGTGGATAAGGCACCACACACCACACACCACACCACCCTCCTCTACATCCAGCAGACGGCCAGCCAGTGCTCTGATTAATCTGGCCTCAGGTTGTGTGTGTGTGTGTGTGTGTCTGTATGTATGTATGTATGTGTGTATGTATGTATGTGTGTGTGTGTGTGTGTGTGTGTGTGTGCGTGTGTGTGTGTGTGTGTGTGCGCGCGTGCATGTGTGTGTGTGTGTGGGGGGGGGGGAGTCCTTCATTCAGGTCCTCATTAGGCTGGTAAATGCTGGATAAACACACACTCCATGGAGTCCTCATACCAACACTGATTAAACAAATGAGGGAAGGGGTTGTGGGGGTTACCTGTCCCTAGAGACACCTGAATGCCTGAATGAAAGAAGGGAAGCTTGGCTAGCCAGATAATTAAAAGGTGGATGGCTGAATGTCTAAATACATTGTAGATGAAGGAATAACACAGAGTTCTGGAAGGCCCAGGTTTAGCGGAACGTCTCATTAGCTGCGTCGTTGCACGCCGTCGTCATAAATTATGACCAATAGGAAAGCACTGCCCCACTCTTTACATAGTGATGCTAAATCGTATAGCCTCAGGGGGTGGAGAGAGAGAGAGAGAGAAATAAAGAAAAAGTGATGTAAGATGGATACCTTTTGTGTTTAGTGTGTGTGTGTCTGTGTGTCTGTGTGTGTATGTGTGTGCGTGTATGTACGTGTGTACGTGTGTGCACGTGTGTGTGCGTGCGTGCAGCTGGGAGTGGAAGGTAGAATCAAAGAGAAAGAAATAGAAAGGAGGAAGATTGTCCAAAAATCTGTACATGTGATATATTGGTGTGTGTGTGTGTGTGTGTGTGTGTGTGTATGCCTCCGTGTGCATGTGCGTGTATGTGTGTGCATGTGTGCACGTGTGTGTGCGTGCGTGCAGCCGGGAGTGGAAGGTAGAATCAAAGAGAAAGAAATAGAAAGGAGGAAGATTGTCCAAAAATCTGTACATGTGATATATTGGTGTGTGTGTGTGTGTGTGTGTGTATGCCTCCGTGTGCATGTGCGTGTGTGTATGTGCATGTGCATGTGTGTGTGTGTGTGAGTGTGCGGGGGCGTGTGGGTGTAATGTAAAGTAACACCCTTCATGTCCGCGGGGATGAAACACATTCTCCCTCCTGCAGCCCCTCAGAGGATCGGCAGCACATTGAAATGTTAAATATGCACAGTGTCAGAGCCATAACGCGGGACAAAGCCTTCATCATTTCCCGGGTTATTGATACTATCAGCCAACACAAAGGAAACAGGGGGGCCAAGTGATCACATTCTAATGAGATGCAAGACCCACCCCCCCAGCAACCATTAAAACGTGAAACCTAAGACATTGACACTGTCAGGAGAAGGTGACGCCTCTGCATCGACTCACCAATTCTCATCACACACATACGTAGCTGTCTTCGATATATGGTCTTTTCACGTGTACCTCCCTGGGTCAGATTGATGGGGAACTTGTTTTAGTTTGTTTCTTCAAAAAAAGGATCTCTTAAGTAACATTTATATATATAACGATTATATGTGTTGACGGTGAACACAGTCAAAGGCTCTGATACTAAACCTGAACTCCTGGGATCCCACACTGTCCTGGGTGAGACCCTGTAGAGGGGCCATGAACATGCCAACACAGAATGTAATAGGTGCGTTGGGAGATGAATCATGCTAAACCATTCTTTTTCTGTTGGATATGCCTTTGGCCAAAGGGGGGGAAGCTGATGAGTGATGAGATGGCAGATACAGAGCACTGGGACACAAAGGCATATTAAATATCTCCACTCTAATTTATAACCAACGGTCTCAGGGTCCTGGCTAGAGGCTAAAAAGAAAAAAGAAAAAGAAAGACGAGGATGGAGTGTGTGTGTCTGTGTCTGTGTGTGTGTGTGTGTATGTGTGCGCGCGCGTGTGTGTATTTATGTGTGTGTGTATGTGTGCGTTCTCCCAATGACTTGGGAGTGAGATAGAGATGTCTGGTCTCTTTAAGATGAATCAGGGCATTAAGGTTTACAAACATTTGTCAAAATAAATCTAGCCCTACATAAGCCCATACGTGATTTAATTAGTTGGACACCTAAGGGTCACTAGGGAGTGAGCTAGAGACCTGGGGTCTGTTTTATATGAAAGGGAGGATATATGATTTTCAATTTGGGGCTTCTAGCCCTACAGGAGGTGATTCACAAAGCATCATCAAATGCGCCACTGAAACACATTGGAAATAAAAGGCATTGCAACAAATTTATGTAAAGCCATTGGAAAGTGAACTTGACATTAGACCTATCAACCAGGGGGCACCGTGGGATCGCTCTGTGAAAATCTTGAGTCTCTGCAAAAAGAGGGCTGTAATTGGGGTGTAATCCTAACCATAACCCCAACCCTATGCCACGGATTCCTTTCCACCCTTTTTTCCTTGAAGCGCTAGAAATACAAATCTCGGATATGTCATTCCTGGGACCCAGGTGAATGTGTGTATGAATTTTGGCATCTCTGCCCATCATGAAAGGACACAAAAAGGGGCGTGACCTCCATCCTTAGAGTAAATAGGCATAAAATGGCGTTGGTTTCAAGTTACCCATTTCCGGTAGGATGGAGATAGACGTTTTTCAAATATGGGGTCAAAAGTGGCCCACGCCACGCCCCTTATGAGACATAAAAAGTTCCTGTGCATTTCGCTCATAACCTTTTTTATGAGATAACGGTCTGATTCTCAGATATGAATGTTGGATTGGTGGGGTGAACGTCTGAGAAGAATCTTTGCTCAAAACCTCAGAAGTGAGCCTTGAGGTGAGAGGTCACGAGATGGAGCATTTTCTGAGGCTTTTTTAGTTACTTCCTGTATGTTACGCGGAACGACTGGTAAACCCAAATGCGGAACACAGCAGACGAGATGGAGAAGGGTTCAAGGGGTTTATTGTCCAAAGGTACAGGCAAGGGCAAGGCAGAGCAAGGCGTAGTCGGACAGGCAGTTGGCAGACAAGAGGTCAGGCAGACAGACAGACGGGAGCAGGCGGGGAGTCTTTGCAGGCGTGGAGTCGACAACGGGAAGGCAGTCCGGAGGTAGGTAACAGGAGACGGGCAGGTAATCGGGAAAACTGGGTAAAGGACAAAGGCAAGTTAAGGGTAAGCAAGGTACGGGAAAAGATAAGGTAACTCTAAACTTAGTGCGGGAACGTGGTACTAACTCTGGGTTTGAACACAACGATCTGGCGCCGGCTGTTTGGGGAGCGAGGGTTAAGTTGGGTGCGCTGATTAGCTGATGGAAGACAGGAGTGAGGACCGGAGTGCACGTGGGTGATTGACGAGGGAAAGTAAACAGAGGCACATGGTGAAGTGGCAGCCGGCGCCACTAGATGGTGGCAGAGGGTGATGTGACAGTACCCCCCCCTCGACGATCGCCTCCAGGCGAACGCCCGGGAAGGGATGGGTGATGGCGGTGGAAGTCCCTGATGAGGGACGCATCCAGGATGTAGCTCCGCGGAACCCATGCACGTTCCTCCGGCCCGTACCCCTCCCAGTCCACCAGATACTGATGTCCTCGGCCGCGACGACGAACATCTAGTAGACGACGCACCGTCCAGGCCGGGTGGTTATCGATGATCCGGGGAGGGGGCGGGGCCGGGGATGGAATAGACAGGGGACTGGAAGAAACAGGCTTGACCTGAGAAACATGGAACGTGGGGTGAATACGAAGGGAGGCAGGGAGTCTGAGGCGGACGGCACAGGGGTTGACGATTGCCTCAATCTCGAATGGACCGATGAAACGGGGCGAAAGCTTCTGTGTCTCTCCCTTGAGAGGAAGATCCTTGGACCGGAGCCAAACCCTTTGGCCTGGGGTATAATGAGGGGCAGGTGCACGGCGTTTGTTGGCCTGTTTCTGGGAACGGGAGGAGGCCCGGAGAAGCGCCGTCCGAGTGCGCTTCCAGGTCCTCTGGCAGCGTTGCATGTGAGCCTGCACTGATGGTACAGCGATCTCCGCCTCCAGGGAAGGAAATAGAGGTGGCTGATACCCCAAGGAACACTGAAACGGGGATAAACCGGTGGAGGAGTTCTCTAGGGAGTTATGGGCATATTCAACCCACGGTAATTGGGAACTCCATGTGGATGGGTTCGCTTCAGTGATGCAACGTAAAGCCGCCTCCATCTCCTGATTTGCCCGTTCAGCTTGGCCGTTGGTCTGGGGGTGGTATCCCGAGGACAGGCTGACCGAGGCCCCCAGAGCAGTGCAGAAGGCTCGCCAAACCTGGGATGTAAACTGGGGACCTCGGTCTGAGACCACGTCCATTGGAATGCCGTGCAGCCGGAAGACGTGGGCGACGAGGAGTTCCGCAGTCTCCTTAGCAGAGGGGAGTTTGGGGAGCGCGAGGAAATGGGCAGCCTTGGAGAACCGGTCGATGACGGTAAGGATGGTGGTGTTGCCGTCAGAAGGGGGAAGACCAGTGACGAAGTCCAAGGCGATGTGGGACCAGGGACGGCTAGGAATGGGCAAGGGTCGGAGAAGACCGGAGCGGGGCCGAGTTGAGGTCTTACTGCGCGAACACGTTGGGCAGGCTGCGACGTAACCACGAACGTCCGTGTCCATCGTTGGCCACCAGAATCGCCGGCGGATGAACTCCAGAGTTCGGGTCACGCCAGGATGGCAGGTGAGCCTGGTGGAGTGTGCCCACGAAAGGACCCTTGAACGCTCCATGTCCGGGACAAAAAGGCGACCGGTGGGACCGGTGCCCGGGTCGGGCTGGTGTTACTGGGCCTGGAGGACGGCGGACTCGACCTCCCAGGTAAGTGTCGCTACCAAGCAAACCGGGGGAAGAATGGGTTCAGGATCCGGGTTGGGATCCTCCGGGGAATAGAGGCGAGACAAGGCGTCGGGCTTAACATTTCTGGAACCGGGCCGGTAAGTGAGGGTAAAGTTGAATCTACCGAAGAACAGGGCCCACCTGGCCTGCCGAGAGTTCAGCCTTTTTGCTGATTGAATGTACTCAAGGTTCCGGTGGTCCGTCCAAACAACGAACGGCTGCTCGGCTCCCTCCAGCCAGTGTCGCCATTCCTCTAATGCCAACTTGACGGCCAAGAGCTCACGGTTGCCCACATCGTAATTCCTCTCGGGAGGAGTCAGGCGGCGGGAGAAGAAAGCACACGGGTGCATTTTCTGGTCGGAGGAGGAACGCTGGGAAAGCACTGCGCCCACACCGGTGTCCGAAGCGTCCACCTCCACCACGAACTGGTTTGCAGGGTTGGGTTGGACGAGAATCGGGGAGGAGACGAAGCATTCCTTGAGGTTGAGGAACGCTGCTTCGGCCTCCGAG
Source organism: Lota lota (assembly GCA_026745465.1). Classification (NCBI taxonomy): domain Eukaryota; kingdom Metazoa; phylum Chordata; class Actinopteri; order Gadiformes; family Lotidae; genus Lota; species Lota lota. Next base: position 3,341,789 of record JACYXH010000765.1, read on the forward strand.
GTCCATAGAAAAGGGCTCTTAATGGAGGTCAGAGCAGTGAGGGGTGCCGCGATCTGACTGTACCCGCGGATGAACCTCCGATAAAAGTTTGCAAAACCCAGGAATTGCTGGAGCTTCTTCCGGGTAGAGGGAGTGGGCCATTCAGCAACCGCCGAGACCTTTGCAGGGTCCATCCTGACCTGTCCCTGGCCGATGATGTATCCCAGGAAAGAAGTGGAGGTGACATGAAACTCGCACTTCTCAGCTTTGATGAAGAGCCGATTTTCTAGGAGCCGCTGGAGAACCTGCCGGACGTGGATCTTATGTTCCTCCAACGACTCGGAGAAGATGAGTATGTCATCTAAGTAAACGAAAACCGAGCGGTTCAACATGTCGCGAAGAACGTCGTTCACGAGGGCTTGGAAGACGGCTGGGGCGTTAGTGAGACCGAAAGGCATCACTAGATATTCAAAGTGGCCAAGGGGAGTGTTGAACGCCGTCTTCCACTCGTCCCCCTCCCGGATGCGGACCAAATGGTACGCGTTACGCAGATCGAGTTTAGAAAAAAATCTAGGCTCCGTGGAGGGGAACAAAAGCAGAGCTGATCAGGGGCAGAGGGTATTTATTCTTAATGGTGATACCATTCAGGCCTCTATAATCAATACAAGGACGGAGGGAATGATCCTTCTTAGAAACAAAAAAAAATCCCGCTCCGACCGGAGAAGAGGAAGGGCGGATAATTCCCGCGGCCAGGGACTCCTGAATGTACCGCTCCATAGCCTCCCGTTCCGGGCGGGAGAGATTAAATAACCGACTGCTAGGCAGGGGTGCGCCCGGAAGAAGGTCTATGGAGCTTCGTCGTATGGGCGGTGGGGAGGCAAAGTGAGAGTGTGTGTCTTACTAAAAATCTCCGCGAGATCATGGTAACAATCTGGAACCGCGGACAGGTCAGGAAGTGGCGGTTTCGTGGATTCAACTACGTGGGGTGAAGAGGCGGAGCGAAGGCAGTGGGAGAGACAGTGAGGGCTCCAGGACGTAATACGAGCCGATTGCCAATCGATGTTAGGATTGTGCTCTCGCAACCAAGGGAAACCCAACACTATTGGGGAAGCGGGACAGTCCATAATATGAAGTGAAAGTGTCTCGCGGTGATTGCCCGAGATTAACAAAGAAATCGGTACGGTTTGATGCTTAATACGGCCGAGGGACTTCCCATTGAGAGCCTGAGTCTCAATAGGGGAGCTAAGCGGGGTCGAATCTATTTTGAGTTGTTTAACCAACTCGCTATCAATAAATGACTCGTCGGCCCCTGAATCTAAAAGAACAGAAAGTGGAATCGCCTGGCCTCGCCACGAGAGAACGGCATCTAACTGAGGTCGGAAAACAGAGGGAATAAGAGTACGACTCGCCAGGACCCCTCGAATTACTGACGAGACGGCTCTTTTCCCGGGCGTGTGGGACAGGTACTAATGAAATGGCCAGGAAGACCGCAGTAGAGACATACTCTCGTAGCTCGTCGGTGTTGGCGCTCGGACGGGGACAGATGAGCTCGGCCTACTTGCATGGGTTCGGAGTCGTACAATTGCTGTTCCCCCTTAGACTCCTGGGACGTAATTCGGCCCCCCAACTCCACTCTATACCTGGAAGACTGACGACCCGGAGAATGGTTGGTAAACCTCTCACGTTTATCCCTCCTTCTCTCTCGGCACCTGTTATCGACCCGGATGGATAAAGCCACTAACTCGTCTAAGTCCCTAGGTTCAGGATACGAGATTAATTCATCCTTTAGTTGTTCAGACAATCCCTGATGAAAAATGGCCTGAAGAGACTCTTCGTTCCACCCACTCTCTCCTGCCAACGTTCTAAACTCGATCACAAATTCTGCTACGCTGCGTGACCCCTGACGCAGCGAACACAACCGCTTCGACGCGTCTTTTCCTCGGACGGGATGATCAAACAATTTTCTCATCATGGCTGAGAACTCACGGTAAGAAGATAGACACGGGTCCCCTCGTTCCCACAGGGCGGACGCCCACTCCAAAGGCTTTCCCCGCAGTAATTCCAAAACGAAGGCAACCTTCGCCTTATCAGAAACATATGAGAGGGGTTGTAAGTCGAAGACCAACTCACACTGCATGAGAAAAGCTCTACATCCTCCCAAATCCCCCTCATACTTGTCCGGCGTCGGGATCTTGGGCTCTCGGACCGACGCAGTCCCTGGAACAACGGGCGGGGGTGTAGTCACAGGTGGTGTAGATAGAGCACTGAGCTGAGTCTGGACAGTGGCAAGGCCAACCTCTAGACTACGAATTGCGCCGATGATTTCCTTTAAAGTCTCACGGTGCTGTCCCAACAAAACTCCTTGCTGGGAAGAGGCTGTGCGGACAGCGTCCAGTTCCGCTGGGTCCATATTGGCCAGATCGTACTGTTACGCGGAACGACTGGTAAACCCAAATGCGGAACACAGCAGACGAGATGGAGAAGGGTTCAAGGGGTTTATTGTCCAAAGGTACAGGCAAGGGCAAGGCAGAGCAAGGCGTAGTCGGACAGGCAGTTGGCAGACAAGAGGTCAGGCAGACAGACAGACGGGAGCAGGCGGGGAGTCTTTGCAGGCGTGGAGTCGACAACGGGAAGGCAGTCCGGAGGTAGGTAACAGGAGACGGGCAGGTAATCGGGAAAACTGGGTAAAGGACAAAGGCAAGTTAAGGGTAAGCAAGGTACGGGAAAAGATAAGGTAACTCTAAACTTAGTGCGGGAACGTGGTACTAACTCTGCGTTTGAACACAACGATCTGGCGCCGGCTGTTTGGGGAGCGAGGGTTAAGTAGGGTGCGCTGATTAGCTGATGGAAGACAGGAGTGAAGACCGGAGTGCACGTGGGTGATTGACGAGGGAAAGTAAACAGAGGCACATGGTGAAGTGGCAGCCGGCGCCACTAGATGGTGGCAGAGGGTGATGTGACACTGTAGGGCTAGTGCCCCCAATTCTTTTTAATTTGAATTATCTAATATTTTAATCAACCGTAATGTCCTGATTCATATAAAAGAGACCAGACGTCTCTATCTTACTCCCAAGTCATTCTGTGCCCCAGTGAACGGCATGTTTGCATCTCTTCCTATAGGTATTCATATACCCCATGTTGATCGTTTTGGTAGTGTCTTGAAAATCCTTTTCATCTTCCTTTTACTTTATTGAACCACTAACACTGGTATTAATTTGTCATGATTATCTTCAAAATGTTAACATAAAATTAACCTTTGGAATGGAATTTTTTGGCTGAAGCAAAGCAGACATAAACTTCTGGTTTGCCCCACAAAAATACTCAGTCCTAGTCCATCCCAAAGAAGAAGAATAAATGTCATCTGTGGGTCACTCGAAAATCTATGTTTTTATTGAAAGAACATCATCATTAACATAAAATAACACAAAACATAGCAGCTCAGATGACTAATGTTACACAATGCAAAGAAAATGATTCAAATAACATGCAAGCTGTGTGGTTTCAGGGATAGCAGCGTCTAAATGAATCACCATGGCAACGATAGAAAACGTTGCATTTATTAACAAACATCATACATTCACTGACTGAAGATCACGAAATTAAAATGCACATTTATCGCTAGTAATGTTATCAAAGTACATTTTAATGTCGAAACTATCTTAAAATTTTACTTTTTCCACTGAGTGTATAACGATTGTCATTCATTTTGTTTTGGCAGACAGAAAAGTATTGCTGTTTTTACGAACAGTCAATACGGGGCAAAAACGTTAATATGGGTTGTTTTGGATGACCTATACAAACAACCTATTCTGTCGTTTAGGTTGGAGATCACATTGCATGTGGAGGAGACGGTGAGTGGTGGGTTTCAGTCCACCCTGAGATGGGAGCTCATCTCTGGGCAGGGCCCTCACTCTGGGGGTCCCCAGCTGCCTCTACCTTCTCAGGATTTAGCTGTGACGTGTACTTTAGCACTCTGCTACAAAAACAGCAACACATCTGGAGGGAACACGGTGGGATTGGAAGGGATGGTGGGGTGGAGGGGGTGAATCTAGACTGTGTCTAGTTTGTCTAGTCTGAGATGCATGTGAGAAAATGTGCTGGCTAAAACAGTGATTGTTATCAGGTTATTGAAAGGGGAAGCTAACACACCTGGAGGATTATCTTGAGAAAGAGACACGGCTGGAGTCTCTTAAAAGGACTATGACGTTATTGAAAAGATCAACATGATCCATTTAACCATTTTACCTTATGCATGCACTGTATAAATAAAGGGAAATACAATTTCTATAAATAATAAATCAATCAATCAATAAATAAAGTAAACAATATGAAAGTAAATTCAAGTCATCAAATCGGGTAAGCTGGCTTTGTCCAAGGCATCTGAACATTTTGAAAAGCACATACAGATATGTTGAGTGTGTCAAACATGTGTCAAGCGATTTGGTTTGCCAAGGAAAATAATGTGTTGTTTTGATTCCCTAATCTTTTCATTTACGGTATACTAGGCACGTGGATGATCATTGCTGTCTCCCAACGGTTGAAAACAACAAGGCATTTGGACTTTGCAACAGGGAATTATGAACATATTTATTTGCATATAGTGCGGGGAAGTGAGGTCTGATCACAAGTGGTCACTCAAGACCGTGTGGAGACGCATTCGAATGTCAGGTGTGAGCTGATATACTTGGAGCTGTCCACTTTTGATTGGATCACCCAAGATGCATGTTAATCCTGGTGTGAGCAGGGCCATAGTTAGACGCCAACATAGCATTGAAAACTGTTAATTTGAGCTAAATGGGTAACGGTACAACACATTCTGTCATGAAGACAGTAATTTTAAGGTAAATTCTAAGTGAATTGCGCCGAATCTGCAGCAGCATAGAGAAATCTCATCTTGAATCTCAAAAAGCTGAAATCACTTTTTGAGAGTGGATGGGGTTTGGATAGAGTAGGGAGATGGAGGGTTGAGGAGTGGGTGTTTCTTTTTTCAACATTAAGACTACAAAACTCAAGAATTTTGCAGGCTCCATTGCATTTGGGGGTGGTTTAAGGTATACTAATACACATTCAAATTTCTAAAAACGACTTATGTTTTTAGATATTATTTTTCAATGTTAGACCTATGTTATATATTTTGTTGGTCACCTACGACCAACGTTTTATTTGGTCCCCTGTCAAAGGCGTCATATCCCCTTTACCCCCTTTATTTCAATATTGATCTACCTTTCTATAATGTGGCTCATGCCAGCCACCAAGCGTACGATAACGTTATAATCTTTCAACATTCAACACTCATAAAGTCATTGTTAGTATAATTGTTTTGACCAAGGATAGCAGCTCTGGGCTACCCCGGGACTGAATTTGCCTCATTACATTAGCTCCAGCTGTATAGGTATTCGACACATCTAATGATAAGTTAGCAAGTCAACATTATATTAGCTGAGTTTACTTGCAGCTATTTCATTAGAATGAATTTACACGTAAACGTTACCAAATGTAACATGAATACATCTTTAACACATTACCTTGTCCATGAACATGATTTCTGCATGGGTCAAGTCACGTCAAATTGATTTTCATGGATGGTGGTGAGGACAACAACTCCCCAACAGATCCCATGCTACTTCACAAAGTCATCAAACTACATCTTTAATTGTTTTGATTAAGAGACTCATTGCGGCGAAAATTGCATATTTCCTTTAAGTTAATAAATGTTTTACAATACCATCAACATGACTTAATCACTCCAATGTAGCCAAACAATATGATTATTACAAATGAAAATGGACAACCTGATTTAAAAACTCCCCTCCACCCTCCCTTGTACTGTGTTTCACCACTGGTACCATCTGAGGACAACCTTAACATGTGGACTTCTGTTATGCCCGGGCGCAAACAGACAGACAGGCAGACAAACAAAAAACAAAAAACAATCTAAATATAGAGTATATAATCTCTCCTGAGTCTGAATGGGTCACAGTGTGTCCCACAGTCCCTCTAATCCAGGTCATTGTCAGGGACATTGTGCGCAATGCGCCAACCAGACTTAAGTCCCATCTATCAGATTTGCTTAAAAATGTAATGCGTTTGAGGGGAAAAGAGGGTGACCGGTGGTGAAAGTTGGAGCGAAAAAAGTGAGTAGGTAGTGACCAGTCTAGACTGGTACATCTAGACTGGTACATCTAGAATCTGGTACGTGGTCATTTGGTGAAATTCCTGTTTTTACAGGGGCAGATATCTGGGTCACCTGTCCAAACTGCTTGCCAGCAAGGTCTACTCTATTCCCGTGTCAAACGTCAGGCAGAGATAGATACCGGGATATTGGATAGGCTGGCGTGTACCTTTAACAGCCAGAACGCCGACTCAAGCTTACAGCGCAAATGGAAGCTGAACTTTTTTGCGTCCCACGCGGACTCACTCATCTAGTCCATTTGAATTAATCAGCAGGAAAAAAAAGATATCCAGGCCAAAATGCGCTTCAGCTCTGCCTGCGGTGTTGCAGTGCTTGTGGATTAAAATGGGAGCGGATTGAAGGCTGATGCGCTTTACGCTGGCGCTCTACACTTTCTACCTAGTTACACTGCTTTGGTGTATATAGGGGGGGGCAGGGTGTGCAACACATGTTGCTTAGTTCGAGTGAGTTTAGGTTATTTTGCCATTGGGCAGTGCATGAAAACGGTACAGTCGAGATGGTCAGAAATGTAATTCCTGTCTGGAACGAAGGATGATTGTTACCAGGTATATTGCTGGGAATCAAGGCTATCCTTGAAAAAGTGTGTTGGCCTACTTTATCCTGCTGATTCCCAAACAAACATGCCCTCACACTCACACATTCACACATACAACACTAAGGGATGCAACCCAAGACTGTTGCCCACACACAGGTGCCTCTCAGGTGAGGGACTAACCCATAGCCCCTGCCCAGGTTGAGTATGCGATATGCTCACAACCTCTGTGGCACTACAACATTTTTACCTTCCCCTTTCCATGTCATCATCTGAAACTCGAGAGAAGATTGGGGCAAGAAAGAGGTCAAGAGTGATGAAGAAGGTCGTGATTACAACAACAACAACAACAGGTTCCAGACAGTGTCCCTGGTGCCTGGCCTGATCTACCTCTGAGACCGTCTGTGGCCTACATCGGGGTGGCTGATTGTTGCGGATGGTCGTGACTTGTTTACCATCCGTCAATGGCTTCTCCCAACGCCAGCTATGTCTATCTTCACGGGGGAATAATATAGTCATCTTCTTTTCAAAGTGATCGCCCTGGGGTCTATAAAAGATCCATTGTGCTGCGGCTTTGTCCTTCAAATACCTTTAGTGCAGACACAAAGCGACAGCCAGGCGCATGGGGTGCCAGTGTAACCGGAGCGCAGGGTCCTGGGTTTGTGTGAAGGGCCCCATGTATCGGATACTCATGGGGATGAGTTTGCTAACCTGAAGCCTCATCATCTCCAGCCATCAATCTCCACAAGCCCTGCAGATGTTTCTTCAACCCAGTTTTTGTTCTTTATTCTTTGTTTCCACTCACTTCTAATGAAAAAAAAATGAAAAAAAACTCGAACAGAAATATCGCACAAACAGTGTACTCACATAACGTGTCTTTGCACGCATAAAGACCCGACACATAAACACATAAAGCGTGGCCATTTGGGAATCCTTTTCCTGGTTCTTCAGGGTGTCCTAAGTGCTCTTGCAGCATGGACCCATTGTTACCGGGTTCAAGTGTTGAAGTTGTTTTGAAAGTATGTCTGGGCGGTGTTGACAACAGGATGACTGGTGTCTTTCATCATCGCTCTCTCCCCTGTCTGAAAAATACCCTAACACACACACAGACTCATAAACACACACACACACATGCACACACACACATACTCATCTGTCTTCTCCGCCCGTGCATGGTGAACTTGTGTATTGGCACATCAAAGATCCCTTTACTTAATCACCAGAGCTGTGGCCAAAAGCCCACAACAAAAGCCAAAACCGAGAGGGGGGAACTCTGTGACCCTTGACCTCCCTTACCTTGTCAGCCCCCCCCCCCCCCCCCCCCCCCCCCCCCCCCCCCCAAGGAATCCAGCCTTTCAGATGTGGCACCCATGGAACCACCACCCGCTCCTTTATTATCAAAACCCCACCACCTATCCACCAGCCTTGATGATGTGTATCCAGCCTCCTGGTGGAGCTGACCGGAGTGGGTGGAGAGAGACGATGGCTTATGGTAACTCGATCCTATTGGAGGAGAACCAAAATGATTTACGGTAGAGCGAGCCGTAGAATTCAGAAGGGGAGAGAGAGAGAGGCAGCAAGAGACAGTCTTAGTCCAATTTCCTTGTCTGTCTCAGAGCTCTGGGTTCCTAGACGATTCGGTAATATGGGAAAACCAGACAGGTCGGACAACGGTGGAATTAAAAAGTCTAGCTGGCCATTTTCTGCGGAGGTCACTGTTTAATATACTGCAGGCAGATTCTAATGGAACCAGAACGAAAAGGGTGCAGGGGGTACAAAGTCAAAGGAGAGATCCCTTGATCTCGTACATCTGCGCAGCGTTTTAAGTGACACCAGGTATTTTGAAGAAAAATAAAACAGACACATGACTGAAAAAGCTAGACGGCAAAATGCTTGCAATTGTCGCAAGAACAAAACGTCTCAACAGCGTTGAACTGCAACGAACATGGCGGCACGCAAGACTTCAGACCTGTGAGACAAACACACAAATTTCCTGTGACTCAGGGTCAAATAGGACATTGCTTTCTTTTCTTTTTTTTGGGGGGGGGGGGGGGGGCACTCGGAAAGCCAATGGGTGAAGGGAAGAGAGACAGATACATGCACACAGAGAGATATACAGACAGGACAGGACAGGAAACGCCATTGAAGTTCTTATTGTAGCTTCAAGGCTTCAAGGCTTCAAGACTAGCAAAGGCTTATCTTGATTGGGCCTGTTGATTCTCTGGGATGGAGCCGTCCCTGGTGGCTACCATCGAACCTCCCGCCAACACACACACACTCATTAACCCACCCATCCATGTTTAGACTCTCGAGGAGGAGCAGATAGTGTTCAAAGTGTCATGGCAAGAGAGTGACGCAGGTCATCTCACGGTCCGGACAACTTGTCATGTTTCCGTGGCAACGTGCCACAGATGGTCGAACAGACGGTCAATAGAATCCAGGGATGATTTAAGCGGGTGATAGGAGAGCTTGCATGCCACAATGAAAAGTGGACAGTCCTGAAAGGAAGGACTTTGGGATAATGAAAGGAAATGATCATGAGAGTTGATATGAATTGTACATAAATCTCAACTCACAATGTTTTTGGTTTAGGATCTCCTTCGCATACTTGTGAATGTGTACGGATGTAAAGACGGGCGTACATACGTAAATTACAATACTACTATACTATACTACTATACTACTATACTTTACTACTATACTACATTTGGGTTCGATACTCGAACCCAAATGTGATATAGCCTACACACCTGCCTCTGCCCTCACCCACCCATCTTCACCTACGTTCACCCAAACATCTCTATGCTGTTAAAAAAAATAAAACCACAAAAATAAAAACAGGAAGGAGACACAACACAAACGCTTATTTTCTGGGAAACCTTTTGGGTCCCAGTCAGCTGATTATCAGCTAATTATCCTCATGGGCAAAAGTGGTGGCTTTAATTTTAAGCAGACCTTCTGGAGCACAAGAACAGGATGTCTATTGTCGTTAAGGACCCAACAGAACTCTCTCTTCTCTCGGGACGATACTGTCAGGAAGTCTCCTTCTCTTCACAGAGAGCCAGAGCTAAATTTTCGAGTCAAGGGGGAGAGAAAAGGCAGATGTGGCCTTATCTTCGCCCTGGGTGGAGATGCTCATGAGATAAGTCTCTTCGACTCGACACGGCTCCGAGGTCTGTTCCTGTCTGGCCCATGTTGACATCAAGCGTGACTCACAGGAGAACCAAAGGAACCAACGTTGTACAATTACAAACAGACGTCGCCGCAAACAGCTTCGGTGACGTCCATTTGTCAAAAGCAGTTCTATGTTTTGACGTACTACCACGTTGTCGTTTTCAAGCTCGCTTTCAAAGGGCTCTCTATTGTGTAACCATGGGTGTTTTACCACGTGTGTTCTTTTTCAGTGAGGTAAAAATCATAAATAACCGTATTTATAATAAATAATGAGTAACGGTTGGTGCCTTGTCGTCTGTTTATCCCCAGCCATCGCATAAATCCAAGCGCTAACGCTAAGCTAACAAACCGCCGATATGTTCTGGTTTGGCTCAACGGTTTGGCTCTAGCTCGCAGGGCAGAGACAAAATCGAGGAATTTTTTTAGACTAAATAGAGACAAAGAGAGAAAATCAAGGATTTTTTGCAATTGACTTGTCCTCATATTGTGAACAGCAGCCAGGCATAACAGTACATAATTGTACACAGCGCTCATTTCACACTGTGTGCAATTTAAGAAAAACAATTTAGTGGAAACATGGTGAGTTTCTAACACAAGTGGTTCGGAATTAGAAACATGTGCCTATGTACATAAGTACAAATATATAGTATATAAGTACCAATACCCATGTAAAACAAACAATTGAAAACAATTGAAAAGGTTAGTACAACCAACCATGTAAAGTAACGAACCAAAGGACAACATGGAAAGGTTCCCCGAGGCAAGTCAATAAAACGAAATGGTCAAAGGTCAAATATTCTCATTGCAAAGAGTTGCTGAAGGGGAGAGAGGGGTTGTAATGTTTAGTAATAGTGTGGATTTAATTTAGTGTGTCTGAGATATGCTTGGAGAGGAAGCATACGTGGATTTGTCTGTGTTTGTGTGTGTGTGTGTGTGTGTGTGTGTGTGTGTGTGTGTGTGTGTGTGTGTGTGTGTGTGTGTGTGTGTGTGTGTGTGTGTGTGTGTGTGTTTGTGAGGTTGTAACTCACATACCTGTCGCCAGAGAGCACAAGGGGAGGATGAGGAGGGCCGGGTCACAGCACGCAATTTGTTCTGTAATAATGGTCTTCCTACCATGCAGAGGTCAGGGGTCAGTAGGCATTTTTCTTTGTGTCAAGTGGGTAATCCTCCTCTAAACCAAAGGTCCCTGTGACTATAGAACATGCAATTTTCAAGTCCTGAATGTGTTCTAGCAGCTTCTGCTTCCTTGTTTAAACCCTCCAACCTGTTGAATGTCTATCTAATTTCTTATATATGCTGGTAAGTGCTTTTGGTGAGTGAATACTTGTTACTGTTTGTTTTGTGTGCTCGCCTTGTGTTGCCATATCTTTACTGTTCCGAAGTTCCTTAACTGTGTTCTCCATTACAAACATTAAAACTGGTCAACTAAATCAATTTGTAATTGAATCCAGATATTTATTTATTTATATTTAATATTAACATAGGCTAGTCCTATATGTTGCTGATTTGGCCACCTCAATAGGCTATAGATATATGTAATTTGGGTTTTTTTCAACACAGAGTCACCATCAAGCAATCAATAACTACGCATATATTTGACAGATGTTAACGGGCCACTGGTTCACCCTAGTGGTGGTTAGGAATACTACACCTAAATCTCGCTGGCATTAACTGGAAGTAGGCCCCTGAAAAGATCACTGACGGTAAACGATGTCTAAAAAGTTTTATCACGTCTATAAAAAAAAAACTTAAACACAAAACGTCTCTCTCTCTCTCTGATGGGACGCCTTCTTCCACCTCCCCCCCCCCCCCCCCCCCCCCCCCCACACACTTTACTTTAGCACCAGAAGGACTGTTTATTGGTCCATTTCACAACATCACATGCCTTCTTTTCAGCATGTTTTGTTGTTTTTCTCACGAGAGAGACAGTTTGGGTTAGGGTTTTAACCCTTAATACGGTCAGGAAGAATAGGAGGGGTGGGGGAGCGGACACGGCCTGAACACTAAACTGTGTGGACTGGGGGCGAGGGGGGGGGGGGGGGGGGGGGGGGGGGGGTTGGCTCATCGGAACAGGAAGGCTGTAATCTGGGATGTTTTGGGGGGATTTAGAGTAACTGTATCTACAGTTATCTGCGGTCACACACACACACACACACACACACGGAAATTACGGCAAGAGTAAGTTACTGATAATTAAGTCCTTTTGAGTTTGTTTGAGGTTAAAGTGAGTTACTCACTCTTACCTCAAACAAAATCAACTTAATTGTCAGACTCTGAAAGCCACTCACTGGAGTCCAGCTGCTGTGGTGACACATCACACATCACAAGTGATGACAGTAACGCCAAACTCTGACCAGCCCTTGAGTTCTTTACACCACCACAACACAGGGGCCAGAGGTTGGAAAAGTCCCTTTGACATACAACCCCCCCCCCCCCCCCCACACACACACACACACACACACACACACACACGCACGCACACACACACACACACACACTCTTTCTCTAGCTTTGATGTGTTGGCAAGATGGTGCGCAAACAACATAAACCCCAACGGCAAACACAGTACTTTAGCACCCCTGAGGCTAGGAAATAGCCACCAAGACGCTCCCATTCACTTTATAGGGCTGTTTTGTAGCTTCTCAGCCTCCGGATGGACACTCTTTTGTGACAGGGCCACTTTGAGAATATATGAAAATGATTTCCGACGCCATGACCGAACAAATGTCTCGGCATGCACCTTGCTGATTGGAGCCTGTGTTTTTTTTTTGTACAAGTTGTAGCCTGTTTTACTCATAACAAAAACACACTTGGTACACACGTGTTTTTTTCCTGCACACATACACTCAACCCAAACTCAACTTTGGAGACAGAGATCTGAATGACATCCACGTTCTGTAGTGAATAAGACTGAGTTATGAGATGATGATGATGATGGTGATGACGATTTCTTTATTTCTTTATTTATAGGATCCCCATTAGCTGATGCAATGGCAACCAGCTAATCTTCCTGGGGTCCACAGCTGACATATTGTACATACATAAAACACTTCATGCGAATTCTTCAATTGGTGATGAAGATGATGATGATATTGGATTACAGTGAGATGTTGATGTTGATGGCGTATTTATCTGGAGGTTGAACAACCTGCACAACCTTTGGAAAAAGTTATTTCTATTGCATCACTGAGAATATAGATTTGTTTAGACAGACCTTTGATGTTTAAGGAATTTGTCAAATGAATGGGACTTTTAAGACAATTGACTGTTCAACGTAGAGTGTCTATTTATAGGGATGTTGGTTTCGGTTTCTGTGTTTTTGTCGTTTATTTGCATTTTACAAAGCCCAGAAAAAAATTATTGCAGTTATAAAAACAAAGGGTATCATTATAAACAAATAATGAATAATGAATTTCAATTAATTCTAGTCATCATTGAAACAATTTTGATCAACATTTGGTGAGCCTGACTGGTTAGGTTTGAATGGGGCTTTTGGACTCTGGCTTTGTCTTAACAAGCAGGAAGTGTTCTTTCACATCCCTTGTATATTGGCCTGTATTGTGCAATTATATTGGACACTTCACACTATGGAGAAAGCCCCAGGCTTTCAAACCAACACGTGTGGTTGATAACAAGGAAAAAGGCTACAACTAATCCAATTGTGTGTAGGCCAACTTCTTATTTATAGATATGTTTAACCGTCAAACAACCAAACTGTGAAATATTAGTGTTTTTAAGGTCAGTTGGCTTATTAATACTAGTTATGAAAAAAATTCAAACATGTTGGTGGTGGAAGGGTTATTTGGAATATGTTTTTAAAATGTATTTGTTATGTAGTATTATAATTACTTATGTAAAAATCGAACAACACGCATCAATCTACAACATATGTCTTGATTGAATTTAAACGAAAATTATATAACTATTTTGTGTCTTTCTGTGCATCCATCCCATCCAAATAATTTCCCCCACACCCAAAAGGCACCCTGGATTTCAATACACTTTAAAAAAACTTAACTATGAGTCCTCTTGTATCAATATCACAGATGCCTAATGCATATGGTCTATTATCAGTTAGTATTGTGTATTTTGTCATTGTATGAGTAGCATTACATTGTAAATTCCTTTTCTGTCACACGAGGGCGGCATTTTCCAACATATTTGGATTTTAGGCCCACTGAACGGCAATAACCTTTTTCCCCTTTTTAGTCATTTTTGCAATCCGTAGGCAAATGTTTGTATTAATACATTCATACATTCAATAATTGACCTACATTTATCATTAATTTAATCAATAAAAAATATAGGACACCTTAAATATTAGACTGATTATGTTTCTCTTTTTCTGGCAAACTGTGTACGGCAGAACAAGCGGACCCAAATGCAGGACACAGAACAGGCAGAGACGAAAAACGGGGCCAAGGGATTTATTTATCAGGCAGGGGTAGTCAGGCAGGCAATGTTCGGCAACGGGGAGGCAGGCAGGCAGGCAGGCAGGCAGGCAGGCAGGCGGGCGGGCAGGCGGGCGGGCAGGCGGGCGGGCAGGCGGGCGGGCAGGCAGGCGGGCAGGCAGGCGGGCAGGCAGGCGGGCAGGCAGGCGGGCAGGAAAGCAAGGGCTCGGCAACGGGGAGGCAGGCAGGTAGGTAACAGGAACGGGAGCAGGAAGCGCACTAGAAAACAGGAGTAGGAATCAAAAGGCGGGGACGCAGATACCAATGAGTGTGTGGCAACCATCGAACTAGCACTGGCTATGTGAGAAGCCAGTGCTTAAGTACTGTGTGGGGTGATTAGTAATTGAGTGCATGTGTTGGTAATCAGAGGGAGCATGTGGGGTAATGGAGGCAGGGTGACACTAGATGACGGGATTGGATGGAACGGGAGAGGGTGTGACACCAAAGTCCTTGTATTAGGTTTGTTTAAACTGCTATGATTCTTACTTTGGAAAGGTATAAACTTTAAGGAGTCCTAAACCATTCCTTGTATATTCATTTATAATCATCAATTTATCCCAGTGATACAAACAACTATATGTTTTATTTCTCATTAGGTTCTTGCCAAACAGAAGGTAGGTCTATTTATTAATTAATCCTTGCTCCCTGTCCAAACTGATATCAACAGTCAGCAGCACGTGTATCAGCGATGTATTCATCAGCAGTTTACTTTTATTTTAACCCTGAGGAAACAAACGGCTGTGGAGGGACGGCCATTCAATTGAAGCTATAGGCAAAGTTACACACGCTGCCAGGAGGAGCCACAGGAGAACATTATCATCTGCCGACCAACAGAGGGCGTTCTCAGCCACACAAAGCGGAATTCCATCCATAGCTTCAATCCAATCTGTATAGTACGAGTGAACAATTTCTCATTCATAAATCGAAATACTAGAAATTACAACCCTCTTTGA
Source organism: Lota lota (assembly GCA_026745465.1). NCBI lineage: Eukaryota > Metazoa > Chordata > Actinopteri > Gadiformes > Lotidae > Lota > Lota lota. Next base: position 3,357,071 of record JACYXH010000765.1, read on the forward strand.
AATTGTTTAACTGGCACCAAACAATACGTGAACACCATAACTGATAATACAATAAATAATTTAAAACATTGAATGTTTGCAATTTATTCAACATTGTTATTTGAATTTCCGCCCTCTGGCGTGCTTTAGTTGAAGGCCTGCTGTTTATTTGTTCTGAATAGGTAGCCCATGCAACTGTTACCGTATCCAATGTTTTGTTGATATAGCCTACCTTGTGCATATGGATATGCCTATCTATTAATAATGTTTGCATACAAAAAAGGTTACAAGATCAATTATAAAGAATTATAAAAGTATATTTATAAAACACAGTATCGCTGCGTGACAAAATAAGAATTATTATCTTTATTTTTATTATTAGTATGATTATGAATATTATTATTATAACAATAATAATAATAATATTCCTAGTAATAACATCGTTTTTTGTATCATTTGGTCAATTGGATTAGCGTTGGCCTATGTTTTTTCCCGTCTTGATTAACAAAAAATAGGCTACTAAATAATATTTGCCTCCAAGAGAACACAACTCATATTTCCAGCAGCCACCTGATTCCGCAGCAGTGCCCAGTCTCTTCCATTAACACTCACGTGAGGCCCTCTCTGCACCACCTCGACACGTTAGATAATGACCGAGGAATGCAATATGTCACATGATTGGGAAACGGCGTTATGATCTCACTATCCCCCCCCCCCCCCCCCCCCCCCCCCCCCCCCCCCCCCCCCCCCCCCCACACACACACACACACACACACACACACACACACACACTCCCACACCAAGAGGAATATCTCCCCCGCTTCCTCTCTGCCGCCGTTCGGCTCTCCACTCCATTGTCGCCACCCACCAACCCTTCACTTCTCTATACCCCCCCTCCCCCCCCCCCCCCCCCCCACAAATGTGTATCCATCCGCTGCTGCGTTTTGTTGTTCACATTCTTCTATTGGGACCACAAAGGCTCAACGAGCTCATTAAAATTCCTGCCTGAAAGACGCCAGTGCGCGAAAGAAATGGACAAGTTGGACATTGGCATTCACCCTTCTCTGAGGACATGACAGGCTAGGAGTAGCCTTCTGAGTCATGGCGCAACCTCAGGGATGACCAGTAGGTGGCAGCACACTGGGGGCCGGGACCCCCCTCACACCACCCCCAAGCGGGCCTTTTCTGTTCTCTCGCTCTCCCCATCTCCATCTATCCATCCCCATTTCTCTATCCATTTATAACTATATCTTCATTTTTCTCTCCCCCTATTTCTCTATAACCACACATCTTAATGTCTACCCATTTAATATTTTCTTGCCTTGCGTTTGAATAGTTTTTATTGCGAATAATATAATTTGTAAAGAATTGTAAAGGTGCTATGCATATAAAATTAATTAGTATCATCTCGCTAACATCTATCTATATCACTCACTCTCTCCTGCTCCATATGTATCCAACTTCTCTCTCCACATATCCCTGCATCGCTCTCCCTTCACCTATATTTATATCTCTCTCACTCCCTATACCTCCATCCCGCTCTCTTTGTTCCTGTTTCATAGGCCTACTTTCAATGTGTCCTTTTCTCTCTCACCTATCGGTCGATACAACCTCCACCCCAAAGATGCTGTGTGTAAACATTTCAAATAGATCTATACGCCTATTGCATCTAACATGGTGCATAATATTCACCGTCAGAGCATAATGACTTGTAAAATAGCAATACAAGATCAATTAAATTGGGGGGGGGGGGGGGGGGGAGGTGGACTGCATGTTGGGGATAATCAATAATCACGTTACACAATATCACCCTTTGATGAGGCTACAACAGATCTTCCACTTAGACTCAAAATCAATAATCAATAATCTCAGATCGGGCTTCATCACAAACGTTGTAGGCCTATTACAGTAATTGTAACGGATTAGAATGTACAGCATCAGTTGGCAAATGGTCAGACGGCACTTCCCTGTAATCCGTTTAGCCTTCTATTACATTTTGTGGCTGTGAAAAGAATATTGAATTAGGAAATAGATAGACAGATGTGAGTCTATAAAGTAAAGTAGGCTTTATAACTTTTCAAAATAGTATTAGAGAAAATGTGTAGGTCTCAAAAGAAGTGAAAGGAATTTAAAACAAAGTTGGAAACTTGATAATTCGTTATACAATAGTTTTACTTATAATGAGACAATTCATTAATCTGCCATTGTAGATTTGCTCCAGATAAAAATATTTTAAAACCTTAAGAAACATGTGAAGCCTTGTCTACAATATCTATATGCTATTCAACTGTGACAATGACCCACTGCACAAAACAAATAATTTACTTATTGTCCATACGTCTTGATGAAGCTATTTAATAATTATATATGTATATATGTATATATTTTTTTCTGAAATGTTTTAACTATGGAGGAAATTATAAATCAAATGAAACAGGCTTGCAGACGTGGTTTCAACCATACCCAACATGTTATACACACATTCATACTGTCGACAAACATTCAAACACTCATTATCTAGGCAATACAATAGTAACGGAACGGTGCACTATATAATCAGCCTGTAATAACTACTTTCTCTTCACCTCAACACTTTTCCGGGACGGCTTTGGATCACACAACCATTCGTTGACCAATAAACCGCGTGAAATCGAACCGTAATTAAACTTATTCTAACTTTCTTTTCTTTTTCACCGACTAAAATTCCACTGCTGGATAGTTTGGTCGGCCCATCTGGCGCAGCAAATGGCCCGACTCACCAGGGAGTAAGGGGAGTAAAGAGAGGAGGAGAGGAAGGGGAGTAAAGGAGAGGGAGGAGGAGGAGGAGGAGAAGAAGGGGGTTGGAGAGAGAGAGGGGGGGAAGAGAGTTGGGATCGGATTGAAAACAGATCAGCCCGAGGATCTCACCACCGCATGTCTGGAACAACTGTCGATTAAAACGTAGCCGCCCAGTTAACTTCTGAAACACCTCGACGCGAAAGCAATTGAAAAGGGAGGGTGACCGATCATGGTAGTTTCGTGAGACGCTAGAGAAAAGTTTGGTCCCGTTGAGAAGATGGATTGTAAACACATGAGTTAAGACGCGTAGGCTACTGAACGCGCTTCGGGATGCCGTACACGCTCCGTGTGTAGTAGCCTAGACTTTTGCAACTTTTTTGCAACAAAAGTTCTCGGGAGTTTCGCGTAATGTCTGCAGTGGCTTCTTTTTGCGTTTTGCGTTCCTCAGTGATCCATGCTTGATTGCTGTGCACGATTAGCGTCGCAAGCAAAGCTTTTTTGTTCACCCCTCAGACAAAGTGATTGGAAGATCGTCGTTGCAGAAGAATTGAAAAAGTAACGAAGGTAAGCAATGGTGATGCTGTCAACATAGGCCTGCAACTGAAAGTGTCATTCAAATTGTATTCAGTTATTTACATATGAGTGGTCCGAGTGCTTTCAAATGGAAATGTGTCTCTTACTGTATTTAAGTGCTTTATTCTACGTTGCATGTCAAGGGCATATCAAGCTCAGCTCAGGGCAGTTTCACATCTCATTTGCACTTTGAACTATATCTGACGTCGGAATTCAAAAAATGTTCTCCTGCAACATGATCCATATGTGAAGAGATATAATCAGGAGATGGATTTGGAGCTCTGCACTAATCCATTCACACTGCAATGTTGTGATTTCCTCCACTATCCAAAAAACCATTCCCAAACTTTCAGTTGGAAGTGTGGTTTTAGAAGTGTTTGTTTCAGGAGTTCAAAATCAGATACGTGAAAAATAGTTGCATGGAAGGTTTCTAAAAATATTAAGTTGAATAAGTTTAAGTCCATTAATAACTTCAACACCATATAAATCATTGTACTTTATCTAGGTTAATTGTCAATTTCTTTTCTCGAGGAGGGAACAATTTTGCAGACCGTTTCACGTTAGGAAAAATATTTGTGTTACTAACAACCCTTCGGCATAATTTAGTTGTACCCGTTACTGTAGCTCCTTAATTCAACATTTTTCACTGATAATAATAGTTACAGTAGGCACTATAACAAACAGGGCAATCAGTAACCTATACATGTAGGTCTATAATAAATACAGTGGTCGCTGGATAAGGGATGGGGGGGGGGGGGGGGGGGGGGGTCGGTGAAGAATGCAGAAGCAGCGAGGCCAGATTACTACCATTGACAGATCTTTTGGGGTTGTGTACTTCTCGTTGAAAGATTCAAAGTTGGCTGTTTGCTCTACTGGCTGAACAATCAACAAACACTTGACGCTTTTGTGCGGCCCTTAAACGGGCTATATTTACTGTTGGCTTTTACCGCAATCTAGAAATACAGCTAATGTGCGGACTTTTGAGGCGCACAATATATTCTTTGTTATGGCCTAGAAGATGGTAGTTAGTGAAAGTGTGTGTGTGTGTGTGTGTGTGTGTGTGGTGTGTGTGTGTGTGTGTGTGTGTGTGTGTGTGTTTCCTTTTCTTGGAGCTGTGGCCACTTCTGTAAAATTTGCATTTAGGAATCAAATGTATTCCTGACTTTGCTTTTTTCTTCCCCCTATGCTGATGATGAGAAACATTGTGCTCTGTGAGTCCAATGGTTGTAACGTGCCTATTTCAGTTTTAAATAGGGAACGTAAGCCTAAATAGCAGTCATTTAAGTCATAGAGAAAAACAACATACATTTTTAACTTGAAAAAATTGCCTAAATTCTAAACCCTAAATGTATTTGTTTTATTGATGGCTAACCTTTTATCAGTCCAATCGTTTTAAACCTTAAAAAAAAGAAGGTGTGTGTAAAAGCATGTGCAGTTATATATACATATAGCTCCACAAGAGAAGGAGGATGGCCCTGGTGGTGAGGTGTTTTTTATTTATTTCGCCCTGTGATTTGCATGATAAAAAACGGGCAACGTTTTAGTGCATTTGCCCCATTGTGTGGAATGAAGCGTTCCAACAGCCAGAGCCTGCGGAGAGTGAATGGCCTAAAGAATGGATTTAGACCTATTCAGCTCATTCAGCAGCACTGTGGCTTGGAGGCTCTGCTCTACACGCTGCCCATACACCCATAGTGGCCCATGTCACTTTCATCTCCACCCAGTGTTCTGCTGCTCCCCCCCCCCCCCCCCCCCCTCCCGCCACAACCACCACCACCATCTTCACAAGCGGAGATTCTTTACAACGCCCCCCCCCCACACCCCTGTCACACACACACTTTATTGATGTGCATCATGTATGTGCTGTTTTTGTAATTGTTAATACTTCTTTAATTCTAGGATTTTGTCTTCTACTAGTATTTGTAAAAAACAAAATTGGGGGGGGGGTTCTGTTGAAATTAAAGAGGAGAGTTCATGAAGTAGTGACTTGCTTGGTAGTGTTTGTGTGTGTGTGGGGGGGGGGGAGGGTTTGGTGTGGAGCTGGGGGTCGAGGTGGGGAGGTCGGGGGGGTGGGGCAGACTCAGTAGGAGGAGAAGGTGGGAGGGGAAAATGGGGCAGCAGCTTTTTTTGAAAACAAATACCGATGAAGTCTAGCGTACAGGCAGAGAAAGGGGGAGGAGGCGGGGGGTAAAATCTAAGTGACTCTGGGGAGGCGTTCATTCCCTTCCTCACACATACACACACACACACACACACACATACACACACATTCCCCCATCCCCCAACCCCATTGCTGCCGAGTGAACCTTAAAGTTAAGAAAAGGCCCTGCCGCCCCTCCCACTTTCTCTTTCCTACACACACACACACACACACGTAGAATCCTGGTGGTTTTCAATGGACTCAAACTCTACCTCACTGTACCGATGAAGCCATTTGTCAGGCCCTCAGAAGGTCTACCACGAACTCAGGGACTGCAAGCGAATCCATCTTCCAAGCTCGCTGGGGCGCTGTGGGGGGTGGGGGGTGGTCAATGCCTCGGTTGTTCGGCTGAAAAATGTTTTCGTTGGAATTTAGCGGTTGTGGACGAAGTGCAGCTGGTGCTTGCGCAGCGCTCGCCAGACCGTGGCCTACGGTACCGACGCTATGCCGCGCACTGCCAACGCAGAGGAAACGCCATATGGTGACGCCACCGGAGATACAACCCTTTGTATGGCACTCTCTCACCTCTTCATATTTGCATTGTTACCGACGAGTGGTTTACCAAAAATATACCCAAGGATAACACGGGTGAGGGTTATCCCCACTCTCCCCACTACCCCCAAAGGCCCTACCCACCGACCATCCCTCCCTCCCCCAAACCCCAGGCTCACTACTTACTACCCCTCGGAGGACTGAAGGGGGACACGGGTCTCTCAAGTCTCCCACTCACCCAGTCACTCACTCACTGGTGGGGGGGACGGGGGAGGCGGCTCAAACAGCCATTTAGGGAACTGTTAAAAGCAGCCATGTGTCAACATAAGTGAGCTGCCACAGACGCCTCTCACAGCCATTGGCCACCACTTCAGATGGAGGGGAAGAGTTAGAGAGAGAGAGAGAGAGAGAGAGGGAGAGAGAGAGAGAGAGAGAGCTTTTATATTCATCTTCTAGGGTGCTTCAATGCCTTCTGCATTACAGCCCCATCTCAACACCCAGAGTCTGTTCTGTAGCTCGGGGGACACAGCGAGACAATCCTTGGCTTGTCTTCTAGACGCTTTTGTCTTACACCCCCTTGAGGGATCCAACTCATTCCCCCCTCAAAGTGTGCGGGGTTAAAGAGGATGACATCACTTCCTGGTTTGTCAAGGGCTTCCCCCACCACCCTCTCTCTCTCTCTTTTTCCCTCGCTCCGGGTTGCCCTCTTCACACGGGCGTCGTGGCGAGTGGCTATTCCACGCGGACTCGGAAAGCGGGGTCAAGCAAGAGAGCTCTTCACGCGCTAAAACAAAGCAGTGTGCCGGCTTTAGGAACACACATACGCTAAACAAACACACAAAGGCATGGATGCATGTTATACACATCCATGTACTCTCTCACACACATGTGCTATAACAAAGCCACACACACAAGCAGAAACCAACACACTCACTCATGTATGCTATACAAACCTAGACACTAAACGGAAACTAACAATTACACATGTATGCACGCTGTACACATCCACACACACACACACACACACACACACACACACAAAGTAACACACAAAGTAACACACTTGTATGCATGCGGCACACCCACAAAAAGGACAAGCACACTATAAACCTATCCAGAAACTAACACACACACACACACATAAGCACACACTCACAACTCACAGTACCACGCATCCATGTACAAATACGCATCCACGTTCTTACACACCCACACCCACATACACATGTACAAAAACATCACACGAACGTATACACACAAGCTCACACATATCTGCACTCTAAAGAGGGTGTGTAGGCTTTAGCACGAGATTAACAAGGCGTTTAAAGATCTTGATGGTAAAATCACTGACAAGCTCATTACAGAGAGATTGACCTCATCAATCACAGCCCTCCCCCCCCCCCCCCCCCCCCGCTCTACCCGCCTTCAACAGCAAATTACACAGAGTGTACCTTTTCTCCATCTTCTGCTGCTGTTGCAAACTACATTTCCTGCCCCCCTCAGAGTCAGACAGCCAGGCCTAGAAACCCCCCACCGTTAGAACTGTAGATCGCACACCAATTCCCCTTCAAGACCACCGCTTATCACCTCAGTAACAAAAACCACAAATAAGAAAAACTCAAAAACAAATATTTGGGAGAAATGGTAGACAGAGCCAGCCTTGTAATTTCTGGCAAACTTTCTCTCCCAGCGGCATTGAGGATGAAACCTTAAACAGTTTGAATGTTGTACACAGTTTACGTTGCGTGATGTACGATATGTCATCGCTTGCAGGAGTCAAACGTAAAAAGATACCACCGCACCTCCCCGCTCACACGCTGGCTGAACTCTCGTAAACATCTCGTGGCGGAGAAGACTGTAGAGAAAAAAAAAGCGAAAAAAGGTTTCTCTCCCACAAAATAATCCCGGCTGTAACCTCATCATTGTCTGCCGGCTGACAATGGAACAATGGCCGTCCCAGAGTCTCTTGGTTCTCCTGGGAAGTCCGACCCGGGTCGCTAGAGGTCACCAAAGGTCACAAAGTCAGTCAAGAGGAGGTTGAGGGGGAGTGTTTTGAACACATTTTAATTGGCTTAAATGTAAATTAAAAGCATTGGGGTTTGGGTTTTACACACTCTGTTTGTAAAGAGTGTCAGGTTATTAAGTCATATTTGACATTGCACAGCCTTTTTCTAGTTTTGTAAGTATAACTAGAACGCATGTTATAGTGAAGATAGAGCAAGAACATTCTGTTGAATCATGCTTATGAGATAAAATGATGTAGTAGAGAGTAGAAGAAAAAGACAACATCGCCACTTGGTTTCAATCTGGATTGTATCTATTTGGATCTCTTGCCAAGAGAGGAAATGAAGGAGACAGAGAGAGAAAGAGAGAGAGGGAGAGGGAAAGAGAGAAAGGGGAAAATGTAGGGAGGAAGAGAGAGAGGAGGAGTGTTTTCAAGAGACAGAGGAAAGGGAAAAGGAAAGGGTAAAGCCTGTGAGAAAGTAAAAAAGGAAGCAAGGCATAAACAATGCAGAGCTTGTTAATACCCTCTCTAGCTGTCTAATTACTGCTACTTCACCCCTCGATCCCGCCTACCCCTCCCCTACCCAGTGCCAGCGGAGTATTCTGATTACTGCCCCAGTATTATGGCTTTGACCAACACCCTGCCAAGAGTACAGACGACATATAACTTTTATGCATCAAAGCTCTGCACAACCGCGCAGGTCGTCACTCTCTGTAGAAACATTCAGGAGAGAGACACGCTTGTAGAAACACACAGGACAGAGTCATGCATGTAGAAACACACAGGACAGAGTCATGCATGTAGAAACACACAGGACAGAGTCATGCATGTAGAAGCACACAGGACAGAGTCATGCATGTAGAAACACACAGGACAGAGTCATGCATGTAGAAACACACAGGACAGAGTCATGCATGTAGAAACACACAGGACAGAGTCATGCATGTAGAAGCACACAGGACAGAGTCATGCATGTAGAAACACAAAGGACAGAGTCATGCATGTAGAAGCACACAGGACAGAGTCATGCATGTAGAAACACACAGGACAGAGTCATGCATGGAGAAACACACAGGACAGAGTCATGCATGGAGAAACATTCAGGACAGAGACACGCATGTAGAAACACACAGGACAGAGTCATGCATGTAGAAACACACAGGACAGAGACACGCATGGAGAAACACACAGGACAGAGACACGCATGGAGAAACACACAGGACAGAGACACGCATGTAGAAACACAGGACAGAGTCATGCATGTAGAAACACACAGGACAGAGTCATGCATGTAGAAACACACAGGACAGATTCATGCAGGTACATAAGCACAGGACATAGACACACATGTAGAAACACACAGGACAGAGACATGCATGTAGAAACACACAGGACAGAGACACGCATGTAGAAACACACAGGACAGAGTCATGCATGTAGAAACACACAGGACAGAGACACGCATGGAGAAACACACAGGACAGAGACACGCATGGAGAAACACACAGGACAGAGACACGCATGTAGAAACACAGGACAGAGTCATGCATGTAGAAACACACAGGACAGAGTCATGCATGTAGAAACACACAGGACAGATTCATGCAGGTACATAAGCACAGGACATAGACACACATGTAGAAACACACAGGACAGAGACACGCATGTAGAAACACACAGGACACAGACACGTATGTAGAAACACACAGGACAGAGTCATGCATGTAGAAACACACAGGACAGAGACACGCATGGAGAAACACACAGGACAGAGACACATGTAGAAACACACAGGACAGAGACACGCATGGAGAAACACACAGGACAGCGGTGATGTGTCCTATAGTCACTACAGACAAACTACACAGGGATGCATGTGGTTCCTTTTCTCTCTCTCCCCCCCCCCCCCCCCCCCCCCCCTCTCTCCTGGAGATAGATTCTGCCCACACAATGGAGCATTGTCTCCTGTGTGTTAGCCAGAGGCCCTAACTCTGGTGCTGTGGAGGGTCCACGGTGCAGAGGCTGCATGCAACCCAGTCGCAGTGCACTCAAACCCACAGCCAAGAGAGGGACAGAGGGTGGGAGGGTGTGTGTATGTTTCCCAGTGTGTTTGTGCTTCTTACAGTGAGGTTGGGTTGTCAATGAGTGTGTGTGTCTGTGTCTGTGTGTCTCTAGCTGTGAGGTTTGGGTGGGTGTGGGGTTGTAAGTTGTGATTTACCACTGTGGGCCCTCCCAATGCTACAAAGGCGCCGGTGGGGGCCTGGGGAGGGGGGGTTGGATGTGTGTGTGTGTGTGTGTGTGTGTGTGGGAGGGGGGATGCTGAGGGCCAGGGGCGGTTGGGCTCCTCATCACACGGTTCCAAGCGATGGGAGATATTAGCTCCAGAATAGACCACTGAACACGCTGCCAGGCCACAGTCTCCCCTCAGATAGGAGCGGAGAGATGGAGGGAGAAAGAGCAAGAGGGACAGAGAGAGAAAAGAGAGCGAGACATGTGGTTGTCTTTAGCGACAACGTTTTTCTCTTTCCCCTCTTCCTCCTCCTCCAGTCATCTGTTGCTGTCATCGACCTCTCTTCCTCTCTATACATCTCTCTTTTTTTCTCTCTCTCAATGTACCTCCCCCCTCTCTCTTTTATCCCTCCTTTAATCCGGGCCATTGCTCATGTTTTGTAATCCACTCGTTAGAGAGAAAGAGACAAACAGAGAGAGAGACAGAGACAAAGACAGAGAGAGTTTAAAGGAACGATATGCCGCCCTGTGTTGTTTGTGCGCAGTGGCTAAAGGAAACATCACTGCTGTAAATACGTTAGTCTGTCCTGTGTTTCTACATGCATTCAGTTTCCTGTGTTTCTACATGCATGACGATGTCCCGTGTGTTTCTACATGCGTGTCTTTCCTGTGTGTTACATGCGTGTCTCCGTCCCGTGTGTTTCTAAATGCTTGTTTCTACGCTGTCCTGTGTCTGGACCGTGTCAGTGTATGGTTGGTTGAGGGATCCCCGGGGGTTGTTGTCAACAGGTGGTCGCAGCACAGCTCAGCATGGCCAGCCATAAAAGAAACGTTTGAGTTTGCAGGATTCACAAGATAAAAGACATGAAAGGATCCGTACATCTTCTTAGTAGGGATGGAGAGATTGTTTAGTCTGAGGGTCATCATGGGATGAGTCTTCCTTTCCTATCTTTATTTTTCATGCTTTCTCTCTTGTTTTTTTTTCCAGTTTTGAGTATACATTTTGGACATGCTACATATTTCTTGAGTAGACATTAGCTGTATTATAACCTTTTGAATACATTTGTTTTAGTTGCTAGTTGTTTAAGTTGCACAAAATAAAATCATATGAAACAATCCCAAAATTCCAGTACTTTTGATTGAATGCCTTGCTATCATTAATGCAACAACATAACAATGGCATTAGATACATGAGGTATAAAAAACAACAACTGGGCAATTGATAAAACAGCCATATTACCCATGTGGATAGTATTGATATAAATATTAGCAAGCCATATTAGATGCTCTGCAATTTCCACTTTTCCCCTCTATTAAATTCTGCTAGTGTGAAAAAGCAGGGCCTGTCGCCCCCTGGCATGGCATGTGTTTGATATGAGTGTCTGCAGTCGCCTGTCTCACCTCACCTTGTGGCGTGCGCTTTGACAGCTGCCGGTGACCTCTGACCCCTCACACAGACACCCCCTCCCAACCCCCTCCTTTCTCGTCACCGAGGGCCCAGTCACCCCAGGGGGTCTGACTGGGAAGTCATAGCAGGTGGGAAGTGAGGGTGGGGGATGGGCGTAGGTGGGAAATTAAAACAGTGCTGGCCATGCTGCTTCTCAGACCAACTGAACGCTGTGGTTAATAACCCCCTCGCTTTGTCCCCTCTGAAATCTGAACGCACACCACACACACCATTCGATTACATGCGCCTAGGTATCCCTTTTGGCATCGTCGGTGACCCACATCCACACATCCAGTAACTTGTGCGTTGGTGTGCTCTCTCTCTCTCTCTCTCTCTCTCTCTCTCTCTCTCTCTCTCTCACACACACACACACACACACACACACACAGGCACTAGAAACCCGTACATATCTTAAGCCCCTTTCCCACATGCACTATACCCTGAGCATATCTAGACACATCACCAAGAGGAGCTGTATGTAAGAACGCAATGGTCAAAATCAGTTAGAGCAGACCAGGTCATTTTCCGGGGAATTCAGAGCAACTTAGATCCTATTCTCCATACTCCGGTACGTTATGTGGCGGCAAATGCAAAGAAGAAGAGGAAGAATTCACAGCGAGCGTTGATGTTGTTTCTATCATGCGACTGACGCGATCCTGGGTGAATAGGATACATCTAAATACATGTAGCATTGATATCAAACACACAGTCATCATTATGGATGACTTGGTAGTCTCCGTAATGACATCTTGGATGTGCGTTAAACAAAACAGTGTGATTTCCGCAGCATACTTTATGCATCATGTCCTGCCTCCTGCAGGCACTACCCAGGCACCACCCCTCGCCTCAACCAAACTGAGCATATCCACGTGAGAACGCATTTGACATGGACAATCTTCTGTTGTGTGCTACATGTGTGAAAGGGCAACTCCGGACAAGGTCCGGACATGAGTCCATCCATGGACATTGTTCAGAGTTCATATGTGAAAATGGCTTAAGGGCTGGGGTGCATATCGACAGCTGAAGCGGTCTTGAGAGAGTGCTAACAACACGTTTAGAATCAATGCGGAAGGTCAGAGGAAGCCAACTGCACCCAGCAGTGGTCAGGTCAGCAGGGGACATCTGTGTCCACCATTAACCACCTCCCCCCCACCCCCAGGCATACAAGTACCCCTGTATGGCCTTACTCCATGCCACCGAGAAACCGAGCCCACATACATAAACACACGAGATACTGAGCGCACTTATGCGTAGACAAATATACACAAACTGACACACACAATCACACACACACATTTTACATGACAACTATCAGACACTGCATATCATTGATGTATTCAATAAATCAATAATAATATTGATTTATATATACATTCCAGATTGTCTGTCATGATAAATAACCAAACAAAGTAAATACAAGAATATCTATTTAAGAAACGAAATAGGAGTATATTAAGGAAAGCGTGTCTGAGAGAGAGAGAGCGAGCGAGAGAGTGTAGTGCAGGAATGTCTCGCTGCATGGGCCCGTGTGTAGGCAGTGAGCCTCTCCACATCTGTTTCCTATTGGCTAGAGGAGACAAAGAGATCACCCACAGGATATTGCCTTGACTAGCCTAAGAGGTCAGTCTGGGGGGGGGGGGGACAACTCAACTCATCCACAGGACTCTTTTATGGGTCGAGATCCTCAACCGCTTGCTGCTCACTTAAACTCACATTTTCCCGCCAAAACCCTGTTAATTTGCATCCTGATAAACTCCAGAATTAGAAGTCTCTGGAGTTAATAACACAAACAGTCAGACCCGCAGCCGCTAATAGGATCTGAGAATTAACTCAGGGAGTCCATGAAATCCAATTCAACCTCTAGGTTAATGCCACCCCAAAGCACGTTTTGTAAACCACTGAACCAAATTGTAACATGTTTTTTTTACCATGTTGCTTAGAAACTCCCCTCCTCCGCTTGGTAATGGCGATGCGTATTATGGCAATACCTACTCTCCCGCTTAAGCAAGCTCGCCCTGTAAGTGCGTAATAGGTTCGCTGAGATGTTGTTTCAACCGCTGATTCAGCCCAATGGCTAATGTGCGGAGGCTGTGTGAGATGTCACAGCCCACTCCGTGACCTTTGCACTCCCAACCCCTCAGCAGAGAGATGTCTCTGAAGTAACAAGTGATTCAGTGGCTAGGAATGCACCCTGCGCCTCAGTCTAAACCTTTCTGCTTTAAAAAGGTCCGCTCCATTGTGTCATCTCCGGTCATCGCTTCATCTGCCACACAAAAACGAACAGTCCCTTGAGTAACACAACCATCTGCACAACCAGATATCAATTCAGTAATTCTGTCTGATGTCAAAAGATTTGCTAAAAGTCAAAGTTGTATGCCTATAACGAATAAGGTAAAGTTAAACCCATTTAGGTTATTTTTTAGGAGGGTGTAATTCACAATGAAATACTCACAAAACCATATCTGTTTGTTAGCTCTGTGAGAAAACAAAGCAATACAGTCAAGTCAGTCAAACAGGACTCTATCAATTTAAGGGCAGCCTTGTTGAACTTAAGGAGGGTGTATCAGATAACAGGTATGATGCCAGATCAGCTCTGCTCGCCTGCTAACAGCATACCATTGTTTTCTCAGTTTTACAGAATTGAAGAAGAGGGGGCACAGGGGGTTGAGCACAGATGGAGGTAATCAGGCAGAAAAGACAAATCTTTATTTAAAATCTCTGTGGTCTCTTTGTTTGGAGTTTGTCAGGCAAAAACAATGGTCTATTTAACAGACTGTTAGGGTGGGGGGGTCGGGAGGTTAAATAGGGTTAATCTCCATAAAGACCCACAAAATAAATGCAGCTATAACTCTCTAATGAGGGAATACTTTGGCCACACCTGTAGCATAATTATCAGTACCTTTGACCAGTTTGTAACCATAGAAACCCAACAATCTAACACAAAATCCTCAAAAGGAACTAAAATCAACAGAACTCAAACTGTTATGTATTTCGGAATCTAGGACAAACGCTGCCACATCCGGTCCAGACATTTCTGTCTGGTTACAACAGTTCATCAAAATGCACTATGTGGTAATCTATTCCCTAGAGTGACCCCACGGTAACCTCTTATTATCAGCCTGATCCCATCTCTAATACCGCCACGGTCCAAAAGAACATCCACTATCCAAACAATGGGAGGAGCAGAAACCATGCTCACCTCAGGGGCGGTTTGCCATTTTTAAACAGGAAGTATTAAAGCGCCACAGACTTAAATATGAATAGGAGTCTAGTTTTATGAATAATATTCATATTTTGGAAGTGAGGCATCTGGTGGGAGTCTGAGGTGCTCGTGTGCAGAGTTTGTAAGCGTTGAATAAAAGGTCCCTAAAATTCTGGGGAAAGTCGGTCCAGGCTGTGTGAGGGGAAAGCCAGCTGTGGTACGTCTGGGCCCAGCGAGCAGGTCTCTGGATCAGGGCTTTAGGTTGGATTCCAGGGGGCTGGGGCTGCATCACAGCATGAGAGACAAAGAGACAGAGAGAGATACAGATTGAGAGAGAGATCCAGCAAAGACCACTTCAGAGCTAACCTCCATTCCTCCACCCCTACATCCGTTAACGGTGAATTAAAACAACATACACATAATACATAATACACATAGTACCGGATTGCTCAATCATCAGACATACACCGCAGCCCAAGACATGCACCCCCATCACCAGGTCTACCCATATCACACTTAACGCCAAGACCCGGAGGTGCGTTGAAGCAGGATGTGGAGAAGGAATAAGCAAGTGTGGGTGGCTGCATGGTTAGCTTGGCAAAGCAACACGCTCTGAAACCTGAGCAGGGAGGGCTGCAGGTGGCATAGGGGCATCTACCCTGTGTCCTAACCAGCCTACCCTATGTGTGTTTTCCTTCTCAAATTACATATATTTAGCTGAAACTTTTATCCAAAGCGACTTTCAATAAGTACATTCAACAATGAAGATACACCCCAGAAATTGCAAGAATCATGAGAATACATAAAATTAATCAAATAAGCAAACTGCTACCTTTTAGAAACAACAGACAGATAATTTTATTTATTTATTCATGTCCCAAAATGCAGTCTGAGCATCTACGGTCTGCAACGGTAGATGAGTAGTGTGTGTGTGTGTGGCTGTGTGTGTGTGTGTGTGTGTGTGTGTGTGTGTGTGTGTGTGTGTGTGTGTGTTCCTGTGCACATATATAGTGTATGTGCAAGTCCCTGCTTGTTAGGCTGCCTGCATACATTTGTGTGTGTGTGTGTGCATGTTTGAGTGTTTACGAGAAAGTGTGTTGCCGGGAAAGAGATCATACCAGTATAAGAATCCCAAGTGACACAGATAGGAAGGAGAAGAGACAGACAGACATAAGGAGGCGGGAGGATGAAAAGGCTTCTTTTGATGTGTGTTTGCATTCCACTCTGTGTTGGTGAAAGCAGAGCTGTCCAGCGGTAGTAGGGGAGAGGACCCCTTGAAACTGAAAGAGGCACTGAGCAATACACACACACACACACACACACACACACACACACACACACACACACACACACCAGGTCCCATAACAAAGAGTATTTGGCTGGGAGAGGGGGAAAGAGAGAGGAGGGAGGTAAAGAAAGAGACAATTAGAGAGAGAGAGAGAGAGAGAGAGAGAGAGAGAGAGAGAGAGAGAGAGAGAGAGAGAGAGAGGGGGATAAAGAAAGTGAGGTAATGAGAGTGAGAGGGAAAGAGAGAGGGAGTTTAAAAGAGAGAAAGGAGGGAGTTTAAAAGAGTGAGAGAGAGATGGGGCAACAGTAGAAATAGTTCAGGCAAGAGGAGACTAAACGCCAGAAGGGAGAAAGAAGAAAGGAGCAGAAAAAGGATGGGACGGAGAGATGCAAACAGATCAGTAATCCATGGGGAAGAAGGAGAAGGAAAATAAAAGGAAGGACAGAAGGGTGAGTGTGTCGTTTCCATATCTCTGGGCTTTCTCAAAGTGCCACGTCTTGGAGATCCATCACGGCACAGGCTGGTAGACGAAAAGTCAAGAGGAGTAGAAGAAGAGTTAGTGATTCCCCCCACCCCACCATGTTTACATTTGCAGTGCTGAGTTTCCAAATCCTCTGCCAGACCAAACTCACTCCTCCTCGACCGGGACGCTCTTTCCCTTTCAAGCTACGGGCGATTAGTTCGTTATTTTATGTCCAAAAACATATTTCTCAAAGTCTTACTTTTTATGGCGAGCCCCGGGTTCGGTTCATATATGGCTTGGATTAAGTTAAGACCGAATTAATGATTTATACGGCGTACTAAAACCATGACATCCTGTGTAAATGGCGCTGCCTGTTTATGAATGAGATCACTGGCGTTACGTCAGGGAGCGCCCGGGCCTTCGATGTACTCTTTAATAAGCGGAACAGCTGCAGTGTTGATAACAAATCATCATTCCTTCGCCGTGAGGTGTCAGGAAAATAAACACGCTTCCTGATGCCTCAGACATGGTTCACAGAGGAGATAGCAAGCCTGAGTCAAGGTGTACATAACCTTTCCAACATTGACATTGTGCACTAAACCTGCTTCACCCTAATTATAAAGTGGGACATCCCCTGCAGTATAGTAAAAACTAGTGATGATATTGATGATGATATTGTCCCAGGTCCATTCAGCCTATGCTGTGCCCCATCACACCTACCAGGGAGCTAATGACAGGGTTGAGAAAGAGTTGGATTAAGCCTGCAACACGCAGAGCTGCGAAAGGGTGATTCCTTCTCATGCACAGATGGACTCACAGTTCAATAGCACCCCTCTTTTCATTGTGCAAAATGGGTAACAGGCATACACTTCTGGGACGTATCCGCATTGTGTGGATGCGTTTGTGTGTCTCTCTCTCTGTGTGTGCAAGTGTTGGTTTCCTATGGTGGGGTAATCCTGTCTTGCACTCTGGAGTCCCCCGCCTGCAGTCACATGGTACGGTAGGGGCCCAGCACCGAGGGGAGGGTGCCTGGAGATGCCTGATCGCGTTCGTCCGTACCGCACGGGGGCCTGCCCAGCCAACCAGAAGATGAGAAAAGAAGTCCACCCTTCTTATTCCTTCTCCTTTGGCCCCTGCCATCTGTCTATCTGGCTCCTGACACCTGTACCGGCCTGTCAAAGACGGGGGCCTCGCTGTCACCGGGGGCAACGCCGGCACACCAATACGGAGTTGGGAGGATGGGGGGGTTGTGGAGTGTTAATGTAATGGCTTCAAATAATGAAAGGGGAAGGGGGAGAAGGGGAGATAGGGGGCTGGTATGGCTGTTACCAGAGAGGATTGAATCAGGGTGAAACTGTGGCCACATCTAACCAATGATCTGAGACCTATCATGTTCATTTAATATCTTGAGGAACACACGACCAGCGCAGATGTAGGAGAATATTAAAGTGTTCCATGGCTGGTGAACCCGCAGAGGGAGAGCGAGAGAGCAAAGATCAAGTTAACAACACCAGATCATGTAGCAAGTTTTTCATGGCAGTGATCTGATTTGTTTTTCATGGCGACTGGCTAAAGGACTTTTACAGGTGCTCATATCCAACCATTTTCTTGAGCCAAATGATTGTCCTGAGAGACGCTGAGGTAATTTGGGAGTAAATGGTTGGCACGCCATGAAGGGGGAGCAAAAAGCGGCTGTTAAATGCAGAGCCAGATGTTCGTCAAATTGCGATGTTGACTGGCGGATTCGTGCTCCCCTTAAAAGGGTTTCACGGCTTGGAAAGCTAACCAAGGGCATTTGCCTTGAGCTTGCATTGAAGCACTAATATAGAAACACTTTATATAGGGACCATGTCGATAGCCATCCAATGCAGAAAGTACTTTTTTGAGAAAGAAAATGTGATTTTAATTCTATCTCTTAGTTGATGCCTTAACAATGGGAGTTCTCCAAGACAAGGTGCTGCCGAGCTGGCTTGCTTGAAAGCTTTTTGGCAGCAGAAAAACTGAGAAGCAGATGCAGCCTAAACCTGTTCGATGCCCACCTCTAATCGGCTTACACTGGCTCAGGGACAGAAGACTGGCACCTTTCAAGGGGCATAGACATGGACACTGGTCCGCACACTTTCCAATAGAGTTTGACATGTTGGAAATCCACATGAAACCAAACCAAATGCCTCAGACTTTCAGTTAGTTCCAAGACGAATCACTGATAGTGTGCCGGTGTGTTTCCACACCGATTCTCAGTGCCAACAGTGCCAGAACACTATGAATCATAAGGTCTATTTTACTGACTGACTGTAGTGGAAATAAATGCAAGGAATTTTCATAAAGCCGGGCTGTTGTTTGTGTCTTTTGGGCCTGAGTCAAGTCATAAACACTTTGCTTTTATAGGATTTTAGACTTTCAAAAGAGAGTAGAATTCATTGTTGGGTTTCTTTACAGAAAGGATTAATGCCATGACACCACCTTCCACCCCACCCCGCTTTACTGCCAACAGGTGCATGGAACATACTGGAATGCCTTCGAAAGCATTAAAAGTCCTGTGCCACAGTCTTTCCCCCGGTTTTCCAGTACAATCTCTCCATGCATAAGCCTAATGGGTAATCTCAATGTAGAAACTATTTCTAAAACAATGAAAACACTTGAAAGTAAGGACTCAAATCGGAAACTCTTTCTTTTAAAGTCCTTCAAGTTTCAATGCCTTATGCTCCAAACATTTTAAAGAAAGTTTGAATAGTAATGGTAGATTGTTTTCTAGATAGTTTAAATCCAGACCGCAAGCCGGCATGCAATCTTGGAAACAACCTTCCCTCCCAGGCCAAGAGGAGAGAGACATGAGACTTGTTTGCTCTCCGTAGAGGATGATCTTGTAGGGCTGCTAAGTCAAACAAGCGGCACGTTGCCAAGGCATCGGGCCATTCACACAGACCTGCGGATACTATTGACACAGCTAGCGTGGCTAAAGCCACGATGCGAAGGGCCCTGCTCTCGTTTCACAATTGGAAGTGGAGAGCGGATGCTGTTCGCTCATTACATCAAACTGTGAAACGCTTGGGTGCGCGTGCGCGTGTCTGTGTGTGTGCTAAGGGCCTGACCTCACATTAGTTCTGCTGACAGAATAAATAGATGTGGATAAATGACAGAGTAAATACACATCGTAGCACGCTTCACTCAATACACAGTTGTCACAAAGCAATGTTTCAATGCAGTATGTAGTAAAAAAGTATGTATATACTAGTACAGTACACACAGTATACACATGTCTAATTCCTTCAAAAAATGAAATGTTGCTTTATTGGTTTTTAAATCTTAATGAAATAACGTATTGCTTTTCATGTTTTTGCAATGTAAAAAAAAACCAAACATATATGTATTTGTATTGTTTAATGGATGCGTAACATTTTGCTGAAGTGCTAGAAGACATGCAAGATGATGTAATGGGAAAGATGTTGTCAGAATTAGACTCTTTGTGCAACAGTACCTGGCAACGGCATTCACTCATGAAGAGCATATGACAAAGCATATGCCATTTCTTTCAATAATCACACTGTGGGAGTGTGTGTGGATGATGGCTGGTTTAAGCAGCCTCACCTGGCCCGAGTCAGACTGATTGGAGTCTGGAGCTGGGTGAGGCTGCACACCTGTTGCACATTGAGCAATCAGTGTGCACAGGTTAAACCAGCCATCACCACACACACTCGAAGAGAGCTCTCCGGCATGGCAGCATGGAGTACCATCTGCATGCCTCATTCTATACAACCATTACAATAAACTGGATTTTCAACATCACCACCCTGTGTCCATTGGTTTGGAGGCGCCCGAGGAAAGTCACCTAGGTGGAGTGGAAGCCACCTAGGTGGCGTGTAGTATAGGACTTTGCTACACACACAAACAAAATTTAAATTTAAATGAGCCTTTCAAAAAAGTCATAAATGTATGTGTGGTTGTATACAGGCATTCATGAATTTGAACCTTCTTTCTCAAACACGGTGTGCGTGTTTTATAGTGGGTCCTGTGGGTGACTGTGGTTTTGTGTGTGTGTGTTTGCGTTGCCAGATTCTTTTTAAGCATTACAATGCTCATTTTATGTGCATGTATGCATGTGCATGCATGAGAGCAAGAGAAGGAGTGAGAAACAATTTCCAACAACTCAATGGGACTTCAAGTTATTTCAATCAGCTCCCCAGGCTCACGATATCTCACCTGCATCTAACCTGTGTCTTGCTATTCCCTTTCTCTCTCTGTGCTTTCAGACTTCATCCAGAAGATCAGAACATGGAGACCTCAGCTCCAACGGCCACAGAGAAGAAGGAGTGCAAGGGGTCAGGTATCGATGGAAGCAGCTTCTCAGAGCTCCCCAAGAAACCTTCTCCCACCACCCTAACAAGAGGTAGGTGTCTGCACCCCGCTATTCTCAACCTCCCAGGCATAGTCATGGCAGCCACCTGCCCTCCTAGATGTACTCATCAGATACTCAACTCATCAACTCAGATCAGAGGAATGCCCCAAACCCTGATAATATCAATGTCATTCTGCATCATCATTCTGCAGGAGACATTTGTGAAGAATCTTTAAAAGTTCAAGGAAAATTATTCGAAGTTTGTAACATTCCAATCTTGGGATGTTTGTAATGTGATGGAATCGGGGAACAACAGGAAGAAGTCATTTGATGATCACAACTCATCTCTTCCATGGACAAATCTATGTAATTTACACACTGATGATTTCCCACAGCAAAAGGTTTAATAGCGTTAGCTGCAGTGTAATGGCTAATCACATCAGCAGATGGTGGCACATGAAAAGACTTAGACTCAGAGATTGGGGGGGAGGGGAGGATGTTTCAGAGATGTCAGAGAATGGGTGATGAAAAAAGCACGATAATGAGGTCGAAAGACCTTGTTCTCACCTCCCGAGTGTAAACGCCATGAATTACTAAAACGGCTAGCGCAGCAGTGGACGGACTACGTGTATCGCAGGCCTCTGATAAAGTCAAGGAGGGGGTTCGGGGTTGCACCTTTGAAATGCTAACGAGATGTCATAGGACATCGCGGCGCTAGCGATGCCGGTGCTTAACGATGGGCTTGGTGGCCCGCCATGAGATTAACGGCTAGCTTTAATTGTTTAGGGATGTGGGGGTGAGAAAGTAGGACGGTGTGGCAGACGCTCGCTGGCACCTCCACAAAGATATCAGAAGTTTCTCAAAACAAGAAAAACACCCCACTTGCCATCGTGTGAATTATTCAGACTATTACAGAACCATGACCATTGTGTCTCATGTAGGTCGTGGTGGCGGCTTTAGTGATGGTGGTGGTGGGTTCGGCTTTACGGATGTTCTTTCCTTGCCGGGTGAAAAAAAAGGGGGAAGTGCGCTTGCAACTGTCAGGAATAATTTGCCCATGTCCGGCGCATGCATTGGAAGGGAGGTTTTCAGGGTATGAGAGATATACTGTAATACACCCTCATGACTTAATGATGAGGGTTCGTGTTTTCATTAGTGAATGTGTGATGAAAACTCCCCATAACGAGGTTGGAGAACGTTGTTGTCGCCTCCGGGGGAACCGGGGTTATAAATTACTAACGCCCCTGACGCCGCTGGAGTTGAACAGTGGACACTGAAACCCCCTCGAACACCTCTGGGACAATCATTGGCATCTTCTGAGGGTCTACTGTTGGAGTGGTCTTTACTTTATAATGAAGGACCTGGTGGCCTGCCATCACAAAGCTACCCCACATTGCCTTTACACAAACAGGGGGGAAAGTAGGACATTAGTGGCCATTTTTACTTTTGACTTTTTTCTTTCGCTTTGTTTGTTTTATGGTTCTAATTATTCACACTGAATTTCCTTATCAATATGCATGTTAAATTACCAATTCAGGGCACGTGTGAATAAAATGTGTTCTGGAACATTCTTCAGCTTACTTAAATGCCGTTATGATCTTGTTCAAACTTACTTTTAAATCAGTTTGGACAGCCCTAGCCAAAATTACTTTTAAATCAGTTTGGACAGCCCTAGCAAAAATTACTTATGTACAAGGAAAAGGGATACCACACCTTTACGCTTCCCTTGTTAAGAGAGACCTGACTGACAACACAATAATTCTTCAACACTGTAGGTGCTGTTAAAATAAGATTACAAGTTTTAATCTCCAACATTATGTCAGCTGGCCATGTGAAGGATCTCTTAACTTTGTTAAAGAGGGCCCACTTTGCTAGTGTTTCCTGGAGACATTCCATGTTCTGTTAAACACGACTCTGAATTTTAATCCCCTAATGGAAGTCCGTCTGGCCTTGTAACACTTAGTAGAAGGATACAACGTTGAGCAAGGATAACGGATAAAAGTCGTGGTAGTTTGGGCAGAACAAAACAGGTTCAAGTTCCTTGATACAAATCGGGGCTGCTCTTTTTTTTCTAGGGGCCTTGTTAATGGTTTTAAATGGGCACCCACTTTCTGTGTGACAGCCTGCATCTGTCTGCTAGTGAAGACAAACTCGGACAGACACAAGTTTCTGCAACCTGAACCCCTGGCTGGCTTTGGGATTTACGAGTCGTGTCTCTGGGCTTGTACTTCGGCGTGTAAGAATAACGTGTTCAGATCAGGTACCTATTTCCACCACTGTAAAACATATCAACATTTCAAAGGAAAACTTGTGATGGGGGACCCCTACCCCCATGTTTTTGACCCCTTCTCTCTCTCTCTCTCTCTCTCTCTCTCTCTCTCTCTCTCTCACTCACTCACTCACTCACTCACTCACTCACTCACTCACTCACTCACTCACTCACTCACTCACTCACTCACTCACTCACTCACTCACTCACTCACTCACTCACTCACTCACTCACTCACTCACACACACAGTTTGCTTTAAACTATTGAGGTTTGTAGTGCTTAGAAGCTCTTGACAAATTCATTACTCTTAAGTTCACATGCCCCTCAGCTGTGATTGTCCAAACCCAACAGAATGTGAGGGAGGGGCCTTTGATCACAGTTCTGTGAAGGAGATGTTTTACAGACACACACGATTTTTCAAAGTATGTTTGCCAAAGAGCATTTTTCTGCCAATGTTTGGACCGTATTAGGCCAGTGGAGCAGACAGTCTTGGTGGAGGACGATTATTTCAGCTGGACCAGGATGTCATATACATCTTCTAGTGGGGCTTTGCATGTAGCTGGAAGGTTCTAGATTTAGAGTGAGATTGAGTGCTTGTATGTAGAGAGAAACCCATCTGTGTAGATGATTATCTACAGTCCTGATATATCTCAGGAGGATGTCAAGGTGTTCCGCAGCTACCAAACCTTCACCTTTGTCAACAATCGGGTTTTGCTTTCGTTCAAATGAGTACATGGACCGAAAAGGAATGCGTGAAACCGCACAACCCCCCCCCCCCCCCCGAGACTTTCTTCATGAAAATAGTCCAGCCGTGACTCTTGCCAGTCCCAACCGTTGATAGTCGTGGAAGTTTAGATATATGGAGCAGGCACTGCCGGTGTAATTAGTCCTGTATGGAACGGGGCGAGTTGGATTGGGGTTGTGATAAGGGGGTTTGTTACGTTAATCACCGCCTGGGTCTCCATGGGTTGTGGACGCTGAGTAATGACCCAGGAGAAAGGCTTTGAGAGGTGACCCCCCCCCCCCCCCAATAAAAAGGTCTCTACAGCAGCCAGAGGGTCCAGGGGTACACCAGGGGGTCAGTGGCCCCAACCACTCTTACCCTTATCAGGGCAGAGAAAAATGTCCCAGAAGAAAAAATAAAAATAATAGACCCCCACCCCCTCCATCCTCCATTCCGCGTGTCCACACCACCACCACCATCGCCACTACCCCCTATGCGCAGGCCTCTACTCCAAAGGGACAGCCACTAATCTTCCTGAGAAAATAAATTTCTTCTTTTATTTTCCTGGCCCCTAAATGAGGCTCTTATGCTGCAGTGGTTCCGCAGGCCGAGAAGGAACGGCATGGAAGTGGGGAGGGCTGGTGGTGGAGGTGTTAGTGGTGGTGGGGTTTAGCTTATTGACAAAGGGATCTGACGTAAATGTGGTCAGCTTCATTTCCCCCAAAACCCATTCCTTAGGATTTTAACTCTGTGGCCCTCCATTGTTGATAATATAATACGAAAAACGATCCCTCCTCCCGTTCAAGTCATTTTTTTACCTTTAGGATTCAACAAAAGGTGGGGTTCCTAACTATGTCAGGTTCATAATGCATCTGCAGAGAACAGTTCTGTGGCACAGCCATGTGATATGGGAACATTAGGACAGTGCCATACAGCAATGATACTTTCATCATGTCAGTGGCCATTTTCTATTTTTCTTTTAACGGTTGACTTAATTCGACTTGCTAAGCTGTGTGGACAAAAAATATCTCCCATGGGGCTCCTATAGCAATGAAATATGTCAAAAATATCATTCGGAGGAGCCAGAAGTATATTTTCATATCCCCAGTAGGTAGTCATGTTGCGAGAGAATCTGGTCTATCCAGTGTCATGCATTTTGCAAGACCATATCAATAATTCTTTCGCTAATACTTGATACTTGAGAAGACTTGCAAGCAACAAGCTTACAGGAAGGTCTATTGACTGAGAGCCGACATTGCTTTCTTCCTGTCAGGGATCGTAGGCACACACTATCAGGAACTCGCTGTGTTTCTCCAAAAAATCCTTCAGAGAGAGATATATAGAGCGAAGGATTTATATTATTACTGTTCCGGAAAAGTCGCTCAATTTATCTGTTCGCACAAGTTGCAGTGTGGTGGTTAGCCCTCCTGAGAATGGCTTTTCAACGATTTTGGCATCGGTGGCATTAAGGTGATGGCACATTCTTTATGTTGGACTTAATTCTGATTTCATGGGGTTTTGTTGTTGTTTGCATTATCTATTTATTTTGTTATATTCAACTTCTCAGCAGCAATTTTGACCTCTTTGACCCCCTGAAAATATGCTCCCTACCTTGTTCAGAGAAGAAGCGAGAGGTAAAGGCAGACAGTGAGAGGGGGAGGGAGGGAGAGAGATAGAAAGAGAGAGAGAATTAATCAATGTGTTGCTATCAGGGATAAAGACATCAGTGTTTACACTAATTCATGCAGCTTTTCTTTTGTAAACAGTTAAGGTGATGGCTTGCCAAGGTGCCTCTATCCATCCTCCTTTTCCTTCTATCCCATCTTCACATTTCTCAACTTCAGTCTCCCACCCTCTGTATATCTCCACCCCCTTCTATCCGTCTCTCTTTCTCCCGCTCTATCTCTACCCCCTCTATATAACCCCCACTTTCCCCCTTTCTATCTCACTCTCCCCCTTCCCTCTCTCTATGTCTCACTCCTCGACCTCTCTCGCCCCTCTTCTCTCTCTCTTCCTTCCACCCTCTCTCTGTCTATACCCCTCCCCCCTTCTCTCCCTTATCTAGAGTTCCACTGGGTGGACCATCCGTACAAGGCAGGATTTAAAGATTAGATATGCTAAGTGAAAGCAGAAGGAGACATCTTGTTTTTCTGCTTGTGTTTTTTTTTCCTGATCGTACAAAAATACCCAAACATTAATTCTTCTTAGATTTGGATGTTGCAGTTCCTTCAACGTCATCATCATCAACATTGTCACCATCATGGAGCTGGCTGGCCTACATACTAACATAACTCCAGGGCTAGGGCAGTTCACTTCCTCAGATATTGGTCATGAATGTTTCTAATTGTCATATGCATGTTAACACATTTTGTAAAAAAAAATAAATAAAAAATAATTATGAATTATGAAGCACTTTCCTAGATCTCCAGATTCCCTTTTCTGTTGGTTTGAAAAGGCTCCCTGTGCTTACTCTGGGCTCTCCGGTTCAGTGGAATTACTTAACCAGTTGAAAGCACTACAGAGGAGCTCGGCTTCCCGGCTCCTCTGGAAATCAGAAGACAAATGTATATTTTACTGAATACTTAGTAGGGAGAAGTTCATAGAAACTGAAAGATTAGGCCAGACTCGTCTACACATTGTATTTTTCTTTTGAGGCTGCCCTGGCTGTTATCTCTCTCTCTCTCTCTCTCTCTCTCTGTCTCTCTCTGTCTCTGTCTCGGTCTCGGTCTCTCTCTCTCTCTCTCTCTCTCTCTCTCTCTCTCTCTCTCTCTCTCTCTCTCTCTCTCTCTCTCTCTCTCTCTCTCTCTCGACATCTCTCTCTCTCTCTCTCGACATGCCCTGTCAACTCTTTCATCAAATTTTCTTTTTGAAATTGGTAAACTCCCAAAATAAATGAGTACGTTTAATTTATTAAAGAAACAATTAAAATACAAGATGCTTTCTCAACATACAGTATGTGTCCCTTATTTGAAGACATGAAAGATGAGCCATTCAACTAAATTTTTCAATACAATGTAAGGCTTTTTTAGAATTGGTAGCTAGTGTCCAGTGTTCCCCCCACCTCCTTGACCTTTCTGCAGAACACTGTTTGAGAATGGAAAAATAAAAGGCTATTCTTCAGTGTGAGACTTCGGAGATAAATCTCACTAAACCAGAGGCGTCCGCGTACAGAGACACACAGAGCTAAAGACAACAACAGGATTCCTTGACATTTACAAGGACTAGGGGATGAGTTAGGAGCTATATATGAATGCTTTAGGGGATTACCCACAATCCTTTCAGCTGGCACTCTCTTGCTCTCTTTTCTCTTTCTTCTCCTCTCTCCCTCTTCTTGCTTCCCTTTTTTCCCCCCTTTCATGTTCTACTCCCCAACTCTCTCCTCATTTACTTTTTACTTCTCTTTCAATCTTTCTTCTATCATTGTCTCTCCCCAAGTCTCTCATTCAAGTCTATAGGCAAGTAAGGCATAAGCCTTACTTGCCTATAGACTTACTCCAAGCACCCCCCACGACATTTTCCCAGCATGCACTTGGTTAGTGACTCCCTGACCCTGCATCTAGTCCACTTCCTTCCTGTTTTGCTGGGGTTGAGATCAGATCTGTTACAGTGCTCACTGTCCCCCCCCCCCCCCCCCCCCCCCCCCCCTTCCCGGCTCTCCCTTTATCGTTTACCTTAAAAACCACACTGGCAGTTCAAACCTTCGCCCTCTCCAAATGATGACCCGTATATCTGCCACCCCTCTCCAAACCGTTACGAATCCTGGAAGCGCCCAGCCTGTGCTAATGTAGCTTTAACACTCAAAAGTTCAAGGAAACCAAAATAAACCTCGGGAGCAGTTCAGACGTGGCGAAACAAAAAATGTGTGTGAGCTGTAAACACAGGCAGGAGGTGCTTGTGTAAACAGCACCCAGGGTGTGCTGGCTGAGTTAGTCCAGAGGAGAGGATGGTTTTGTGGTCACTCAAACACCCTCCCCCCCCCCCCCCCACCCGCCACCGCAGACCACCACCCCCAGACACACAGCTGTTGTCCCCCCCTCGGGTGTTGTACACACTTCCAGGGGAAGACTCAATCCCACAGGGGAAGGGGGGAGTTGGTAGTAGTGTGGGGGAGTTGAACGTTTCTAAACCTTCTGGACTTTTCCGGTAATCATTATTGGATTCCCCCACCCCCACCTCCCCACCTCCTCACCAACCCTCGGTCCTTGCATGGGAAATGTCTGCCATTTCACCTAGCGTGAAGAACCATCACAAAGGGATACTTTCAAAATAAAAGCCTCCTGTAATTGTGTTGTGGCGGGGTTGCTCAAACCCAGAGCGAGGAAATTGATTTCTGCCAACACTGAAATTCCTCCTAAGGGAAGCGTGGATTCTGGTAATTACAGATCTAGGGTTTCACTGCCACTGTTGTCCACTCTCTCACCATTTAGCAATTAGTGGGATCGACGAGCGGTTTGAGACACCGCCTGGCGGGTCTGAGCTCGTCACCTGACGGCAGAGTCAGGTGACGCGAGTGAGTGAAACCAGCCCCCGTGTTTAAACATGGAGAGGGACGGGGGTCCGAAACGAACAAATAGTCAGAGGTTTGCTTCATCAGTGTTTTCTCCATGGAGGAATCCAATAAACATTTACCAAATAAAATCTAAAAAATTTTTTTTCTAAATCTAAAATCTGCATTCATGGTGTCTTTCTTATATTCCTTTGCTCTCCTGCTCGTTTATCCGTTGCTTACTTTCCTTCACATTTGTCTCACCCTCATCCTTTTCTCTCCCTTTCACACCATTTCACCCACTTTTACTTTCCTTTACTTTTTCCTCTCGCTCTCTCTCACTCCCTTTCTTAAAAATGTAATTCCTTTTCTCTATCTCTTTTTCTCTCCCCTTTTGTTTTTAAGAGAGAGTCGGTGATGATGAATGAGAGAGGAAGATAGAGATAGATTCTAATTAGAGATAGAATAGAACAGACTGAACATTTGAGAGCAAGAGCAAGAATCAAAAGAGGAAGGAGAGAGTGAGAGAACAAGAGAGCAAAGGAATTTGAGAGACAGAGATCCAGACAGTACATCAGTGCTTGCGGCCCATGACACCAGTGGTCTGGCCCCTGGACTCGCTCCAGGGAAGCAGACCCAGACAGGCCGCAGTAAACTCGGAGTGGCATCAAAATAAGCATAGGAGCTTGCCTTGAGGAAAGGCAGAAAACCCTGGCATGACAAACAGACACGTATCCCCCTCCCCCCCAGCTCACACTGGCTGGAGAAACACCAGCAACAACAGCATGGGCAGAACGGCACACGGAACAAACCCTGGTGAACCTGTGAGCTATGACCCACACCTGTCACTGTGTGGAAGACAGCTTGTAGAATATAATATAATTTAAAATGGTAGCCAATTACAATGCAGTCATTTAATTGATATGTTCATTAGAATAGAACGGAAACAAATATAATTGAGATAAGTAACCAATTATGTCGCAGATATTTGATTGATACATTTGCTATATTAGAATTTAACTAGAACAGGGAGCCAATTTTGGAGTGATTTATCCCTTGAGGCGAAAATAAAGGTGTTACAGCAGCAAAACAACAGTGCAAACACAAAAGAGAATATAAGTACTGTGATACAAATTATATGAATACAAATTGGGACAGCCATAATAAACATTTATGTACAAAATACATGTATAGAATGAATTTAGGTAAATACAACTGGGTTTTCCGTTTACTAGAACAGAATAGAATCTAAATCACTAGCCGATTTTCATGCTGACACTTGGTTGTTCCATTACTCCCATTTACTTAGAAGCCCACCATCCACCAACGTCTGGTATGCACAAAGAGCTTCTTGTGCATAACAGAGCTGTGGGCTGGAAGAGAAAGAGACTAAGGTCGTAGTCGTCCTCTCGGCCCTCACAGTGAGAACGACGTGTGTGCGCTGCTCTTAGTTCCTCTCCTGCTCATCTCAACCAAAGACACTGTTGCGGCACCCCTTTGTGGTAGCCATGGTCCCCAGGAAGAAAATGCTAACAAAATGCAACCATATGGAAAAGTAATCCGACGTGTCATTTCTTATGGAACTGCAACAGAATAAGAAATGCATGCTGGGAACAGTAGGATGTAGAGACCAGTTTCAGAATAACGACTGTGTAGCGAGCCAGAGCTGGCAGTGCAGCTTTAGGGGTTTTTTTTTGTACAAGAGGTCTCATTCAAAGCACTGCATGTCTGCGATTTAAATCCAACTGCAACCAATTTCAACATAACATAAGTCATGCAATTCTGGCTGTCAGTTTCCCATAAAGGCCTTTGCAGTGCTGCAGGTTTATTAATTTTGGCATGGGTGGGCCCAGTATACATCAACCCAGTAATTATTTTGGCAGAGTTAGCAAAGTGCTTTTACCTTTTAAACTGGATAGGAACGTTTTTATTTGCTCCACATGTTTAACGTCAATAAAAAAAAAAGTTGAATTTCCTTCTATTTGTATTAAAATCTCATTTAGTCCTATTTCTGCTTCGTCCGCTAGCATAGTCAAGTGAAGGTGTAATCAAAACTGCCTTTTTTTAAATATGTCTCGTCATTACGTTAGTGGAAATAAGCAGCGCCGCCACGAACAATGAAAATGTTAACATGCTTTTTGTAATGTATTTGAAAGGAAAAGCCCATAGCGTGTTAGCGGCCGGGTTCAGGACGGTGTTTGCTCCGTGATTCCTGCATGGGGAACCAGGACTGTGAATATTTGGCGTGGGCTTCAAAGAGTAACAGGATCATCCCCGAGAGGCAACAAATACAGACATGTTGGAAGCAGACAGGGGTCTAAAGGCACACACGATATTCACGTGTGTGTGTGTGTGTGTGTGTGTGTGTGTGTGTGTGTGTGTGTGTGTGTGTGTGTGTGTGTGTGTGTGTGTGTGTGTGTGTGTGTGTGTGTGTGTGTGTGTGTGTGTGTGTGTGTGTGTGTGTGTGTGTGTGTTTGAGAGTTTGTGTGTGTGTCAATGTTTGTCTGTAAGAGAGAATAAAGAGAATTTGTGTGTGCCCATACATGATGCTGGATGAATTATCCACAGCACGCAAAGTAAAAATTACAGTCAAACTACAAGATGGTTCATACAACACTTGTAGTACTATGATACCTAGAAATATTTGTTTGGTTAAATACCATAGAAAAAATACAAAACGAAAAGAACCGCTGGGGGCTTTGGATAGCATATTTACTAAATTAATTAGTGTATGTAAAACAAGTTTACATAATGTTTTATCATAATCCCAAAGACATTACAATATCCAAATATCCAAATTGTTTTCTTTGAATTTGCTTGTATGAGGTGATGTTGTGTTGCACTTTCATGGCAGTAAACCTTGCATCCAAAAGAGGTATTGTGGCAGCCCTATTATGGGATGCAACCCATTGGTTTACTGTCCCGATGTCCAGCAGCTACACACAACAACCAGATGTGGCAACAAACAACCTTCCCACTTTATTTTAAAACTCAGATCTGGAACTCTGATACATAGACATCTAGCGACAGAGGCACTGGCAGGAATGTGTGTGTGTGTGTGTGTGTGTGTGTGTGTGTGTGTGTGTGTGTGTGTGTGTGTGTGTGTGTGTGTGTGTGTGTGTGTGTGTGTGTGTGTGTGTGTGTGTGTGTGTGTGTGTGTGTGTGTGTGTGTGTGTGTGTGTGTGTGTGTGTGTGTGTGTGCACGTGTGACTATACCCTCGATTGCTCACATGTTGGCTTTGGCTAACGTGTTTTGAGGTGCTTAGCGAGAGAAAGCGCTGTAAATCCTCTTTATTCAGCGGAGCCTAAGTTGCAGAGGGAACGCAGTGCGACTGAAAAATTCCCACGGAAGATACCGGCAGAGAGACAGAGATGGAGAGAGAGAGAGAGAGGGAGAGGGAGAGGGGGGTGCCGGCCATAGAGGGGGTAGTGTTTACATATCAATATGCTCCCTCAAACTCCCAGGAAAAGTAGTAATTTGCCCTGAGGGAGTTTTTTTTCTTTACTGTTTAATTTCTCCATTGTGATGGGAGGGGAGGGGTGGGGGGGAGGGGTAACCCTTTAATTACGGCAGAGGAAGTAGTTCTAAACCCCTGGACGGAGGAGACTGGGACTAGGTAGGGGTGCAGGGTGGAGTTGGAGGAGGATGCAGACCTTACTAAGCTACCTCATCCGTTCGGCTCTCCTCATGCTCCCCTTGCGGCGGCCATGAGGGGAAGATCTGGGGGGAGGTTTGGGCCGTCTCCAAACCCGCTGCTTCACCCTGCTGGGGAAAGACTTGAAGACGTCCGGGCCTGGGGGTGGTGAGGGGCAGGGGGTGGGTAGGTGTTAAGGATACAGAGTGGGGGTGGTGGTGTGGAGGTGGGGTTGGGCTGAGGATCGGGACAGGGAGGGAGTCAAGAGTGAATAACTGGGGCCAATGACTGCTACAAAGCTGGCATGCTCTGGATTATATTATCAGAAAAAAAAACTATTATCAGAAAAAAAAGGCATGTGGGTCCAAATATTGAGGCCCGACCCCTGCAAGTCATATAAATGAGCCAAACCTATTATGTTCATGGGCATGTGCCTAAACAATGCAAATTAAAAGATGGAAGCATTGAAGTTTATTGGTTGTATGATGAGAATGTATGGTTCATGTAGTTTACAAAGCCCATCCGTTACAATGAATTGGAACCTCATCACATTTTATTCACAATCAATTCAAGAGATTGCTAGGCCTTGATTTCTGTAAATATCTTCAGTGATGTTTTGTTTTGGATTATTTCACATTTCTTAACTAAAGCTTATCTGAGAGTGATTTACATTGTAAAATCAAAATTGTATCAATGGCAATATGCTTTTAATCAAAGTAGTAAAATGACTTACATTTACATTTTACTAAGTAACTTGTAGATCTTGTAGAAAACAATGAATAAAAGAGATACCCTAGATAAACTGTTATTCTAAGCTCTGCTACAGAAGGGATTGTGGGAAATGAAGTAAAATAAGTAAAACCGTTTAAACTGGGCAACTGGTGTATCTTTGAAAGTACAGTAAGAAGTGAGATAGCGGTGCTATGATCAGATGGCGAGCATGTCCCTGATCCACTAGTTGGCAGAGACAGAGTGTCCCATGAGCGGGGGCATTTTATTGAATTAGGCCACTGCAACACGAGGCCGTCATTTGTACCTGTCTGCATAGTGCATACCTAAACCTGAAGTGAGGCACTGTGTTAGCTCAACAGGAGTCCTTTGTGCTCTCTGTTGCACTATTGTCAGATTATATTGAGCAGCTTTTAACATGCTAGAGAGGCTGCACAAAAATAATGTTTTTGCAGGTGTGCGTTGACTTTAATTCCACACTGAACGGCTTGTGATTCAATAAAAAGAGCCTTGTTTGTGTGTGTGTGTGTGCATGTGCGAGTGTGTGTGTGTGTGTGTGTGTGTGTGTGTGTGTGTGTGTGTGTGTGTGTGTGTGTGTGTGTGTGTGTGTGTGTGTGTGTGTGTGTGTGTGTGTGTGTGTGTGTGTGTGTGTGTGTGTGTTATCCTGTCAGTTTGGTCTGAGCGTGTTGAGGAGAACGAGAGCAGGCAGCTTGTCTGTGGTGTGGAGACAGTGTAATTAGGTCTGAGCGAGCTAGAATAAACATTAGAGGGCAGATGTCTAGTTTCCTTTTTTTTTTGTCGGACAAAGGCCAGAACAGACTACCATATTGTACATCTGAAAATGTATCATTCATTCATACAATATCGTATTTATTTATTTATTTATTCACTCATTTAGTATTCTTATATTTACAGCAAACCCTTGGTATTTTGTTTGTCAGTGGCTGGTAAAACAACTAGGTGTCACAATTTAATTAATCTTTCTTTCATAGTTACTGTTGTCTTCTGCTTAGCATAAAACAGAAAGAAATTAACTTTGTTTCCCCAAACAAATCATTTGTTTGGGGAAATAGATAAAGGGTCAGACACAAAACTGGTTGTTAGGATCATGCTAAAAGTTAAGCCCACCTCCTCCTTGGAGTTGTGTAGTAGTGTTAGCCTGTCATACCACGGCATGTACCACCAAAGCTAATCCACACCTTGAGAGAACTACATATCCCAGGGGGCCATGGGGCTGCGATGGCCTCTCCACAGGTACCACATGTAAGCTATGGTCTAACTCACCACCATCCCTGGCCCTAAAAGGGGCCGACAGCTGGTGGTCTGACTGAGGGGAAGGTAAGACACTGTCCGGCCTGCAGCCTTCCTCATGGTCACAGACCCAGAGCTCTACTCCTATTGGTGCTTCCATTTGTGAATAGCGTCTTTGTAGAAAAATATTTGTCCACATGGAATCCCTTCTGATAGGATCTCTGTAAATATCACTGCCAGCCAATGAAAGGACAGCATTGCAGGAGGGTCCTGAGAATCCTGGGACCTTTAATTGAATCTAACAACAACATTGATTTATTCTGGCTTTATGCTTTTGTTATGATGTTGGCGCCACAGCAGTTCAAACTCAGCATTACAGACCTGGGTGATGCAGTGTGTTCACTATGGTCCCCACTGTCTCTCTGATCAGCAGCCCTGGAAGGAGAGGTGGGAGGGTGGCATCCAAAGATGCCCCGGTTCTAAGCAGGACCCCTAAATGTCAAACGTATGTGAGGCCAGCGTTGTAATCATTGCTGTGGTGGTGGTTGGCGGTTTAACATGTGGCGGGTGGTGACGTGTGGCATTGCCAATACATTCTCTCAATTGGGACAATATTATTTCACAGGCGGTTGAGAGAGAGAGAGAGAGAGAGAGAGAGAGAGAGAGAGAGAGAGAGAGAGAGAGAGAGAGAGAGAGAGAGAGAGAGAGAGAGAGAGAGAGAGAGAGAGAGAGAGAGAGAGAGAGAGAGAGAGAGAGAGAGAGAGAGAGAGAGAGAGAGAGAGAGAGAGAGAGAGAGAGAGAGAGACCTGCAGAAGAGAAGAAGCCGGTCTTTCTATTCTACTACCAAGCTAAACCGCAGCTCACTGTGTGACTTTCATATGGCGTAAGTCGGCTTGGAGGTGCTGATGTGGCGTGATGTAAATTGAAATTACAGGGAGAGTAAGAAATAACAGGGTGGCAGTCTGCGACACCCCCCCCCCCCCCCCCCCCCCCCCGCCTGCACATCTGGGGAACATATGTGGACGTACGACATCATCATCATCATCATGAAGAGCCAGTCAGGGAATTTAGAATTGTTAAATGTGTTTCTGGATTTGAAGGAGGATGAGGGGGGCGAGGTGGGGTATGGTAGGGGGGAGGGGTGGTTGTGGTGGTGGGGGGAAGCTTTCTAATCAAGAAGCTTGGAAAACAAAAGCCACACTGCCCTAACCCCAGTGAGTCAATCCACAAGCATAGAAACCAGATGTGTTTTCCCCTGTCCCTTAAGATATACGAAAACCTAGAGATTAACATCGCTAAAGGCTCGCTTGTTAGTTTACTTAGTTGCAACAACAAAAAAAACAAAAAAAGAAAACAACCTTTTATGTGCATACATGCTGGGCAAACACTTTTATTTTTATTTTCTGGTTCCCTCACAAAACACAAAGGGTACAAAACAGCATTTCCATCCACTTTGAAAACAAATCACTCTAATTTACCCAGTGTGCATTCTTTTGGATCTACGCAGCTATTAATGTATAGGACCTACTTACCACGGATTTTCTCTGGAGCCTGAGGCTAGTCTCCAGTGTAATTGCTTCACTATGTTTCTGTTGGATGGCGTCCATAGCTAAGACTGTTCTTTATTCGTATGGAATCGGCGCCCATTTTAAGGGGGCATTTTTCTTATTCTTTCCTGTCTCCAAACGCTTGATGAAATCTACTCTCACTCTTTATTTAACTCTCTCTCTCTCTCTCTCTCTCTCTCTCTCTCTCTCTCTCTCTCTCTCTCTCTCTCTCTCTCTCTCTCTCTCTCTCTCTCTCTCTCTCTCTCTCTCTCTCTCTCTCTCTCTCTCTCTCTCTCTCTCTCTCTCTCTCTCTCTCTCTCTCTCTCTCTGCTTTCTTTTGTTCTCTCTTTATGTGTACTAGAGCTTAAGCTTCGATTTTGGACTTCATGACACAGTGTCATGGTCCACACCCAAGGCCCCTAATGACAGGGATTTCACTCTTGGAATCCAAAGTAGTTGATGGTTAGCTGCCCTGCCCATGGGCAAGCTAATTCCAATCATGAACAACAATCAGAAAAGCAAGCAGAAAAGGGCTGAAGGTTCTCATACTTTGTGGATTCTGTCCTTTCATTGATTCATGATTTATATAATAAAACGTATTGGTCATTTGATGTGAATATCTCAAAAGTATTACGTTGTCAATCATGCGTTGGATAATATTCTGATTCAACATATCGTACGTAGCAATATACTTTTTTTCCATTGAGGTCACCAAGGATTTTCAGCCAAAGAGGCCCCACAGGTCTCGAGGGTTGCACAGAGACTATACAGTCCAGTTCAGAACGACATCAGACCCTGAATTCTATTGTTACATTTAAGTTTGTGATTTTAGCACTGTCATTACCACTCCCACACTGTTTTCATTTCAACGCATCCCAGTCCCCCAAAATGTCCTCCGGCCCTCAACCTCCCCTAACACAGCCTTCTGCTTCCACCTCGCATGCAGCAACGTTGAGTCTTGTTCCTCCCCCTTGACGCTAGCGTGTTATGATATATTCACTGAAACACTGTAAGGGTATCTCTGTCCAGTCTAAAGCAAATCCACAGCGCTAAATGTGATCCAGATGCATGTGGAGAAGCTGCACCATAAAGCAAAAGAGGGGGACTTCTTTGATCCCCCTTGGATCCATGAGAGAGATCTGCTCCCTGTTCACTCGTTCCATGTGCGCAGTGGAAGCACGGAACACACGTGCACACTTTCAACAGATTCATCCTCCATTCTCCTCCTTCAATATAAAGGTCTTCTAATCACCAGTTTTGTCACCTGTCGCTTATGATTTAATTACTAAATTGGCTTGATGGCCATTCATGGTCTGCCTGGAGCCGTTCCACTTGTCTTCCCTACTATACACAGCAACTGTCTTTAAGGAAAGGGAAAAACTTGGTTGTTCACCTGTGACCCCCAGATGGAAATTCAGTTTGACCCGAGGTCGGATAATTATTGTTCCAGGGCTGGTTTTGAGGAGACACAAGTGAAGATGGCCCTTTAACGGTTCTAATTTTTCAAATATAAATGGTGATATTTTAATCAAGTTTAGGAGACATAATTATGGACTTCATTAGCTTTTTTCCATACCTACTCATCTGGACATAATTGTATAAGCAGTTTTGTTTCATATTTCATACTTGTACCTGTCTTGAGCAGTGAACAAAGCATTTCAAAGCATTACATTTCATTTTCGGCTAAGAATACAGATCATGATAAACTATTTATTCAACTTTAAGTTAACTCCAAACAAAACAGACTTGCCTCCAGAGAAGGGAGACACAGCAAATTGGAGCTACCTCTGAGCAAGGCATCCGCAGCCCTCAGAACAAAGAGAGACCAGAAGTGACCTCCAGCAGCAATGTGAGAGTAGCTTAGCAACTCCGTGAAGGGAATCTGTTTGCTCAGCAGAACATTCACTCTCAGGACAATTCATTCAAACTTGAGGAGGCACTGCGAAACACACATCCATAAAGGTTGTGAGTCAGAACACAAGATTCTCATCTTCTCAACCCCTCCCCCCCGCTTCTTTCCCAGTAGGCCTAACCCCAAGGTGACATGCAACTCCCGCGGTGTCACATAGGGGAAGTCTCACGAGGGGCTAATTTTAACACACAATGCAACGCTGTGCTTGTCTCCGCAAGTACGCGGTGACAAATGAATCCTTTTCTCGCCGAGCCTGTTGTTTGTTGTTGCTGAGTAATGTCCTCGCTCCCGTCTCCCGAGCCCAGAGAGCTCTCGACTGCCTCACTGTCAGTGTCAGGAGGGAGGGAGAGAGAGATAAAGAGCGAGTGAGAGGGAGAAAAAGAATCAGTTGCAAACACTGTAGCGCATACGTGCACAGAGATGCACAAACTCATGCACGCACAGACTCAAAGACAAGGCAGTGGAAAGCGAACCAAACATTAAAACAAAAGTGCAAATTGAAACTTTTCCCTCTGCTGGGATATAAACATCCCTCAGGATACCATTCTCCCTGTTCTCCAACATCTCTTTTGGTAGCTCCGCTCTGTCACAGACAAGAGTCCTACAACCACCACCACCATGCATGTTTGATGGCCCTCCTGTTCGCCCACTCAACTTGGACGGACACAAATGAAGAAAGACGTGTAGACTAACACAGGGGCTAGCTTTTCTCTCTCTCTCTCTCTCTCTCTGTCTCTGTCTCTGTCTCTGTCTCTGTCTCTGTCTCTGTCTCTGTCTCTGTCTCTGTCTCTGTCTCTCTCTCTCTCTCTCTCTCTCTCTCTCTCTCTCTCTCTCTCTCTCTCTCTCTCTCTCTCTCTGTCTCTCTCTGTCTGTGTGTGTGTGTGTGTGTGTAAAAGCCCCAACTCTTCCCTGTATTTAAATGGTTCGAACCCTCAGTGCCTGATGAGAGTAGCATTTGTTGCTAGCAGGGGCCCTTGTTTATTTGACTTCCATACTTGCATTACAGGGCAAAGTAAACACATTGACTGCCCTCTGAGAGAGCGAGAGAGAGATGCAGATCCTTAGACCTCCGGATCACAACTAGGGTCTTATCGCCAGGGGGGACACCAGCAGTGCAATGTGATATGGCTTTAATGAAATTAGGAGCCCTGGCACAAAGTAACCCGTCTGACTTGTGGCGTGCCTTTCAATGCAAGGCAAAGCAGAAAACAATTTGAATTCAGCCACGTCAAAGAAAAACATTCTTACATCTGAAAGTGTGCCTTAATTTAATTAAGGCGGTAGAAACAAGACTGACTCCTGTTTTGACAAACATTTCTGTACGTTTATGTACAGGGTTCATTAAGGGAAAGGCCAGGTCTAGTGTGTTCAGCTAATTTACTGTTAATACAGCAACACTTCTCCATGTTTTGGTAAGAGCCGCCCTTTGACCCCTTGCTCCTACTGGTGACCCAGATAGTGATGACGCTGCTGTTTACTCAGCGGAAGTTCAGTGGTTTAAATTCACACCATTGTTGACTCTTTGCCCTCCCCCTATTCTTCTCCCACTCTTGTTGTCCATCCATCCATCCATCCATCCATTCACCCACCCGATTCATTGAAGCAGTGTTGTTGTTGTTTTTTGCTTTCACTTACTTTCTTCTTTTTTGTTTTACTACCTGGACCAGAGGAGACGAGGTGGCTAGCTGGCGTCACACACTCTGCCCACATGACTGACTGCACTGCCACCAACCCTTTCAGAATGTCTGTGGAACTGACCTCCTACCCCCTGCCGCTCGTCTACTTACCCACGTCATCTTCAGTCCAGGAAGCTAGTAAAAACAACCCCCTCCTCCAACTACCCCCTAACGCCCTAAACAACCCCCGTAAACAAGCAACAGTGAAATAATGTGTTCATGGTCCTATTGTTCCCGAAGATCCTCTGTGCAACTCCCCTCCTCCTTTATAGCAAACGCTCCCTCCTAACTCCTCTCCTCTTCCTCTCGCTGCCCCCATTCTCTGACCCCTTTGAAATCACTGGGTCGTCCATGCGGTGTTACTGGGCTCACTCTCATAGTCTCTTTTTAAACCAATGTGGATGCTCTCTCAGATAAAGTGTGCATAACTGATTATCTGATTGGCCAAAGGGGGTTTGTCACACCAGTGGTGCGATACAGAGCTGTTCAAAAATTGAGTTGTGTGTAAATCAATCCACTGGAGCCTGTGGTCTTCTTTGAGTTAACAGAGAGTCCTGAACTATCTGAAACCAGAGCTGCACATGGTCACAACAACAGGGAAATACGTCAGCAGGCATACCAAGGCCTGCTAAGTAATACCCATCTTGAATATCAAAATAAGGTTCTCTCTCTCTATACACGTTAAGAATCACCATGCAGTACTACCAACAGCCACCTAGGACATCTTACACAGCGGCACAATGTAGCACAGGTTTTATGGTGAGGAAAATATAGCAGTCACTTACAATCAGAGTGAAAATGTGTAGATGGAGGAATAAGGGGCTGAACTTTAAGGGTGGTATTCCCCCCAAGGGTTTAAGGTGGTAGTCGTTTGAGGGGTGGGGTGGAGGGGAGGGGGGGGGTGTTACCAGGGGGTAGAGGTCATGGTTTCAGCAATGTGTGTGACAGCTGTTACTCGTTTCAGCCTCCAAAACCAAACCCCTAAGGTAAGCTAGATGTTCTACAAGCAACCCGTTCTCACACACAGTATCATAGTAGAAGAGCCGCTGTCCCCTCGATTGTGTCTGATGCTTAATCTTAACAAGGAGAGGTGGCCCACAGTGCAGAGAGCTGCACTTAAACACACTCTGGCCTGCGTTACAAAGTACCGCAACATGGATGCCGCGTTGGCTGGTAAAATGTAGGCTTTGGTTGCGGCAAAGTAGTTTTTGTTCCTTTTCTTCAAGATTATTACAACAGCACCAGCTTTATCAGTCAAAGTTTGACAAGGCAAGAATAGATTAACGTGACAGACATAAAATAAAGAGTGTATAGGAGTGATCTGGGTCTTGGTTTGAAGCTCGGAAGAGATACGTCAGCCTTCTGTCTACTTCAAGCTCTAGCTGTCAGGACAATCCAGTAGAAGTAAGTTGTAGTCATTAAAAAAAAAGACTTGATCAAACCATACTATTTGAGGTTTGGTGTAATCCAAATCTAAGTATGTAATTAATGGTTATCAATATGTAATCACACATTTTGATACACCTCACCCTCAAAGCTACAATTTATCTACCAGTGTTATTGTGGTAAAAAAAAGTATAAACTAATAGCCCAACTGGAAAATCGTAACATATGACTCAGTTTGAACACTGACATACATACCTTAACAAACTCAGCATGACAAGCATGATGGAGACCAGGCCAGTTTCATGCAGGATGAACTCTCAAGCCTGCTGAGAGAGGCTCTCCCTGGGGACTGTCTCACCTTGGGTTGACCTCCAGCAAAGACATACAGATTGACATGTGCGCCCGGCTTTTTCCCTCCCATATTGATGGCCTTTTTGGAGACTTCCTCTGTGTCACTTCTTTCCTTAAAAAATGACAATGCCTATTTTTTAAGTTAGGGGACAGGATGGTGCGTGGCTGGTCGTATGTCGTGTGTGTGTGTGTGTGTGTGTGTGTGTGTGTGTTTGCTGAGTCTTGAGTTTGAGCAGAGGATGTTGTCATTGGAAACTCCGGACACGCTGTGGAGGAACAGGCCGTGTTTCCAACAGCTGCTGCTGCAGGGTTGAAGACATATGATTGTTCCTGGACCTGTACAACA
Source organism: Lota lota (assembly GCA_026745465.1). NCBI lineage: Eukaryota > Metazoa > Chordata > Actinopteri > Gadiformes > Lotidae > Lota > Lota lota. The sequence goes on from JACYXH010000765.1 coordinate 3,398,376, forward strand.
AGGAAGCACTTGATGCTAGCCTTGATGCTTGGCCTTAATTGATTACACAATTGCGCTCATTTTGAATTAGGAGCTGAAAGGACAGCTTTGTTTTAAACCAAACAGCATGTTTGGAGAAAGAAATATGATGATGACACAAGACCAAAGGGCCCATTACAACACCAACCTGAAACGGTGAAGTTGCCAATATTACACACAATACACACAATGGGCGACCACAATAGACACTATAGTGTTTGGCTTGGTTTTCAGATAAAGCCCCTCCTCCAAGCTAACAAACTTCTTCCATCTCAGCACCAGTTGTCATGGCGATAACAGGCCATGTTCAGCAATTAGCTAATCAGACCTACACCTGTGCTCCTGGCCGGCCAGGTGATAAATCAGCAGTCTGTACAGGTAGCTGATTATTCAGACACACCATCAGTTTCTGCAGAGAGGCCATCGCCCTGCTGCCCCGAGCGCTACACTAGCGCATGCAGTTAGCATGCTAACATCACACTGGCGCATTGAAGTTCACACATGGGGGTTGAACCCACCTCCCCCATGCCTTCTCCTAATGTCCTCACAGCCAAACACTAATCTCATCCAACCATCACCCCTGTCCTAGCCCAGTGAGGCATGCAGATCATTGGGCAACAATATGCTTGTGATGCCGATGGGCTCCAGAGATGATATCGCTATGCTCAAGTCTCGGGGAAAATCTCATACCTGAGATTTGGTGGAAAATGTTCTGGTGGGTTCTAATCTATTATTTGGAGGGGGTAATGGGGCATATTAGGTTCAGTTTTGTGATATATCTTAACTCAAGCACTTTCCAATGGCCATTTCATCGTGGATGGAGGTAAACAATGACCACTTACTGTTAGTGATGTCTGGTTAGCGCCATGGCTTCAGAACAATTAGGGAGAGAGAGGCTGGCCAGCGTCTACTGTGCTTGGGTGATGGATCACACACAGGCGGTAGGTTAGGGTCACGCCTGGTCCTGAGAGCTGATTGGCCAAGGTGAGCGTGTAGGTCTGACAGAGACGAATCGGAGGAGAGGCTGGAGCCAGCTGGGGCCGGTAAACACAAGACAGCACAGCAGGAGGAAGATATCCGGGGGCCAGCGGTTGCTTTTTACTGTAGCTAAACCTGTTATATGATACAATACATCTGGATATAGGTAACCATGGCAACGTGATGTAAACACAGTCACAGCCCATGGTAGGAGCCAGAACATCAAACTGTGAGATTATTTTGATTCAACACTGGACAGGATGCGCTGAAGCATCACAGTCACGGCGTACGTTTACATACTAGCGCCACTTACTGCTGTGGTCTTGCTAAACGCCTGCACCCATGAGCGGTTTCATAAACACGTATTGACTCAGACACACTAAGCGTGTTCCAGCACAGAAATTCACACGCAGAAACATAAACAAAGACAGTTTCTAGGGTATAACTGAATACTCACACACATGACACTCAAACGTCCAAGGTACAATGGAGAGTGTTCCATTTGAAATATAAACATCTGGTTTCCTAATGCACTATAAAGATGCTACAGGCCTGAAGTAAAGGCTGTTCCCGCCTAAATCCGTCTCGCTTGGGAAGTTCAATATTTGCACTTTACAACAACATAAACACACTTCCCAGGAGTTAACAAGGACTAATGAATTTTTGCTGAACCCGCCACGTGGGTCGGTACGCAGGACACTGGCCCAATCTACTTACCTTCTGGCCTACAAAGCCCTTTCATCGATTAATTAAAAAAAAGAAGGATAATTTTACCCTCCCTTAGGGCAGTTCAATGAAAAGAGCCACTCTGTTAAGACCTCTTTTCATAGTTAGTGATGGTTTCGTGCTCCTCTCTAAGCCCCTAATCCCTCTGTCGCCATGGCTCAACCATGCACGGCCCTGGAGAGGAAGCGACTCTTTGCTGGCTAAACCTGAAAGTTTCATGTTGTGTGTGCAACGCTTCAGTTCAGGATTAGACTAAATATACTCGTTTTTATGAACCTCTCACTGCCCTAGCGTTTGCCATACGCCACAGTGTACGTGTTTTCAGAAAGCCCTTCACGGATATATTTTTTTACTTTGAAATTGAACAAACCCACGTGTCACTGTGCACACTCCAACCATGCCAATGCTCGCCTACAAAGGAAGGTAATTTATCCAGAATGCAAAACAAGGTGACACGGAGACAGTGTCTGTGTTTGTGAGTGTGAGTGTGTGTGTGTTTTTGTTTGTATTTAGCCGTTGGCATAGTACTATGTAGTTAGGACCAAAGCCACTTTTTTTCCTGGAATTTCCTGTCTTAATCGGCCTTCGCCCGCACCCAGATCCAACCCCCTGCACCCGGATCCTAACCCCCCCCCCCACCCACCCTCCAGGCTCTTTCTAGTGTATTTTATCCCAAAGCGAACATATTACTTTTTTTTTCTTTTTCCAACTGCCCTAGCCCAGCCTCGGAGGACATTATTATTGTCGCTGAGTGCTTCCAAGAGGAGAGACCCATCCACTCAACACTTCAGCGCTGGCCCCCTGATCAGGGCCATCGCCTGGACATGAAAAGCCCCCTCCCCACCACCCTACACCCTCTCGACTTTTTCCCTGGTTGAAGGCCTTTTTATAACACCAAACACCTGGCATTGTCTTTAGGATGAGCTCAAACCAGGGATTTTAAGACCTAAACAAAGACAAGAAGATGCAGACCTCTCTCCTGCCTGTTGGCAGGATGTTTGGCACATCTGAGAGCTTGTTAGATGGGCTGGGAAGGTGGTGGTGGGGTGTTAAAGCAAACGTGTTATGATCTAGAGATCTGAGGACGGTGGGAGCCAGCATATTTCCACACAATCTTCCTATTAGGCTGAAACTCACCGCTGTAACAAATGTACTGTCGTAGGACATTGTTTGACACGGGGAATTCTCTGAGGCTTTGCTTGAGTAGGAACATCTCATCATGATGCAGTGGTGTGACTAATCCTCATCCATGAATCATAAACGCCCACATTGAGGCAGAGAATGCAGTTTCTATTTTATAATAAAAGTTATAATAATCCTACCCTTGTGCCTGTATGTCTTAGTAACCTCAGTTTTACTCACTTTTAAAGTAGGATATAGTGTACTGTGAAAACGGCATACCTCTGCTGAACCACCAGAGGTATTTTGACACAAGGCGGCTCTGGGCGGGTCAGAACAAGGGCTTGGTTGTCCCCACATCCGAAGACATCCCACAAAATGTAAAAAAGGAAAACAGTAACTGAGGTAAATGGAGTGCGGATCTTCCCGTGCATGTACCTGTTGGGGGCTCTCCCTGTAGCCCAGGAAACAATGCAGCTGTCTGGGTGATGGACGGGCCTCGGCTCCCTCACATTCACTAGCGCCGGCTCTAGGGTGGGGTCGCCTTCCTTCTGGGGCTCAGGCTTAAGACAGCTCGTTATCTGGTGTGTGTGTGTGTGGTTTTTTTGTGTGTGTGCATGCGAGCGTGCGTGCGTGTGTGTGCGGAAGGATTGTGACTGTTTTAGTAACAAATTGTATTACCAGTAGCTCATGGGACATCAAAACAGTTCCTGCTCAGTTGTAGTGAATCGCCATGAGTCATTGCTGTTCCAACATCCTAATTATTTTTTTATTTTTTTATTCAACATTCCTCTCACGGAACAACTTCTGACCCAAGACCCTGTCTCTTTGTCACAAACCCCTCACATCTAGCCCGGCCTCTGTGACCAAGTCCTCCTTGACCCCTCATCCAACCTCCCTTTCGCTCCTCTTTACCAACACTTTATAAATACCCCCCCCCCCCCCCCCCTCCCCCTCAGAGGTGCCAGGCACTGGGAGCAGGAGGGCACCCCCTCACCAGACAAAGCTGGGAACTTCAGCTCGCTACTTGGGGAAACAAAGCTGTGTCTTGGCGCTCCCCTTTGCTCCTAAAACTGCCCATGTGTCTGCCTCTCACTCTCATTTACTGGGCAACCTCTTCTGGCAAGTCGAGTCTGAAGAGATCTCCTGTCTCTTGGACAAAGACCGTGAGGGGATGAGGGGGAGATTGTTGGCTGGGATCCAGTGACTGGGATGTTGAAATAAACACATCCCGCACAGAATAGGGATATGTCTGCAGACGAGAAGAGACAAGGAGAGAGAGTGGGAGAGAGAGAGAGAGAGAGAGAGAGAGGACGAGGGCCTCTACAGGAAGTTTTCAATGATACTCAATGTGGCATTGTGGGTAATTTTTGCCACCAGTTGTCTATCTACTTTTCTTTGTACAGTCAAGCTGTTTCACTGGAGTTGGGCGATTTGACGCAATCATTTCATTCAATCAATTAAAAATCCATCCATCCTTGTTGTAAATGACTTCATAGTCCATCAATCTACTGTTGATCCGTCCCGCGTCACAAACACCCTGCGGGCCACTAGCGATGGTGGTGGTGTGTGTGTTTGTCAGAAGTAGCCGGGGAGAACAAGACGGTACACAGCGCAGGCAATCATCGGAACAATAGCCTCAATCAGGGTTAAGCAGCGGTAATGTGGGTCTTTGTGTCTGGCAACCCCTTCACTGAAACAAAACACCCGCGGGCTCCAAGAGTCCTGTTACACCTTGTTTCCACCGTCTGGAATCCGGGGACTAGAAGGGGAATGCTCATCTCAAACACTAGAGTGAGAGTGATTTTACTTTTTTTTACTAAAACAAATGTATGATTGATCTATGATTGATCGAACAATTGACATTATTTTATTTGTAAAGAACTTTATTTACTTAAATGTGTGATTCCTTCCTAGTCTTTCTTTTATATAAAACTGGAAGCCCTGTCTCTGGGATATAATGTTTCTGTTCATGGGTTTTCATTTAATGGCACTCCACTTTCCTAATTAGGCTTTCAATTCGAAAGAAAAAAGCCAGTTGACCCTTGGATTAGCAGACTCAAGAAGGAATTGTCTTTCTTTCCTTCTTTCATTATTTTCTCTTTCTTTACTTATTTCTCTTTTTCTTTATTTCTTCTATTTCTTTCCGTCATCCTTTGAACTGGGGGACTGTTTGTTACCAAGGGCTGCTAGGCATCAAGCATATGATGAAGCTCTCTCTCTTTGTCAATACAAATATTTAAGACCAGAAACATCCAAAAATCCGCCGCGGTCATTAATGACGATGTGTTCTGTGTTCCTGTAACAAAACTTTGCCACCAGGTATCAGACCCTTTATGACAGGAAATAGTCAATTTGCACATACTTTCTCAGTCACATGAAAAAAAAGAAAAAGAGCACAGTCGTTATGTAAAAAACATGTGTTTGCCTTATTAGATAGTGCCGGCGCCATTAATGGACACACATTTCTCAGGACATAAACCACAGAGTGTCTGACGGGTTCCAATTAGGATGGGATTCGGGAACTGTAAAACACTGCATTTGCATCTCCTGCTGAGCTGTTGGCACAAAGTGTATCAGTTAGAGGAAGGCAACAGCAGTGTGACTTACAGTATTTCCCATCAATGGATTAAACCATTGTTAACCACGCGGTGGACAACATAGCAGACAGTCTGTTTAGAATAATGGTGTGTTTTCCTGTGTGTGTGTGTGTGTGTGTGTGTGTGTGTGTGTGTGTGTGTGTGTGTGTGTGTGTGTGTGTGTGTGTGTGTGTGTGTGTGTGTGTGTGTGTGTGTGTGTGTGTGTGTGTGTGTGTGTGTTGGGGGGAATACTTCATGGGTTTTTCAACTTTTGTGTTGCTGCCAGTTCAAATCAAGGGCCTTCATCTAGTCTTGATTCATCTTCCCATGGTTGTTTCACACACTGTATTCCCTCTCCTCTTTCACTCTTCACTCTCCCCCTCTCTCTATCTCTCTCTCTCTCTCCACCCCCCTGCGGTTCAAAGGCGTCCGCTCTGCAGGTCTTTGTCAGGGGCCCAGTGTGAACCCTCTCATCTCCGAGATCTAGAATGTCTCTGAACAAGCTGCATTACTTATTTAGCGCCTGCGTTTCCTGTGTGGTAGTGCCAACGTTCGGAAAACTAGCGTTCAGCCAGGTTTCGGGAACGTGTCACATGTCATCGTCTTTCTGATGTTGTAACTGTCTCTTCTTTGGCATTGTTCTATGTGAATGGAACCTTTATGATATTGTAATTAAGGAGTTTGGGTTTTGAGGGTTTTTTTTCTCTCTCTCCGTCTCTCAGGTGGTCACCCGCTCTTCCCCACATTTCACACGCCTATCCCGATCGACGTGCGCCACCATGAGGGACGGTACCATTATGAGCCACACCCCCTTCATGCCCTACACGGGTAAGCCTCCTCACCCAGTCCCCAAATTCTGTGCTTCATCTATTTAACAATATATGATACATTATACATTTAACATAATGCTATGTGTTATACAGATAACATAATCATATAGTTTATCGTTATAACATATCATACTTGCATATATTAAACCCCGACTGTACCTTAGGAATCCCTTAAAAAATCCACAACTTACACCAAGTAAAAGTGTACATATGAGAACTATTTCAATGATAACTTTCAGCTAAGTGTGTACATATATTAACTTTGTGACATCATGGACTTCAGGAATCATGTTAAGAGGACTCAAACTCAATTCAAGAAGTCAAATGCCTTATTAAGACCGTCGTGAAATTCTGAAATATAGTTTTCAAACGAGCATGACAGTCCTTATGTGTGTTCATGCGTGGAAGCGCAAGCATCTGTGAGTGGAGCACGCCAGGAGAGGATTGTGCTGTGGATGAGTTGTGGCCCCTACGTTGCTTTTATTCCCCCCCAGCAAACGTGACGCTCCTCCCTCACTGTTGGTGCCAGAAAGCCTTTCTTTAAAAGCTACAGGACGAGAGCCAAGTTCACATACTTCAAAGCCAGACATGATACACAGAGACAGCGAGAAAGAGAGAAAATAAATGGGGGGGGGGGGGGGGGGGGGGGGGGGGGGGGGGGGGGGGGGGGGGGCAGCTAGAGTGAAAGACGAGGCATGGCGCATCAGCACCGATATACCAGAATGTTAACATTTCCGTTCCTATCCACCCTCCTAACATTTCATGCTTTTGGGACTTGGAGAGCTCGCTCCGGCCCTGGCATCGTCCAGAGTGCTGGGAAGTTCAGCCAAGAAACATCTTCTTTCTATTAAGACACTCCCTAGCAGTGATGGCCTAGCGGATGGCCATGTTGGAAGATACACAGGAGTGTTCTGTATGCAAGTAAAAGTGTCAAGTCCGTGACCATGAAGAGTAAATCTTAAAGTAGATTATTGTTTTTGCTTGCTTGCTTTCAAAAAGGTGTCCGTGTCAAACAATGGCCGGAATTTGTTGAACTAAAAAAGTGAAGATATACCAATGAGTTATTCTAACATGTAAACAGGCTTTCCGTGCTCACCATTAAAGTTTTCATTCCTTGGCATCGCTGGCCCATCTTATCTAGAATATACAGAAACATGGATGCCTGGAAGAACAAGATCAATAGTAGCTTTGCGAGAATGGGGTTGTTGCATGTAAATTCAGGAAGATCCAGGGATACACGACATGGGCCGAGCTATTTATCAAATGCACGAGGCTAGGCGAGAGGACTGCAGACTAAGACACCATCGTGTTCGCAAGCCTCCGTCCGTCCTGATTAATGTGATGCGGCTCTGACGGAGAAGTCCCCTAATTCATCAAGACCTCGTCCCCTTCCCCAGTCTTTCCCTTGCCGGATTCCCCTAATTACAACCTTGGTACCCCCCCCCCCCCCCCCCCCCCCCCCCACACACACACACACACACACACACACACACACACACATCGGGCCTTTGACAACCTTAAAATAGATCACAGTGATGCCGGAAAAAAAAAAATTTGTCACAGCGCTGGATTTTTTGTATCTGTTTTTATGTAGCATATCTAGGCTCTCAAGGTAGGCTTCAAAACACCTAGCCATCTATGGAATAGGACATTGTAGATATTACTCCTCAACCTAGACCTTGCTGTTCAACTCATACACTCTCTCCAGGAGCAGGGAGGGAGCCAACTCACTGAGCTGAAAAGGCAAACTGTGAACACCCATCATCCCCTAACGATTTAGTCCAAGGCTCAGTCGTTTGCTGCATCCTGTTCTTATGAAATTCTTGTGGTTGTGACACATCTCACAACAACGGCAGCTACACAGCCAGTGGGTCAGATCATTTTTACTTCCACTGGATACACTTATTTTGCACAAGGACGCAGTGGCTGAGTTCAAACCCCAGATTCCATAGGCAGTTGGTCAGCTTCATTATGTGGTCTGCCGCAATTGGTCAGTTAGCAATACCTTGGGAACGCCTTAGTGAACGTACCATGAACTATAAATAAATGTGCACATTATCAAGAACCTCTCATAGGTTTATACCAGAGTCAGGAGCCAACATTTTGCTGTGAGTTGTGGGGTCCAGACAGACTCTATGAGAAGAACCACAAGCCAGCCACCATGTCAGCCTGTTGGACAGGTTAATTAGCGTCCAAACCCCTGGCCTTCCTTTCCCAGAACCTCAACACAGAGGCTTCAGATGAGCAAAACAGATTCTCCCACTCTATCCACAGCCCATATTCAGGCTTTTCAGTCAGCTAGAAGGCGGATGAGGGGGTGAAATTGTAGCGCTGAAATACTGTATTATGCCCAAGGTTTTTGTGTGGTAGACTTGAGGCCTACCCCACCCCAGCACACAAACAGTTGCGAGCCAGCTCACAAGACAGTAGGCCTGCTGAGCCCGAACCCGGAATGTTTCATTGAATGGATTACAGAGCTGTTTTGTTTCTGTTTTGGTTTGGCTTACCCAAATGGAGATGGAGAATGATTGGACAGAACGGGGCACAGGGGGAGTGTACTGCTGCAGGCAGGTCCAGAGAATGAGGCATTCTGATTTGTTGGTCAGTTGACGGGCATCTTGATGTTCTTATCCTGACAGTGTGTGGCTTTAGACAGGGCTTGTCGTCATGGTGAATGGGTGGATCTGTGCGCGTCCCTTGAATTACTGCCAGGAACTCTTTAAAGGACAAGAGGGCCCATCAATCCAAAGTCAGCTATGCTGCATATCAATAGCACAGCAAATTGTACGCTTTAACGCATGGTCTCAACGTAATTTTCTTCCCCTTCAAGAAATCCTCTATGGAATGTCAAAGAATGGGAAAGCAACAGATAGACTATTACACCTTAATTATTCTCAACTAACACCTCATTATAGTGCCATTGTCCCGCAGTTTAACGCCCTTTTCGCAATTTTGTGTTGTTTGAATCCTCTGCCTCTTGATCATAGCACACACAAAAAAAACTGTCTAATGCAGGATCTTACCACGTCCCCTGTGGGTTGGCAAGATGATTTATCTCCATTGCTTTCGCTGCCCAGGAGTACAGAGTGTAATGTGTCAAGTCATAATTCATCCAACTCCGAACCAGTGGGGAAAATGCCGGAGAGGCGAATCCACCCTGTTGTCAGACGTTGGAGCAGTACAGGCAGCCAGAACAGGCAGACAGAACAAGGGGTTTCAGCGGGGAGTCTTAAGACGTGGAGCAGAATATAATTCTTTATGACGGACAGGGGCTGCCTACCCCTGGGATCCCTCAACGCTCAGTGTAATGTATGCAATTTAATGCAAAGCGACGTGATATGAGACACTGTTGCTCTCAACTGGTGTTAGTCAATGACCATGTGGTAAACTAACATCCCCTTTCGCTCTTGTAAATCACAATTCAAATGTAAAACATAAGATGTTAGATCTTATAACTCATATATAAGACATATATGAGAATATAAAACAGCTTGTAACTATTTCTGGCACTTCAAATTACCTTGCCTCCTTAAACAACCCTTTCATTACATGATCACTTTGACCAATATTTATTGTGTTCTATGTTCCTGACAATTCTAGCGAAATTGAGTGAAATTCATCTTAAATCCAGAGTTTCATTAATCCACCAGTTCTAACATATGCTTTCCTTATCAAGAGAAAAATAAATACAATTGGAATTTAATACAGCAGTTGTCAAACCAGTAAAAAAAAATGGTAGAATGGTATTTAGGTTCTGCATCAACAACATTAACACCGTACGTCTTATCATGTGAATCTGTACCTTCCAGCCTGTACCTTCCTATAATTTATATTTACTCTGGCATGAACTTACTCACAATCTTCCTGGTAAGCCAAACAAGCTGTACCCTGTCTAAATCACTTTTTCTCACAGCAGAAGTTTAAACAAAGTGTCGGCAGAGAATATGTTGTAACACAGAAGCAAACTACAATTAGCTCACAGATACATACCTTCTACCACCCTACCTATGTTCTACCTACCTACAGTGGCATCAATAGATACATACCTTCTACCACCCTACAGTGGCATCAACAGAAAGATACTTTCTACCACCCTACCTACATTCTACCTACCTACAGTGGCGTCAACAGATACATACCTTCTACCTACCTACAGATACATACATTACCTACCATCGACCTACTTTCTACCTACCTACAGTGGCATCAACAGTTTCTCTAGTTTTCCCTCTCTCACCATTAAATTTGGTTGTCTACTTCCATCTGAGAAATATGATGCAGCTGTCTTGATGCTTTATATAAACATTCTGTCAGCCTCGCTCTTTTATATCATAGTCCTGTTAAGCAGGTCAACCACCCATAGAGCCCAGATATAATGGAAATGTGTTTAAAACGACAGCCACTGATTAAGAGAGAGAGAGAGGGGCTGTCTCCCACTGACACACAGGCCCTCCAAGGCTGCCATGACCTCTGTGATTACAGTCACACACACACACACACACACACACACACACACACACACACACATACACAAACACACACACTCCAGCAAAGGCACATGCATAAGCACACACACGCACAACCCCACACACACACACCAACTAAAGCATGCCCACACTCGCAAAAGGACATACTACATAGAAGACTTACACACTCCTACACATTGATATGATACGCCAAACCTGCACACACCTGCAGGCCAAACAAACAGACATGCATGTATATACAAAATGAGCCAACGCAGGAAACACACCACGATCACACACTTCAAGTAACATCTTGTCAGGGGGAGGGCGTGGCAACAAGGCTCGGGTAATGGTACCTGTCAGGTACCAGTCTGTTATTTGAGGCCTCCTGTCAGCCAACGGCAGTAAATGTTCAACTTATTATCAAGTCCTCAAACACGCGGCGAACTGTTTGAGTGTGTAAGTGATTTACTGCGGCTCAGTGTGTCGACATGTAGGGCCACCTTGGCCCTACCACCTTAACACGGCGTGTTGTTGATGGATGTATGAATCACATGGCAGCCTGTGAACATATTGTTGTTGGTTGTTGTTTGGTTTTGTTTGGTTGAGGACTGAGAGACTGTGTGAGGTACTGTGGAATGCACACAGTGAAACCATGAGATAACAAGGAAACCAAAAGCCAAAGCAGTTTTTCCAATAGTAAAATACTGAATACAGTCATCAGTGAAATATCCTTGGATGTTTGTCTTCCCAGTCGCATATCGTTCAATATGACAATGCAAGACGCAAAATAGTATTGGATCCCTCTTCATAAAACCAAGTCAACATGAATCAACATTGTATGAATCAACAATCATACAATTTTGTGTGAAATCATACTTGGCCGGGAATTTCTTACATTTTATAAGAATATGGGAGCAGCTGGGAGGTTCAAATGTTAAACCTCAAGGCAATCTGACTCTGGCTGTTTATTCTAAGAGTGATCTCAGCAATTTATGCCCGAATGCAAGCACATAAAGCTTCCACATCACATCACAACATAATAACTGCCAATACTGAGATTGTGTGAATGCTTCCTGGCATGCCGATAAATGGCATCTTTGATTCATTCAGGTTGTCACCAGTCTGATTACAATGGGGACGGGGGGGGGGGGGGGGGGGGGGGGGGGGGGGGGGGGTGGGGGGGAGGTGGGGTCCGATCAAATGATGCTTGTGCTTCATCAAACCATCTTTAATCTCGGGGAAAAAAAGTGCTGCCAGCCACCATGTGTACGCTATTTAGAGAAGGAGATCTCGTGGGGATGCCTGTTTTCTTGTGTATCGAGGGCCTGTTTCTTCTCACCGCCTCCCCCACCTCCACCACCACCTCCACTGCTCCTCGTAGCCCTCGCTACGAGGGCCCTCTGTTCCAGCCCAGAACAGAGGGCCCTTTATGGTTGTCGGCTGGAGAGGAGTGAGGGGCCGAAGGCAGAAAGTTGGCCGGGGGACAAGGTCGGCAGGCTGCGTGCGCTTTACGGGAAACACACACAGAGAGAGAGAGAGAGAGAGAGAGAGAGAGAGAGAGAGAGAGAGAGAGAGAGAGAGAGAGAGAGAGAGAGAGAGAGAGAGAGAGAGAGAGAGAGAGAGAGAGAGAGAGAGAGAGAGAGAGAGAGAGAGAGAGAGAGAGAGAGAGAGAGAGAGAGAGAGAGAGAGAGAGAGAGAGAGAGAGAGAGAGAGATCAGGGTCCAGTGCTGGACGTTGGCCTTGGCTGGACTGGGTTGGGTCGGGATGAGCTGAGACGGAGGGTGGGTTTGGCGAACAGACAGGGACCGTGTTATGTGTTGAGGGGTGGTGGTGGTGGTGGGGATGTTGGTGTTGGTCGAGGCTCTGCCAAGATCAACCGTATGGCCTGAAGCTCAACATTCTCAACCGTTGAAAACCCTTTCCCCCTCCCCCCAGTCAGTTGTTTTCATTTGAGTTATCTTATCGATCTCATTTGTGTCATGAGGAAGTCATTAACTGACCATATACTTGAATGTTCAGAACTGTATTTTATATTGTGATAGTCTTTATACTGTGACAGTATATACTTTATATATATATATATATATATATATATATATTGTGTAAAAGTCCTCATTCTCCACAGGTCAGAAATACTTGTTTGTTACTTATGTGTTGCGGTTGGAATTTAAAGGGGAGAGTTCCTGAATTCTGAAAAAAAAGGGAATGGCCATGATCTTTGAAACATGTTTATGTTTTTAAAACATTCTGCACACACACTACAGTTTGCTCATCCACTACTCAGATTGATTTGGTGAGGACTGCACACAGATCTATGGTGAGTCACTAGTGTTGTTATTTCCTTGGAAAGAGAGAGAGAGAGAGCAAGAGAGAGAGAGAGAGAGAAAGCTGTGGGAGGGTAGTAAATGAAGTCAATGCAATTTTGGAAGATTTAAAACTATGTTATCTTGCTTTATTTGATTGTCATTGTGTTGACCTCAGTGGCAAAGAATGGGTGAAAAACTATAGAAGGTAAATAACTCAATTCTAAATAGCAAGTAAACACAACAAAAACAATTAAATAAAATGTAGGGTAAACGTGTAATTTAGTTAAGAAAGGTTTCAAAAAATGTACTTTTAATCTTGGTTGAATCTGTTTAACTCTGTCGGTATGCTAAAAAAAGAAACAGCAAGGTAACCTACCAAAGGTCAAAGTTAGTACAGAGAAAAAGAACACATTGCATTATATTTTACTAGCTAGAACAGAACAGAGACAGGCAGTTTATCTTAAAATACAAACGTTTTGGTGTAATTTTTAAGGTCAGGTTGCAAAATAAATCCCAGGTGTTCCTTGCCCCCCACACTGAGCCAACTGGGATCCCGTGTTATCAGAGCTGTTCGACAGCAGGTAGACATAAGCACTGGTGCCCTGTTCAAAGGCTCGTGCCACTGCCAGGGGCCAGCAGACAGTCTTTATCTAGAGTTCTCCCCCCCCTCCCCGGGCAACTCTCGAGAATTACAACATACCTCTAGTCTGTGCTCCTGCTAGCCAGGTCTCGCCAAGTTAGCTGTCAACGCGTGGCAAATTTATTGTGAAGCCTGACGCGACTATTGCTGGCTATTGGAAACTTTAAACCCCTCTTCTTGTTTTTTACCCTTTTAACGCCATTCGTGAGGGTACGACAGGTCTCTTGTTTAAATTAATCCGGATATGTTGCTCTCGTTATCACCAGTGTATAATATCTAATTGGAGATGCTTTGAGGGTGCCCACCCAGTCAGACAGGATAGTGGTGTCTCATAGGTTTGTGAGTCTGCCATCTACTGTCTTGACTTGTCCTCAGCTTCAGGGCTTAATACGAGAAGGCCAATACATAACGGCTCATTATAAACCTATTTGCTGGGGAAACGGCAGGAGAAGAAGAGCGTTTTCTACAGTAAAGGCTTGTATCCTACGTGCTATTCTCTTCCAGTTTCTTTTCAGGTTTAGAAAAGATTCTCTGATTCTCAATGAGCCATGTCTTCATTTTCCTCCTCATTTCTCATTCTCCATCTGTCCATCTTGCTCGCTGTCTCCTAAATATTCTCCATCTTCTTATGTGACCCACATTTCCTTGTCTATCTTTCACTCAACAGTCTATATTTTTACTCTATTTGTGTCCCATTTTGTGAGTCATGGTCTACTATGGCCCACCAAAAAGTTTAAGTAAGATAAACTGCCTGTCTCTGTTCTGTTCTAGCTAGTAAAATATGATGCAGTGTGTTATTTTTCTCTGTACTTACTTTTAGCTATGGTAGGTTACCTTGCTGTTTGTTTTTTTAGCATACCGACTGATTTGAACAGTTGCAACTAAGATTAAAAGTACAGCTTTAGAAACCTTTTTAAAGTTTTTATCTAAATTACATGTTTGCCTAACCTTTCTTTTAACTATTATGAAATGTTCCTTTCTTGTATATTGTAATCAGTAGTAATAAGTAGTTTTGCTAAAAACATTGACTGAAAGTCTCCCACTCTCTCTCTCCCTTGCAGACCCCCTGGAATGACGGGTAGCCCAGTGGTCTCGGACATCTCCCTGATTCGCCTGTCCCCCCATGTAGCTGTAGGGGACTCTCCCTTTGCCCCGCCCCATCCCTATGTCAGTCCCCACATGGAGCACTATCTGCGCTCCATCCACAGCAGCCCCACCCTCTCCATGATCTCTGCAGCCAGAGGACTCAGCCCTGCCGAAGGTCAGAGGGCTACTACATACATACACACACACACACACACACACACACACACACACATCACACACTTGAGCATGCATGCATAAAGACACACATGGATGTACATTAACATCTATGCACACAGACAGACACACACACACATCACATATGCAGTGCACACACACACCACAACGCACCCACACACACACATGTACATATGTGCACAAACAACCACACCCACACACACACACACACAATGGTTTCAGTCACACACACTACAATGGTGTCTGTGAGATCATCTTGGGTGTCTGGGTCTTACGTGTACAATGCATGAAGATTCATGTTTCTTTGCGTAACACAACACAGACCATAGCAAGATAGGAAAAATGAGGAAAATGAAAAACCAGCAATGGCAAAACATCTGTGATGCTGTAAAGCAGACACTGTTTGCCGTCAGCAGAGGGATGCATAGTAACTGACATTAAAAGTAAAAGGTTTTACTTGAAAATGGAGGCAAGCATTGCCCAAGCCAAGAGCTCCATTATGAAACCATTTAAGAGCAGTATCCTGTGAGCCATTCAGAAGCTGAATGCATGCAATATCATCCTAGTTTTAATTGGGATCCATTGATAAATAGTATTTCTTTATCCTATGAATTCAATAGTCTAATCATTATAATTAATCTAAAACATATAATAATCAAAATGTGGTAATAAGATATTCATGCGTTTTTCTATGGTCCTCAAATTTAAAGCAGATGGTACCTTTCGTTGGAGAAAACATTTGTGGACTATAAAAAGGAGATGCTTTTCTCTTCCAAATACAAGAAAACATTGGTGAATCCCAGAAATCAATGGGTAGTAACAAAATAAGAACAAATCAATATGAAAAAATAGGAAATGTGTTCGTATATCGCTTTCACAGGCCCAATGTTTCCTTAAACCATTGATCCATGTGGACGTCTATTCTTTCACAGCATTCCCTCTTTCATTCACACATTCTTTCATAAGCATAAACAGATGTTTTTTTTCATTCTTGTATTTTGTGTGTAATATTACAATCAAGTCAGGGAATAAAAATAACTGCATTCGCTTGTTAGTTAACTGTGGTTTTGTTTCCCATTGGCATGCATAAAAAGTAATACTATCACAACATCATCACACCCAGAGTCTACGGATGCCTATAAAAAATCTGCTACCACTTAAGCTTCAAATTCACGAATCCCTCGTGGTAGGGTTTCAAGATGGCCGCCCTATTGCTGAAGCTTGTGATGCATACGGTGTATACAAAGTCTAAGAATAACCTCGGAGTGATGTGGAAAGTATTTCTAATGGGGGGGGGGGGGGGGGGGGGGGGGGGGGGCTAGGTGAGCACTGAGGAGGTGAGATCCGAGCCCAGGGAGAGTTGAGAATTTATATATCCTGTTCATTATAAACCAACTCGGCCTAGCAAGATCACACGTAGATACTCACACACAGGCAGGCAGACGTACACAGACACAGACACACACACACACACACACACACACACACACACACACACACACACACACACACACACACACACACTACACAGAGACAGACGTATAGCTACACACAAATACACACAGGAGCAGAAACGTGCAGACAGACACCCACACATAAGCATACAACTGCACACACACACACACATACACACACATACACACACACAGCCACTTCAGTGCGTGTTTAGACAGTTGATTATTTAACTGACAGCGATAATTAGTCTTGCACCTTGTATAGCCCACCATATAAAAACACTTGAGCGCACCCCTCAGCGTATACATCATGCTGTGTACATTTGCGTGTGTGTGCTGTGTGTACTTAACAGTCTCGCTGGACTGTGACATGATGTCACCCAGGCCTCCTCACTGTTCCTATAGCGCGACTGAGGTGCAGGAAACCATGGTGACCAGCTGCCGCCAGTCAAGAAAACATGGCCGTCTAACTGTTGAGTGGCCACATTGACAGGCAGAAGTGTGTGTGTGTGTGTGTGTGTGTGTGTGTGTGTGTGTGTGTGTGTGTGTGTGTGTGTGTGTGTGTGTGTGTGTGTGTGTGTGTGTGTGTGTGTGTGTGTGTGTGTGTGTGTGTGTGTACACGGGGTTTGCAGGCCTTTTCTTGTCTCCTATAAATCAAGGTGCACACTCTGTCGCACAGTTATGGCTGCCCGTCCTTTCAGGGGAAACAGTGCAGAAGAGATGCTATCTTTCATTAAGTGGCAGGACGGTACGGCAACAGATGGAGGACAATAATCCCCACAGAACAGAAGGAGTTGGAGTTTGTTGAAAACTAAAAGTTTGATCAAAAATAGGTCTGTCTCGGCTTATTTAGAAGTTGTTTTTTAGAGAGAGCTTGGCTGGTAAAAGCACAACAAAGTATTTGTGGTGTTAAGTAGTTTGTGTTGTGTTTTATATTGATGTATTGGTGGGAAAAAAGAAAAAAGAAAACCATAAACACACATACAAGGGCAAGTTGCTCACAAAAATTGTAGACACAGGAAACACAAGAGTCACTTAACTGAACGGCGGTAAGGTGATCTGGGGTCTGGAGGAAAACTTTGGCCATGTTTAGAGGTAGAGACAAGGGGAAACCCATAATCCATTTCACTCTCATGCAGCCTGACACTTGTAATGCAGCTTTGTTAGCTGCAGGTGTTAACATCAACTTGACCCTAATGTACGCAATGCCTCAGACGTCCTCTGCTCTATGGAAATGTCCATATGTGTGTGTGTGTGTGTGTGTGTGTGTATTTGTGTGACCATTTTCCTGAATTGGTGTGAAAATTCTGCCTGTCGCAATTAATTTATGCATCAGACATGCAACATGAACATGAATGTACCGTGCCAATGACGTCCCTTGCACACACACACAAACGCACACACTATCTCTCTCTCTCTCTCTCTCGCTCTCTCTCGCTCTCTCGCTCTCTCGCTCTGGGGATGTTCCCCCGTGGCGCGGAAAACCTCAAAGACCTTAGGCGTCTTTTATGGAGAAGCCCAACCCCCCGAGGGGCCTCCACCACAGCATAGATCTACAGACTGAAGATACCCGACCTCGTCACGTCCCTCTGATCTTTCCATCTATCTGCTCGTCATCTCAGGACAGCAGATCAAAGCAGTGAATGGCTGTTTTGTTTGGTTTGATTTGCTGATTTAAAGGACATGGTTCATAGAACAACAGAGGGTTACAACAAACAAAAAATTACTTTGGAATGATCACGCAGGTCCATCTCCAATCTACAGACAGAACGTGAATTATGCATTTACATTTCTAAGTATATTCATTAAAAACTTTGGATATCCTGTAATTGACATCAGTCTCCCTTCCTCTCCTCCAACCTACCTATCCATCCATCCCTCGCTCTCTCTGGTGTCCTCCCCTCTTAACCCCCTTCCCCATCACTCCTTCGTTTCCATCTCACCTCCTTTCCCAGTGACCCACGAGCACCTGAAGGAGCGCGCTCTGTTTGGACTACCGCCGCCGCCTCCGGGAGCCAACCCGGCCGACTACTACCACCTGATGGCAAGCGCCAGCCAGCGGACCCCCTACGGAGACCTGCTCCTGCAGAGCGGAGCCGCGGCGGCTGCGGCAGCGGCCGCAGCAGCTCACCTGCCCGACTACATCACCCCTGTGGACAGTAAGGACCACCCCGCTCCTCCTCCGATCACGTTGAACTTTAGTCGAGTGTAGAGAATCGAATGGGTTTCTTTGGGAATTTTCCCGTGGTTGCTCACTCTCTTGCACTTTATATCAGGTGTGCTGATTGGCAATCTAACAGCAGCAAAAGTAATCAATCATGTGATTGTCTTACATCATGTCTTAACATAGCAAGAAATGGGGGATTTTTTTTTAATTCAGAGTAGGGCCCTTTGCATCAGTAATAGTTCGTCATGTCTTAATATGCCAAAAAACTACTTTTTGCTGTCCATGTTTGCTGAGGATACAGTGCTGTTTAACAGTGAGGTAACACATGCGGACCGCCTTGGAGACAAAGCTATTCAAAGTAATCTTCAGTTCTCACGGGAGTCCTGGTTAATCAACCAACAAGATGTGTGAGTAGGCACCTTGCTGGTTTTCCTTCCTGCCTTTATAGAATAAATACATGGCCTAGTTCCCACAGTGCAGCACACTCGCTGGGCTGTTGTTGTCCTCTTGTTCTCAACAAGCCAGGTACGCTGCTTCCCAAGCCCCTTCTTCCAGCTCTCACTTCCTTTGTTGTGGTTCACGTGTTAAAGATCTGCACACATCAAAGCATGATAGTTCAGTGTTTTGTTTTTTCTTTGACTTAATAGGATAAAAAGTGTGGAACTTCGGGGAGAAAAAAAGCAGATACACAAACATTATAAGCCACAAGTTTGGGTCCTCATAAAACTAACCGCCCCCCATCCTCCCCACTTACCTCTTTCCTTATGTCGCAGGTGTGTGCCACCAGTTTGAGTATTATCGTAACCGAGTGAGGATAACCTTAAAAGGGCTGCATATGCTGAGCAGGGCATTGCTCTGTGTCACATGGTTGATCAATGCCAGGGCCTTGGTTTACCTGTTCTGTTTCTCTGTCATAGCAGAGATTAACCCTGCCATCTTCATAGCTTGATTGCTGAATGAGAGTGTGTTGAAACAGAGCGATATGCACACATGCGTACACACAAAGGGCATATAAACACTCTCTCTCAAACACATTCACATTCATTTACATTCAAACATGAATACTTGAACACATTTCAAAAGAAAGGCAGGACACTTGGAAATGAACACACACACATACACACAAACACACACACAAAAACACACAGTTGCCAGCTTGTTCCCTTTGCCCGGTTAGAACTCACGCCTTCGATCAAAATGGCAGTCAGGCACGGCACCAAACGTTTTCAACTCAAACACGTCCAAGAACCCTTCAGGAACTTCAGCCCCTCTCAAACAGCCAGTAGAAAGAGAGCTTAGCAGAAAACTAGCCGTGAAAGCCGTCCTTTTCTACGCCTGATTATCAAACACTTTCCCCCCCTTTCGGAAACCTATCGCACCACCCAGTCAAAGAGAAACAAACTCAGATAACACCCTGTATTGGGCCGTGGTTGGTGTTAAATCAAGTTATCCGCACGCATATGTAGTTCCTGGAACACACACCACAGGCATTACAAGTAAAACATCAGAAATGGGATACCTCATCCATTCATCTTTCAAATGACCTCAATCAGCAAATTAAACATGGCAGGCATGACGGATGGCCAATTGCCATCCCTCCATCTCTCTTCGCTTCTCTCTCTCCCCTCTCCTTCTTTCCCGCCACGGCGACCACCACCATGCTTGTCCCACACTTTTCTCTTTTTTGTCTTTGATTTGTTAACTCAAGCAGTCAATGCCAGGACCTCTGTTTCTACCCCTAACACCCCCCCCCCCCCCCCACCACCACCACCACCATCAACTGTCCACTCGCCTTCGCCCTTGTCCTGGCCATAGACGGAGTGATGTGGTGGGGCCCGAGCAGCAATGCTGGGCTGCAGGCTCTTCCACTGCGGCAGGCCGACACAGGGCCTGTATTGACCCAGGCCGCTGGCTAATGGCCGCGGTCTCCGAGCATGCATAAAGGCTCCCTTTACCTCCAGGACCAGGCAGGGGGGGTGGCAGGAGGGGAGGGCAGGGGAGAGGTAAGGGGGGGTAAATATGTGCGCCGGGCCCCGCTGTTAGTTTTGGAAGGCAGTGCCGATGAAATCCGTATTAAAAATCAATTTATGCACTAATAAATTCAGCAGGCCCACCGCAAGCGCTACAAAGGCTCAGTGAACCAAAAGTACAGGTTTGCACTCTTCTGGCCAACACACACAGACACACACACACCCAAACACATAAACCAAATATATCCACACACATAATTACACACATATATTCCCCCTCATTGACCAGTAGCAGGTTCAGTCTGAACAGGATCTTCAAGGTCACATGGAGAAAACCCCAGCTATGCTGCAACGGTGGAAAGTGATGTGTTTGTGCGTCATCGAAAAGCACATAAAAAAATGGTTTCTGATTGGTTCCCCGACTCCTGTAATTTGGGAGCAGTCAGTATTCCAAAACCTGACAGTCTTCCAGCTCCTCACACATACAGGTGTCCACCGGCTCGGTAAGCCTCAAGGCCCTTTTCTGGTTTTGAGTTCTTCTCCAAACAAAACGGTCTAAACCCTACACGTGTAATCCAAACACGCTTGATGGGTCAGGACCGTCACACCGACGGCACATCCAGGAGCTTCCAGCCTGCTGTCCTCCACGCCGTCTGCCATGTTGTCGCTGTCTGGGTGACAGACCGGTATGTTAAACAAACACAGCGTTCCTACCGTCGGTTGCATACCCTCCACCACCCCTAATTCAATGCTTCGCTTCGGTGCTAAGTGGTTGGTGGTGCCAGCAGCGGTCTCTTCACACGGCTAATCACCGACCGAGTGTGACGGCCGTGCCATGCCGGTGCTGAAACAGGCCGAGCCATTTAACACAAGGAGGAACCGGTCTCCTCATTGTGTATGAAAAAAGTATTATTATTATTTATAAATGTAGGGGTTTCCACAATGGGTAGGATAGGATGAAACCGCAGTATGTTCCACCAAAATGGAACCAAAACATGCAATACCCAATGGAACCACACCCTAGTCTACCCAATGGAACCACACCCTAGTCTACCCAATGGAACCACACCCTAGTCTACCCAATGGAACCACACCCTAGTCTACCCAATGGAACCACACTATATTCTTAATATTGGAATCACATCATATTCTTCCTAATAAAACCCTCCATAATCATAGCAATGAAACCACACCATAATAATGACCATAATAATAGGGACCATAATGTCCCTAATCTGATGAGGAAGATGTATCAAAGATGAACCCGAGTAATCAATCCATATAGAAAATAATTTTGAACAAGATCTTTATATTGCGGGGATGTAATAGAATAGGAAGAGCAGGTTTGACACAGAAATAATCCCCTGAAACGGAAGAAATACTCGCCCCTGGATAACTGACCCTCAGAGTTGTTCAGGACTACGAAGTGGCTCGGGTTTCCACTCCAAGCCGAAAGAGTTTTGGATTTGATCCCTGATGTCGTCTGCCTCCATGTAAGCATTTGTTAAACTACATTCTAAAGCCCTCCCTGCTCCCTTCCTATCTATGCAATCACCACCAGTCGTTTATGATAAAAGTGCCACTTAAATGACTAAATAGTGAAAGATCTGGGGTAAAATGGGTAGTAAGTATTGCAATGCAAGGCTGTATTATAGCATGTACACATTACAAACCAACAACACTGACACAATGTAGGAGCCTAGGTAACTAATAGAAAATATTTCCAATAATCTAAATTTACAACTATTCCCACAAAATGCTTACCCATTACATTTATTTACTTTAATTATTCTTATGATTAAAATGTGACGTATACATATTTAGAATGTCTCCGGCCAGATACTGAAAAGTGCCTGGCGCAGAAATGGTGAACGTCCCCCATGACAATAGTATGGGCCAAAGTAAACACCTTGCTCTCCCGAGGAGTAAGGGAATCTAGTGTTGATGAAGAGCTCTGTGTGTGTGTGTCTGAATACTGTACTCCTCTTTCTGCATCTGCTTGGGACCTTGGATGGGTGTGGGGGGGCAGGGTTGTTGGAGGATGGAAGGATAACGGGTGGGAGGGGGGGGGCTGTTCCAGTTCTCTGACTGCATACACAAACACTTAACTGTACGTCGGTAACGTGAACGCAGGGCAGAAGTGTGCGTGTAAACACCAGCAAACACAACGGCCTCTTTTTGGGCAAGGACATCGGGGGTCCCATGGAAGATCGGATGCATGGCCCCTGGCTAACTAACTGCACAGTGTTGGTATTAGGGAGTTTTTACAAGGAAAATAAATATGTTTCTCCCACTGCCGGCTACCCTCGGCTGGTGGGGAGGAGGAGGAAGAGTGCCCCCTGAGTTGGCATGTACCCAGGCCCTCCCTGTACACCGAGTGCTGCCAGGGAAACATTCTCCCCACTCCATGATGGTGGTGGTGGCGGTGTGTGTGTGTGTGTGTGTGTGTGTGTGTGTGTGTGTGTGTGTGTGTGTGTGTGTGTGTGTGTGTGTGTGTGTGTGTGTGTGTGTGTGTGTGTGTGTGTGTGTGTGTGTGTGTGTGTGTGTGTGTGTGTGTGTGTGTGTGTGTGTGTGTGTGGGGGGGGGGTGGGGGGGGGGGGGTCGTCATGCAATGACCACAGCACAATCCAAGGCCTATGTACCCGTAGAGGCCCACTGTATTTGAAAATACAGTTTCTGTTTACGGTGCATTTGATCCCACTAAAAATAATTAGGTATTCACAGTGTATCTGTGGATACCTATTGTTATTATAATATGTGTTGGATTAAATGTATTATGTAAAACATATATGTAAATTGCAATTCCAACAAATTGCAATAAATTCTAATTACAACTGGGCCATTTTTAAAATCAGGCGTGATTAAGACGAAGTACAACTAATTAAATTAATAGGTAGGTAGCTTTAATACAAATAAAAGAAAAACTGAACTGCTGTGAAAACAGGCCCCACATACTCTCTCAGAGACCATTGAGTATTTTCTATGGAGGTCTTCAAAGCCCAACAGGGGATCCCCAGAGCCCTATTCTAATGATCTCTCCTCTACTGGGAACTAAAAATCAATTTTAGTTCCCAAATCAAAATCAAATTTCTGCTTTAAAGCCTCCTGGCCTACAGGGTTCATTCATTCGTTTGTTCATCCAGGGGCCTCCATGAGGGACCCATAGCTGATATGAGCAGGAGGTCTGGCAGAGCTGGGAGGATTAGCAGTACCCTGCAATTATAGTATTTTGATTTTCCACAAACCCGCACATTTGAGTTATAACAGCAAGCCAGGTGCTTAAAATAATCACTCCCACAAACATACACTCAAGCAAAACACATGCCCCTCACAAACGCACGCAATCACAAATACAGGTATGGCATGCACACATACACACACACAACTCTACTATTCTATGAATGTGCAATGGAGAGCCTGTAATTATAAGCCTGGATATCAACTCACATCCTTCAATCATAGCACACCCTGCAGTCCTGCAAAGGCAGAGCGAGCGACCCACACACACACAATTTAAATCACAGATGCACACTGGCACATGCACACAATTTAACCCCACACACATGCATAAAATAGTACATACACACCCATGTAAAAAATAAATGCACACGTGCAATAACACACACAGGCAGCACGCCATGCAGTACTGCCACATGCTGCCACAGCGCCATGCTAACATGCAACATCTGTTTCTGCCCGGCTGTCCAGAACCCTGCACACCCTTTCAATTAGAGCCACCACCTATAAAACAATCACTTTATATGTCTGAGCATGTGTGCGCGCACGTGTGCGTGCATGAGTGTGCGTGTGTGTGCATATTCCTTTTTATGTGAGTGTTGCATATGGCGAAGGCGACACCAGTTAGTCCCAATGTAAACTTTATTTTGATCGCAGGGCAGAGTGACAGAGGACAGCAGAGTGCGTGAGATAAAAGATAGAGTGACAGAGGAAAGAGTGATAGAGGACAGAGTGGAAGAGGAGAGGGTGAGTGAAAGAGTGATAGAGAACAGAGGAGATATATGTTAGATGATCAAAGATAGAGTGATAGATTATAGTGTGAGAAAAGAGTAATAGAGGAATTAGCGGTTCAGCGTGATGGAGGAACAGCTTGATTGAGAAGAGAGAGGGATAGAGGACAGAAGGATAGGAGAGAGCGGGAGGGATAAAGTACAGAGGGATGTAGGTAGGAGGAATCGAGGAGAAGGGCAGTATGCCCCCCCACCACAACCACCAACCCTCTTCCTTCCACATCTTATGGCGCCCATGCCCCCCCCCCCCCCCCCCCCCCCCGCCCCCAAGCCCCAAAGCCTAACAACACAACACATTTATTTATTAACCCCGGCCGAGGCACATTCCTCCGCGCCTTTTGTTGTTTTTGCCAAGTCTTTTATACACATCTTTCTCATCTCCACACCACTGTTTTTTTATTTCTTCCTTTCTTTCCTTTTCTTTTTTCTGTCCCTCTTGGTTTCCTCCTTCCTCTAACTGTCGTCTGAAGTTCCCCGGGGCCCCTTAACCTGCCGCACATGCCTGGCTTTTTTTATGAGTCGTCACCTCTAAACACAACAGTCAGGTTCCGTCGGGTAGGAGGGTGAGGAGGGTGAGGAAGGGAAGGGGTCTGGGGCGATCATTATACTGGTGCCGGCGCTCGTTTGGTCTGGAGGGATCATCATGACTTCATGATCAATAAAAGGTTAGGGATTGGCTACAGGCTCACTGTGGTGACGGCGATGTGTGTGTGTGTGGGTGTGTCTCTAGGTGAGACGTGATGAGGCCATTATGAGCTTCCTGTTACCCGCCGCCTCTGATGATGGTTCTTTTTAGGCCTTCAACAAACATCACACACACACAGAGCATGTCCTGCTTTCTGTCCCGGAACACCAGGGCTAATTCTCAGCACCTGTTAGCCCAGAGCAGCTGCTTCCATTACTACCGTTTTCATTCTCTCTCTCTCTCTCTCTCTCTCTCTCTCTCTCTCTCTCTCTCTCTCTCTCTCTCTCTCTCTCTCTCTCTCTCTCTCTCTCTCTCTCTCTCTCTCTCTCTCTCTCTCTCTCTCTCTCTCCAGTCTTTCTCTTTCCCTTTCCTCAAGGTTTTCAGTCTGTGTCTCTGTCTTTCCTCAAGGTTTTCAGTCTGTGTCAATGTCTTTCCTCAAGGTTTTCAGTCTGTGTCTCTGTCTTTCCTCAAGGTTTTCAGTCTCCCACCGCTCATTGTCTCTCTCTCCTCAAGGTGTTCAGTCTCCCACCACTGTCTCTCTCCTTTTCCTCAAGGGCTCCTCCTCAAAAACCTCCAAAAAATAAAAACTCAAACAATTCTTGTATTTAATTTATTTTAAGAACCTAAATACTTACCATTTTACCTGGGAGAAAAAACATTTAAGCAATACATTCCCAAAAAAGGACGGTGAATCTCGAATCCTGATCATGGGAAAATCCTTCTTCTTACTTCGGTAGTTATTTTCTTGTGATTTTCCAAACAATCTCAGACAAATAAAACCGGGATACAACAGGCCCAGCAGAAGGGCATGGCCCTTACCTTTGTGTGCCCGCCTTGTTCTCTCTAATGGTATTCTCAGATCAATTTGTTTAAATTGCCTCCATTTAACTTGCCAAAATACAAGGGTCTGGGAGAGATTGCTATCACAGTAATTACACCAAACCGATTCATTATGCACCAGGCAATGTCTACCTCAAACAGGGGTGTGTGTGTGTGTGTGTGTGTGTGTGTGTGTGTGTGTGTGTGTGTGTGTGTGTGTGTGTGTGTGTGTGTGTGTGTGTGTGTGTGTGTGTGTGTGTGTGTGTGTGTGTGTGTGTGTGTGTGTGTGTGTGTGTGTGTGCGAGATAAAAAAAGATAGGGTTACTTTTAGCATAGCTGTGACCTCCACATGCTTTGTTGTGGTTTAATCAGGAATGTTACTTCTTGATACTTTGCTAATTCCTTTTTATTCACATGGATTAATCCAAGGTTGATCTGACAACATTGCGACAACATCTACATATTTGAGAGCCTGAAGTGTTCAACAATACAGTTAGTTACATACAAGGGGGGAAATAAATAAGTTTGCTAAACATGATGCAGGGCATGCACACTACTGCTCAGTAGCCTACTCACAATTCTGTGTCAGAAAAGAAATGATATCATTATTGATAAACAACCGTCCGCCATTGTTCCGCTCTCTCCATCATCAAACTAACGAGGCTACGCTAACAGCTAAAGATGTTCTCCTCCTGTTTCTTCATTCCTCCATCATCACCCCCCAGTGTCGAGGTTCTCCAGCCCCAGACTTACCCCCCGGCTGAGCAGGAAGCGAGCGTTGTCCATCTCGCCGCTGTCAGATGCCAGTATCGACCTCCAGACCATGATCCGCACGTCGCCCAACTCCCTGGTGGCTTACATCAACAATTCCCGCTCCAGCTCGGCCGCCAGCAGCTCCTACGGACACCTCTCCGTCGGCGGGATCAGGTGGGCCTGCACAGACGGGTGGGTGGGGCAGGTTCTATCCCCTAACGTCCAAAGCCTAACCTGTAGGCATCGTTGAGCTGCCTACTCATTGTACATGTATCTTCATTTACTGGTGGGTTATTTCGGCTTACTCGCCATTGTTTCAAAGTTCAGGTCGTAATGGTTACCCAAGTGAAAAGCGAGCTAAGCGAGCTAAAGACCTGTTGTGGGTTTTCTCTCGAGGCCCAGCTAAAAAGAGCAGAAGCTCTAATGGTTTCTGCAATAGAGCTCAGTGATAATTTCAACAGACTGTCATCATATTAACATGCTGAATGATGCCTATATCAGGCCAAATCATGACTTCAATCATGGTGAGGTTTTAACCAATCTCTCTCTCTCTCTCTCTCTCTCTCTCTCTCTCTCTCTCTCTCTCTCTCTCTCTCTCTCTCTCTCTCTCTCTCTCTCTCTCTCTCTCTCTCTCTCTCTCTCTCTCTCTCTCTCTCTCTCTCTCTCTCTCTCTCTCTCTCTCTCTCTCTCTCTCTAGCCCATCCTACAGCTTCCCCCACCCCATCAACCCGATGGCCTACCAGCAGCTGCTCAACCAGCAGAGGGGCCTGAGCGCTTTCGGCCACACACCTCCTCTGCTGCATCCCTCGCCCACCTCTTTTCCTGGCCGTCAGCACCCCCTGGCCACCTCTGCCCTCACTCTCTCCCACAATGTCTCCGCCCTGGCTGAGACGCACCAGGTAAGGTCATCCCGGGGAGACAAACACCTGAAGCGCCAAACACATGCACACAAAGTGCATTCAACAGTGTCCCCTAAAACCAAGAAACCCTCTACAGCAGTGGTTCTCTGCTGGTGTCATTAGTCATTTAGTCATGACCCAAAAATATGAAATGTATTTACTAATATTGCAGCAATTAACATTGCCTTCATGTACTGTCAAATACAAAATACATTGAGCTGCAACAATTGTGACTGAACTAAATTAACTAGTAAGCCAGTGAAACATGAATTACACAAGGTAGGCTACAGTATGTAATATTAGATAGTAGTTACGTAGCCTCCTAGGCAGGATTTAGCTGAGCAAAGGTGACACATTTTAGGAACTGCAACTATTACATTTACATTTAGGGCATTTAGCAGACGCTTTTATCCAAAGCGACTTACAATAAGTACATTTGTCAGAAGAAAGAGAAACAACAAGATTTGTCTGTCGGTACAGTAAGGATGTTCATAGAACCAGTACAAAGCACTTACAATTGATAGTTTAACCCATTCCCCGTATACAACAAAGATGGCTAGGATGCTACACAATGCTAAGTACTATTTTTAAGTGTCAGGACTTACAAACATACAATAAGTGCGTACATTAAGTGCCATGGCATACAAATAACAACAGCATACAATAAGTGCGTAAGGGGGGTGTTTTTAGGAGAGTAAGGGAGGAGGGGGATAAGGAGGGAGGTTATGCAGAGTCCAGATGAACTCTGAATAAGTGAGTTTTGAGTCTCTTGCGGAAGCTGGTGAGCGACTCTGCAGTCCAGACATCGGCAGGAAGATCATTCCACCATTGGGGTGCCAAAACAGAGAAGAGTTGTGACTTTGTTGTGCGACCTTTACTTGCTCTTAGCAATGGCGGTACCAGGCGTCCAGCTGAGGTAGTTGAGCAGAGTGCTCGAGCTGGGGTGTGCGGTCTGACTAACACTTGGAGGTAGGCAGGGGCAGTTCCGTTGACCTGCCTTGTAGGCCAAGAACATTGTCTTAAATCTGATGCGAGCTACTACAGGGAGCCAGTGGAGGTCACGGAAAAGGGGGTCACATGGGAGAATTTTGGTAGGTTGAACACGAGGCGTGCTGCAGCGTTCTGGATACGCTGCAAAGGTTTGATCACAGAGGCAGGGAGTCCAGCCAGCAGCGAGTTGCAGTAGTCGAGGCGGGAGAAGATGAGCGCTTGGACCAAGAGCTGAGCTGCTTCCCTTGTGAGGAAGGGCCAGATCCTGCGGATGTTGTAGAGAGCAAATCTGCAGGATCGGGCCACCGTGTGGTGATGTTCACGGTGCAGCATAGCTGATTGTCCACATATTACACATTTATCCAAAACAACTTGGTAGTAGTAGTAGTGGAACTGTACTGCACAAGTACTGTACAAGTAAAGAAGAGAATAAGTCAATTTACCAGAGAACATGAATGGAACTGAACTTGAGAGAGTGGTCTTGAATTCATTGAGAGCCAGATGTCCCCTGGCGCTGTGCCTCGAGTGTTGGATTTAAACGCAGTCTCAGATCAGAAACATGCAGAGGACTCCGTTCCATTAGTGGCTTCATCTGTCTTCCTCCCCTCCCATCTCTCCATCACTCCCCCTTCTTCCTCCCATCTCTCCATCCCTCCCCCTTCCTCCTCCCATATCTACATCCCTCCCTCTAATCTCTCCATCCCTCCCCCTCCCTCCAATCTCTCCATCCCTCCCCCTCCGAACTCTCCCCCTCTAAACTCTCCCCCTCCGATCTCCCCCTCCGATCTCCCCCTCCTTCCTCCCTTCCCTCCGATCTCCCCACACCCCCACCCCTTTTATCAATGGGATGTGTACTCTATAGCTGCTGCTAACGTAAACTTCCCTTTCAACAACTCTGAATTGCACACGCGCTCAACACTTCCATCTCATTACACACACACACACACACACACACACACACACACACACACTTATCATAGCACACAGTTAGACACTCATCTTAGTACACACTTTTACACACACACAGTTATCATAGCACACATTGTTAGACATTCATCTTAGTACACAATTACACACACACACACGTCCGTCTATTAAACTCCCGATTACACACTGCTACCAGAGTATACTCCCATCTCCCTCAATTCCTACCTTGCACACACACACACACACACACACACACACACACACACACACACACACACACACAAGAATGTTATCACGTGCACAATCACATACAAATTACAAGTGTACAATCACAAAAACAAATGAACACAGAACCAAATGTGAATGTAATCCCACGTGCACAATCACATACAAAATATACACACACACATATGTTTATAAAGGTAGCTCTTGACAGTGATCAGAACCACATGTCCTTGGTTTCCAGCCAACTGGAGGGAGAGTTGAAGTGAAAGCACAGAGGCCCCCCGAAGCGGTCTACTGAGCCGTGGTGACTGGGTGGGGAGACCCCCCTCCTAACGCCGGACCCCCACTAACTCCACACACACACACATATTTGCTACAACAACATAGATCACAAACTCCATTTCTAATCGATTACCAATTCCCCATGTTTGCCTCCCCCTCCACAACCTCTTCCACCCCCTCAAGCTGAGGCTAATAATCTCCCCACTTTCACATTTCCTCGCAGTTTGGTGGTCATCAAACAAGTCTAAGCTGTTTCGTTCTGTGGTTAGTTCTGATTTCTAGCCCCCTCCCCACTCCAGACCTTGTACCCTCCACCCCACTGCAGTGTTTCCCCATCATGCATCCAGCAGTGCCGCAGTACCGCCGCTGGATTACTAGCGCCACAGCATTCAGCCAAGCAGCAATGTAAAAAATATATATTACATTTAGAAATTATGCTGGGAGCCCCAAATGTTGTTGGTTGATTAAAAAAAAAAAAATATATATATATATATATATCATAGGTGCCCTCCACTGCACCACTCTCAATTTTAACATTGTACATTCCTTCATTGGATAAATATTGTGGACAAATACTGACAGAATACTAATATACTAACTGAATAGTATGTTCCGCTATAGAAGAATAAAAAACATGATTTAATAATAGGGAGCAGTCTACATATTTGATTGTGTAGAACAGAAGCAACTGTATTATTGAACAGAGTAGAAGGGATGGCATTCTTTTTTTTTTTGCTGACGCACATAGAGCGGGCATGCTATTGCTTGTTATGTTATATTGTTATACCATTCTATCAGAACATTTCTTTTGGAATGCACCATAGCCCTAGTGGATTGAGCGATCACACTAATACCTATGCTTGTTCACATCAGCACCGTCCACACGCACATCAGAACTGTGAACGCACGCATCAACATGCGTCTCACACAATCCCCATCAAAAACAAAATCATAGGGCAAATACTGCACTCCACTAACCCAATAAGCTAAGCGAAACTTCATAGCATCTCGCTGGCTTCTCTAGTTATCTAGTTAGTTAGTCATGTAAGTTGTTAGTTAGTCATAAGAACTGGCACACATTAAAATACGTGTATTAATGAAAAGTAGGTGCAATTAGCAATTAATTGTTACGAGGGATAGACAGAGATAGACAAACAGAAAAATGTAGATGGACAGAGATGAACAGAGCTAGTGTTGGACAGATAGAGATTGGCTGATTGGAGAGAATGAACTCATTTTTCGTAGGTGAAATCATATTTTTCCCCCCAGAATGCAGGAAGTGACCCTGCAGTTAGCAGCACTGTCAACCCCATGATCACCAAGAGGTCGAAGGTCAAGACAGAAGCAGAGGGATCCCTGCCTATATCCCCCTCCTCTCAGGTACAGTAAATACCATTACCGCTGGAATCAAAGTAATCGGATATTTTGCTTTTCAATGCCTTGTGCATATGTTATCATAGTGGTGGTATAATGTTTTGTCTTTGTCCTATGTTGAACTTGAAACCAGCCTCAAGGTTACCAAGCTTGATCAAACACATGTGTAAAATAAACAAAAGCAGTACCTGAACGTAGTACAACGGTCCAAGTTCTTCACAACAAGAAACCTATTACCCCTCTGATTAATGTGTCTGATTTGGCCCTAATTTATGTTCAATAAGGAATATCTTGCATCGCGCCCAGTGAGTGGGATGAATGTGTTGAGATAGCAATGATCAAGTAACAGTTTATTTGGGTCAAGATAAGCAAGATGCAAAACAGTATGACTTAATATTGACAACAGATAGAGGTGATAGATTCAGCATTGGCTTGGGATGTGTTTGTGT
The DNA here is from genome assembly GCA_026745465.1 of Lota lota. Taxonomy (NCBI): domain Eukaryota; kingdom Metazoa; phylum Chordata; class Actinopteri; order Gadiformes; family Lotidae; genus Lota; species Lota lota. The sequence goes on from JACYXH010000765.1 coordinate 3,430,344, forward strand.
GTGCGTGCGTGAAGTCATATCTGTACACACAACCATTCGCCACCGTTGTTTTTAGTGTTAAAACAACTAAAGTTAAAACAGTCTGTGTGCAACTCTTATTTCAAAACCTCATTCCTCTAACACATTCAAGCATTTCTGATCCTTTATATTGCATGTCACTCTCTTTCCCTCCTCTGACCAAATTGCTGTGTCCAATAGTAAAAGTTGTAATGTTTTGTCCAATAGTAAGTGTTAACAGTGGTAACATGTCTAGTAACTGCTGTAATGTATTGACCCCTCAGGAGGCGTGCGGAGGGATGCTGGACCTGAACGAGGAGCTGGACAAAGACGAGAGCAAACAGGAGCCAGAGGCCATCTACGAGACCAACTGCCACTGGGAAGGCTGTGCCAAAGAATATGACACGCAGGATCAACTAGTGCACGTGAGTACTATATATTTAAAAAAAGATATTGACATGACAAAAATGGAAAAGGTAATATGATTTGAGATTGAAAGTGTGGTTTTTATACCAGTAACTGGATGTTACTAGAAAAGTATAGAGGGTGTCTAAACTTTTCAGTGGAGTCACTCTTTCTTCCCGAACAACAATCTGCACCATTTCCTTCTTGAAATAAGGGAAGGAGGGGAAAGAGTGTCACCAAAATGCTCCTGCTAGTCATTACAGCGCTCGCTGACGGAGCCCCAGTACGAATGAAACCCAGTAACCGATCTTTTCCTGTTGGGCTTGACATGCACCGGGTTAATGAGCCTGCCGGCACTCCCCAAGCCTCAGCCCTGGTCCCTGCAGCTGTGCACACCCCAGCCCTTTCACCCTCCCACCCCCCGACCTCTCACCCCTAACCCCCCCCCCCCCCCCCCCCCCCCCCCCCCCCACCCCGGCTCTCGGCAACACCCCCACCTTGTCCACCACATCCAAAGTCCCCCGAGGTCCGGCCGTAAATCCATCTTTATGCCACTCTGAAGCTCTAAAGAGACTCACACACTCCATTCTTTTTTACTGGCCGAGTTAGTCCATCCCTGTTTATGCATTGCACTCCTTGACCACATCAGCTGTTTTGTAATGATGGGGGGGTTTTCCAGCCCAGCTTTCAGGGGCTGGGTCGAGACAGACTCGGTCCGAGGTGAACTAAAAAAATCAGGGTTAGAGATGGAAGGAAGGAACGGTGAGTGTTTTGATCCATTCTCGTTAGTCACTACCAGGGGTCAGGTTTTCAAACAGAAAAAAGTCTCATCCAAGACTGCGTAATCCTTGACAGTTAACCTTGCCTGCCCCTCCCCCATAGAGAGCCTCACTCCATCCCAAGCACAGACTTCATGACTTCTCTGAGGTCTGGAGTCTGGGACCACGGTGCTAGACTACCTCTCCAGAAAGGACTAGACTCAACCTGTGGGGTAGTCCATCTGGGGATGGACTAGGTGAGACTAAACAACCTCCTACCTCCCTCACCCCTCCCCACTCGCCTACAGGGAAGTCAGCCAACCAGACAACATAAATTGCCAAAAGATAAAGCCTGCTGTGACTATAATGATGACAAATCGCTCCCATTCGTGCTTTATAAGCCATCCAGAAGCACAACCACGTAATAGCGGACCGCTAACTGCCAAAATCTTTCCCCTCCAAAAAATATAAACCTTCCTGATTGTGTCCAGAGTTACACACAAGAGATTCACACCAGAAATCCAGCAAAATAACACGCCTAGGCCACTGGCATCCTTCCCCAAATGCCCCCAAATGATGTAGTGCGAGTGTAAAAACTGGAAATAGATGCTTGTTGCAAGGCCACACACTCCCTATTGCCCTCGCATAAATAGATGTGGGTTAGGACTCCACCACTAAGCCAGTGGTGGAGGAAAGATGAATTATGGAGGCCAGCTCCCATTTGTATTGGTGAAGAACTGGTGTACATAAGTGGGGCATTGTGGGAGTTGGTGTCCTTTAGAGGACAATGGGTCCTCCGGGTACAGAGAATATTTGTCTGTGGTGTTGGAGAATACATGAGTGTGTGGTGGGTGTCAGCCATGAGATTTGAGGTAAAACCTGTAGTGCCCAAGGGCATAATTAAAGGCTCAGGGAAGATACAAAGGCAGTATGTGTAAGCTGCAATTGCCTTACATGCCTAGACAATGTCACTAAAATGATTCACTCTCTTCGCCATGAAACAACACATCTTTAAAGTGTGTTGTCATATAAAACAATATTACAACAGGGTGAGTAATTATCACTTGTTTAAACCAACACACACAGACATACACACCATAGTAATTCACACATTCAGACTATGTGAAGACCAATAAAAGTCCTTGTTAGTCTTCAGGAAACATCAGACATGAGAACAGTTAAATTAATGTTTAACTTGTTTGAGTATTGGCATTCAACAGGAAGTAGTTTTTTTGTTGTTGATTCCATACTGGTTTACAGATTGGAGAGAAGACAATAAGAAGTTAATAAATCTTAGAAGCATTTGTCTCAAGGAAGCTTCAGATTCAGGATCCAAGAAAGTACCATTTCCTTGTGAAACAACACACGCACAGTCTGAATAAACAAATACATTATTGTTCTTTGTCAGTTAAATAATAACTGTCAGCCATGATGAACGCCACCGTCACTCAGTGTGTGTGTGTGTGTGTGTGTGTGTGTGTGTGTGTGTGTGTGTGTGTGTGTGTGTGTGTGTGTGTGTGTGTGTGTGTGTGTGTGTGTGTGTGTGTGTGTGTGTGTGTGTGTGTGTGTGTGTGTGTCGGTCTCACTCTCCAGTGGTGGGAAATGTCAAGCTTTTTGCCGATACACTGCTGACACATGCACACAACTGTGCCATGCCATAAACAACAAGTGTGTTGTTAGGCTGTTAGGCTTTGGGTCAATATACTTTAGTTAAACACTTCTTGATACAACACTATCCCAAACACACACAGAATAATACATTAAAAGTTACCCTAATCCAAATAGCAGAACCTATTCAAAGCAACCTTGCATTTTGGCCTTTACAGGCTCCCCTTTTGCTATGTTCCGAAAATACACATTCACCTCCAAGTCCTTTTTAAGATGATTTGGATATTTCTGATTTTCAACTGAATCTATGAGACAAACTAGACATGCAGGCTAGGCCCTTTGGTTTGTCACACAATTCCCAACATATTGCCCTGTAACGCCCAGACAGATAGTTGTGCAGCAAAACAGTGCAGTGGTCAGGGTGTTTGACTCCCAGTCCAATGTAGCTGGAACTCCAAATTTCTCCAGTAAACCTGTAGGCATCTTTTAGCTCTTATACAAAAAATAACTTGCTTTGGATTAAAGCATCAGCCAAATAGGTCAATAGAAATAAGAAATTAGTAAGTAATGCTTTGGCGTGTTCCTATCCTCTCCTCAGCACATTAACAACGACCACATCCATGGAGAGAAGAAGGAGTTTGTGTGTCGCTGGGACGAGTGTTCGCGCGAGCAGAAGCCCTTCAAGGCCCAGTACATGCTGGTCGTCCACATGCGCAGACACACCGGGGAGAAGCCGCACAAGTGCACGGTAAGCCCCACATGAGTGTTCTGTTTACATCCTTGGTTCTATTGTTACTGGCTGGATACCAAAAGGACTGCCTAGCTTATTGCTAACTCACTGACGTCTGACTGGCAGAGTGACCGACTAAACGTCTGCTATATTTGACACCCCGAGTTTCACTTAAGTAAATATATAGTGTGGCCTTTTAACTTGCAGTCTTCCCCTTGAAATTAATTTAAAGCCTTCCTTACAGTCTGTGTGCACTCATCACCGCTGATAGCTTCCATGTTGATAAATCCGATAAATCTTTTGGGGGTTTGAAACGAGGCCTTCATCTACTGTTTGAAGATTAAATCCCGCGCCTGTTTTCTGGCGCTTCAAAGTCTCGACCACGTGGGCTCGTGGGGTCCATTAAAGAAAAGATGCGTGTTGTGAAGTGAGGTCGGGAAGCTGAGTGACAGCATGGGCCAATGATTAACGTCTAAAGGGGAGCAGGGGGAGGGAGGGTACTTATTAACACCATACTGTATAGTCTGCGCTCAGATCCCATGTGTATTATCTCACACCATTCACAGTCTTTTCAGTCTCTCTCCCTGTCTTGTCTCTGCCCTGTCATCTATATTCTAAGAAGAGTGGTGTTCAGAAAAAAGGATATTTGACTTTCATGTCCACTTTCTGAGCTAATCGGATTTGATCCCCATTCACTTTCAATGGTTATTACACTCACAAAGCCCACACTAATGGAATGCCAAATTATAGCTTGCAGAAAACAAAGGCTAAGCAGGGAATAGCGCACCACTCTGTCTGCCAGACAACAGGACCCACTCCACACCTCACCCTTTGTTCAGATATTTAATAAATAAAAAAAAGTGTTTTTAGAAATGTAACAGCACTTTGCTTTTTGTGTGGCCTGCCACAGTGTGTGGGCGCGACTCAAAGACCCGACAGTTAAAATTGGAAATTGATACATTAGAGCTTGATGCTTTCCCTTTATGGTTCTGGAAAAAATGAATTCCACCATATGGTTGATGGGTTCAGCTGACGGTGTTCCTCTGTCTGTCTCTCTGTCTGTCCCAGTTTGAGGGGTGTGCCAAGGCCTACTCCCGTCTGGAGAACCTCAAAACCCATCTCAGGTCCCACACCGGGGAGAAGCCATACGTTTGTGAGCACGAGAGCTGCAACAAGGCTTTCTCCAATGCCTCAGACCGGGCCAAGCACCAGAACCGCACACACTCTAATGAGGTACATGCATTTCAAACTCAAATTCAGAATCATCACCATTTTAATAATAATAATTTAATCATTTACTATTTTGTGTTTATGGTCGTATTTAGCATGTAATGTTATCCAACAGATATTATTGTGTGAAATCCTCAAATGATACACTAACAAATGGTCTTTAGTTAAAACCCCTTCTTACATGACAAATGTGGGATAAACAAAAGCTAAACTAAAGATGGTACCATTGAGGAAACAACTGCAATCCTTCCTTTTGATAGAAACCATACGTGTGCAAGATCCCCGGCTGCACCAAACGCTACACAGACCCCAGCTCACTCAGGAAGCACGTGAAGACGGTCCATGGACCAGAAGCCCACGTCACCAAGAAGCAGCGGGGAGATGTCCCACCCAGACCCCAGCCACCCAGGGGGGCTGGAGAGAATGAGGCAAACACCAAGTTTGGCGGCCGAGGCTTGGACGGCAGGGCAGAGGGCAACAACACCTCCAGAGGCGTTGAGGACTGTCTGCAGCTGAAGTCCATTAAGATGGAGAACTCCATGGTAAGAATTCATCAGTGGGAGTCTTAGAGATCTGACTTACTTAACAATACGTCTTCATGTATTTGGTCGCACCACTAAATGTGTTGCATTCTGATGAAGTAAATTCACTTATTACAATTTAGGACCCCCCACAATTAAGCCATCAATTTGACCTCTCTCAACCCTGTGATTTCTTAGAATGGATATGCATGCTCATTTTTCACTAAAAGTGATGCTGAAAATATTTCACTTTTTTCTCATTTTTACTAACTCACGTTTAAGTAGAGAATGCTGATCCAAACACAATCTCTGGATTCTGCTTGAATGTACTCCTCTCTCCCCTTTCTAACCTTCTTAATGGACAGACTTCTCTAAGGTGAGACTTTCAAAGGCCTTTTAAAAAAAGCATGCAGGAGATGCTGCCATCTTATTTTGTTTCATCATGGCCGTTGCATGAAAATCCTTTTTCTTTTCCTTAAAGGAAGATTAATGTTTATTTTGCATGGGACTAAATAAATGTGTGCACATAAACAGACACCCAGGGAAAGATATCAAGGCAGACAGTATTCCATGGGATTCCCTGATACGACCAGATCTGGCTGCAGTCAGAGAACAGAACAGAGCTGATAAAAGCTATTGTCACATACATTTTGAAAGGCTGGGAAATGTATAAGCTTGTGTGATGAACAAATAGGGCCAACACCACGCTGTGATCCATGCACTCTAGTTAATTTTATGCCGGTTTAAATTGTTGTCGCTGGGCTTCACAGAAGTCATCCATTATCTACCCGTTTCCGATCGTCAATAAAATCGAAGCCATCTGTGATCAGTGATGTTATAGTGCTTTTCATATTGCAAAAACCCTCCATTATAACAATCATAATTTATTACCAGCTGAAATTATTAGTAAGGAGAGTGTTTTATACTTCACAAGCAAAGAAAAGAGAAGAGAAGTTAGTTGTTTTTATAGTGTAGTTTATATAATGGACATGTTGAAAATCGTGTCTTTGAAGGTTTTCTTTTCTTTAATTGCTTTACTGCTGGCCACTTTCAAATGCGCTGAGCAGCAATACATCAGTAATTTGGATATTCTGACTATTTAATGATCCCAATACCCATATGAGATATTCAATTTATTCTGATAAACATCATTATCATCATCATAACATATGACCTGGGTTTCACACACAACTCATACATCCTATATTCACTCGATTTCCTATACCCACTCCCTAATTTTTTTTGTTTCATTTCACATTTTATTCAGTTTTTTTGCATCTACATCATGCGTTCACCTTATTGTCCTATAAGTCCTCAATCCCTCATTCATCATATGCAAATATAAAAGCACACGACAACATGAGATGAGATTTTCATTCTGATTGTGATCGTCCTCCTACTTCCAGACTTATCAGTCCAGTCCTGGTGGGCACTCGTCGTGTAGCAGCGAGCCATCGCCTCTCAGCAGTGCCAACAACAACGACAGTGGGGTAGAGATGGCCCTGCACAGCGGGGGCAGCTTCGGGGACCTGAGTGCGCTGGATGAAAGCCCCATGGTGGAGTCCAGTGTCCCCGGCATCGGCGGGCACCAGGCCGGGGTGGGGCTCCAATTGAGGAAAGCCGGCGGCCTGGGAGGTGGGGTCAACTTTAAGTTGGAGAACATCAAGAAAGAGAGGCTGAAGACTGTCCGGGATGCGTGCCCCTGGGCCAACTCAGCACTGCAGCCGCCGCAGGGTCACCGTAGCAATAGCACCAAGCTGCCACCAATGCCCGCCATTGGTAAGTTTGCGAGACTTGAGAGAACGGGTTTCCTTTATTTGGTAGAGTTTTATATATATATATATTTTTTTGATAGGATGAGTTAAATCATGTGTGTGATTTGTAATGTCTCATCTTTTCTTCACCTACTAGGTTCCCTGTTGGAGAGCTCCAACCTGACGAATTCTCTAAACGGCTCCTACCCTGGGCAGCGCATAATCGACCCATCATCCTGCGAGGTGACCTTGCTGAACCAGCTGAATGAACGCCGTGACAGCACAACCAGCACCATGAGCTCCATCTACACGCTGAGCCGTCGGTCCTCTGGTATCTCGCCATGCTATTCCAGCCGCCGCTCCAGCGAGGCCTCCCAGTTTGGCGGCAACAGGCACAACAACATCAGCTCGGCGGATTCCTACGACCCCATCTCCACGGACATGTCTCGGCGTTCCAGCGAGGCCAGCCAGTGCGGAGGGGGTGGTGTTAGTGGCGGCGGAGGCGGTCTGCCTAGCCTGCTCAGCCTGACCCCGGCACAACACTACCGTCTCAAGGCCAAGTATGCGGCTGCTGTTGGCGGAGCACCACCAACCCCTCTACCTAACATGGACCGGATGAGCCTGAGGACACGCATGGCGCTGTATGGAGAACCCCATGACGCCCCGCCTGACCAGTTCCACCACCCGCCCGCTGGAACCACACCGCGGCGTTGCAGTGACCTTGGCCATGGGTCCCAGAGCATGATGCCCCATGAGGTACCTATGAGCCTTCCCCGACGTGCCAGTGACCCGGTGCGCAGGCCAACCCTGGAACCCCTGTCTTTACCCAGAGGGCAACGCTACAACAGCATGAACAGCATGAACCCAATGAACCCTTCCACCATACAGGAGCACTACCGAGGCCTGGGGTCACAAGTCTACACACGATCCGACGGGAGCCTGCAACGTCACCCATTCGCACCCAGGCCACCCAGTATCTCTGAGAACGTGGCAATGGAGAACATGGCTGTAGACGGAATGGGTGGAGATCAGCCAGCTGAGGATGATATAGTACTTCCAGATGATGTAATGCAATACCTTCGGTCACAGAACAGTGTGCCCTCAGGTCAGAGCATTAGTCAGGCCGAATACAAGTCCAACAACCAGACCCAAGGCTATCAGCCTGGCACAGCCCATCAGCAACAGACCTTCAATGGGCAACGAAGAATGGCCATGGTGAATGCCAACATGCCCCTGACAGGTCAGGATTTCCAGTCCTGCCAGTTGAGTCCTCGAGGTTCCCAGCAGCCCTTCCAAACCCCATCAGACCGCATGAGAAAGAACAATATGCCGGTGCAGTGGAACGAGGTGAGCTCTGGCACCATGGACACCACAGCTAAGCTCAGCAAACAGCCACATCCCATTAGGGGGAACCTAGCGGTCATACAACAACGACCGAATTTCAGTTCATTCCAAGGACAAGGTCAAGGCCTTGGAAGCAACCAGCAAGTGATGCCTATGAGTCAGAATATGGCCATTCAGGGTTATACACACCGCAACAACCAGAGGATAATCAACAGCTCATTACAGCAGCAACAGAGGCAGTACAACAATGTGAACTTGAATGAGCAGATAAGTCCCGAGCAAGGCTTTGGCCAGGAGGTGGCACCAAATTCTGTACCTGGAAACGCCAGCATGAGACCGCCATTTAATGGTATGATGGATCAGAACAATCCAGAAATACTGGCGTTCAGATCATCAAGGACTCAGTTTGAGGGCTATCCTCATGGGAATCCTGCTGAGCAGCAGCAGAACTTAAATGGTCTTCACCAGCAACATGCAGGCCTTCATAATGGAGGTAGGGGCATGCTCCATCCCAGGCCTCCGATGGAACCTAAATCTGTTGGCAGACAGCATTCCATGTCTAGTGCCGTCATTCAAAGCCGGTTCCCCCAGTCCTTTGAATTCATTTCAAGCAATGCCAACAATACTTCTGAGGCAAGCCCAAAGAGGCCCAGCATCAGCTCATCCGAGAACCCCAACTCTACAACGTTCTACACAGGCCAGATCCATACGTTCAAACCCAATTCAGGCAATTTTGACGCCCCAATGTCTCCCTGTGCCAGTCAAGTTGTCGCCAACACCACCAGTACTGCAGTTGCCAATATTGCGTCTCCAGGAGTCAACCAGGTCACCAGCAGCACAGTGGATTCATCCACTGGTGGACTAGGTGCCACAGAGCATGCCCAGATCGACTTTGACGCCATGCTGGACGATGGGGATCACTCCAGCCTCATGTCGGGCACACTGAGCCCTGGCTTGCTCCAGAGCCTTTCTCAGAGCTCTTCGCGCCTCACTACCCCCCGCAACTCTGTAACTCTGGCCTCTGTACCGGCAGGCATCAGCAATATGGCAATCGGTGACATGACTTCAATGCTCACAGCCTTAGCCGAGGAGAGCAAGTTCCTCAACATGATTAGCTGAGAGGGCTCAAAAATGCTAGGCCTTCATTGCATTTCTTACATACATTCATCCACCTCTCATTTTGACATCAGCAAGATAATGAAATTTCTTAAAAAAGACACTGAATCAGCAAAGCAAAAGTTATGTAAATGAAACAATTGTTTTTTTAACAATCTGTATCTTATGCTTGTCCTATAATATTTGCTTTCGATGATAGTATTTGCATTTTTTTTTAAATACACATGGGGTTGTGAGATTTTTATATTGCTGTTCGAAAGCTATACTTTTAAACAATGAATAATATGATAGACCAGGGTATGAAATGCATAGCGAAGCAATGGTAATGGATCATAATGGTGTTAATGTGGACAAATAAAATCCTCTTGAAAGCAGTGCACTGAAAGTAGTTCACATAGTGCCTTGCTGAAATCAAGTTTGTGCATTCAAAACATGATGAACTGGACTCTGAATGACACCAACACCACCAATGCAGAACGGAAATATTACATAATCAGTTTTTCTTGCAGTATCTTAATGTTATCTAGATTATCTTGTATGGTACCCACTTTAAATTATGTGAAAGACATGAGCATTTATATTGATGTAAAACATGGAACAAAGATTCTCGATGCCGTGAACGTTGACTATTGAGTGCTTGTCGGGCACTGCGCACAGCAAAACAGATCTCCTTGGGTTGCCCTCTGAAATGGAGGAGTTTGCCATTAACATACCCTTTTTCTAACATCACTGACTGATTGAGAAGGACAATGCCCCCAATGCTCTGTGTCAAATCTGTCAAGACGCATGGAATCCCTTGAAAGATGGGAAAGCATCAGAAAGAATATACAAGGACCGCCTTGTTTTTTTCAATAGGCATCTAACTCTTTATTAATTATATCCTTTAAAAAAAAAATTTACCGAGTATGTTACCGTTGAGGTTTACTACTCTTGGTGTATGTGTGCTTGTGTATGTATGAGTGTGTGTGTGTGTGTGTATATAGCTGTTGTACATTTCAAATACAGTATCTCTTATTTTTTCCTGTTTAAAGTCAATGACTTGTGTTGTGTCTTCTTTTAAATCCTGGGGGCTTCGGTGGACCACCAGGTCAACATACGATTTTGGGAGGGAGGTTCAATCCCTCCAACAGGCAACTAATAAACTCTTGGCCATGGGGAGAAGAACATCAAGTCAAATGGTTGAATGTCTATCACATGGACACAGAGGGTGTGGATCGCTGAACGGTTAGCAGACAGAGCACTTAAACCCTCAAACGGATGAGCCCTAATTCTCCCCATTTCATATTTATTAATCAATTCATTTGACTTGAAATAGTACATATGCCTGTCTGTAACACATAACTACAGCACACAGAACAATGAAGTAATACAAGTTTAGTATTACATTTCTTGTTTTTACAATTTTCAGCCAGAGGTTATCCTTAACGGCATGGAAAACCTTTCCTCTTCAAAGCCAACTTCAGTTTATTCCTTCATCATAATATTTCTTGAAAAAGATAATGTACATTGTTGGATGTCTTTCTAGTTGTGTTTTTAATCCCATAATGTATTTGCCCTACTTACAAGTATATCAAACAAGGGGGAGGAAATTTGCTCCTGTCTGAAAACCCAGGCAAAAACGGATATACATAACAGCCAAAAAGCATACATAGCGGTTTCTAAAGTTATCCGACATGCAGTCCAAAATAAACAATGTCAGACGATCTCTAAGGAAACCATTTTCCAAAAAAATACAGAGCAAGTCTGGGATGCCAGGCGAGAGCGAGAATGACAACCAGTGTGTGTGTGTGTGTTTGTGTGAGATTTTGCAAGAGCGTGGGTGTATGTATTTTGAATAGCACGTGTGTCCACGCCATACACACATATTAGAGAGAGGGGGGAGGGTGGGAGGGCTTCGGGTTAAGACGCCCTATGAGCGCTTCAATAAAAAGAACAAATTATTTTTAATTGGACAGCAACACCAGTGGAGGGCACAGTGGGAAGTGCATCCCGCTGATTGCTACCCCCCCTGGAACTCCCAGTTCACCTAGAGTGGAGGGGCCTGCATACAGCCTGAGGGCCCCGTATTTAGCCTGAGGGCATGGAGACCCAGCCAAAGGGGAAAAGAGAGAACACAGCCCAGCTGATTAGAAACGGACATGTTGGTTATATTACAGGAGCACATGAGATATGAGGCAATAAACTAACATAAGAGATGAACTAGCTGATGGCTAAATTAGTCCTACAATAACGCCAATATACACTGGGCCTCCATAGCGCCTGCGCTAGCGCTGGGGTTAAAGAGGTTGGTTTCTCCAGATGTTTCTCCACGGCTATGTCTGAGGAATAAATAAAACAGTTTTATTTGTATTTCTTTTCATACACTCCGCAAGTATGATGTTGTTGTAGCCTACGTCAAGATAACTTGCTGTTTAGCCTGCCATCAAGTGCAAGTCGTTTCTCTCTCCATTTCTTCCGCTGCTCTATCTATCCCTAGTTTTAGCCTAGTTTTCATCCCCCTGTCTACCTCCTCCTTTGCTATGTGCTGTTCTGGTGGTGAAGGTCATACGATGTGCTGTATTGATATTGCCCTTTGCCCTGTTGTGTTGATTTTTACTACTGTTGTCTGTGCTGTCTAGTGTGGCGTGTGACTTGCCTTTTAATGTAGTTTGTTGCCTCATATGTCTCTGCTGTTCCCTTGTTTTATGTGTCTCTCTGTGTCTGTCTGCCTGTCTGACCTGACATCAAATACGCAATATTAAATCAAAATATGCCCAAAGCAGAAATGACACAGTTTAAGGTGCTGTAGGTACGATTTGAGAGCCGAAGAACACGATTTTGAAACTAAACAATCAAAGAAACGTCCACTCCCTCTCTGCTCCCTCCCTCCCTTCGTTTCTCTGCCATGGATTTCCTGTTGCATTTCACGCACCTGTGACAGACCAGTAAGACAGATTTCCTGAACCAATAAGAGAAGAGATGCCCTGAGTGGTCAGAAATTAGCCAGGAGTGGTCTAAAATCTAAATTGGCTCATACAGAGGCAGTTGCAGTCGACTCAAAACAGATATTTTCACTAATAGCTAACAAATTACACAAATAGCTCTTAAATCTTACAGCACCTTTAATGTGATATAAACATAACAGTTTTTCTTGTGTCAATGTTCCTTTTGGGGCTTGAAGTGTTTAATACCCCTTACCCAACCTTTGGACTCAGGGGTCAAGACAAGAGCAATAAGATGAATAGGGAGGACCATCTCATTCTCAACTCCTTTATTGGAATCTTCTCTGGTCATCTCTCAGAGCAAAGCTGTAAAAACCTAGCCGTCTCTATGGCAACAGTTACCCTGGTCAGCTGTTGCATGTTGAAGTTAGCCTGCTAAAATATTAAAACCAGTAGAAAAAACAACACACCGCGTGCACTGACAGAGGGGTCCAGTTGTAGGAGATTTACATTTTCCAACCAGAGCCTCCCACTGAAACAGCGATGAGGCAGAGTGAGTACCATTAACAGCATTAATGCTACCTGTGGCTTTCAGATTCTACAGTATGAACACAAGACGTACACCAAATGGCGGAATATTAATAAATGCATTTGTCAACAAGAACACAATTGCTTGATGGATAAGCCATCAGCAGGGCTGTAGGAAGTGAAAACAAAATCGTCTCTATAGTACAAAAATCAAAGACATGTCAAGGCTCATTTTGCCATTTTCAAGACACAACGAACGGAGTGTGTCATCTTCTGCTCTTTGACCTCTAGTGGTAGGTCATCATAATAAAGCCATTCACAACACTGAAGGGCCATCTCTCCTGGTCCCTTTCCTCGCCTTAGGCTCCTCTCGCTTTCTGTCATCAAAGACTTCCAGCGAAGCTCCCCTTCCCTGACACCAGAGGGGCTGCAACCCGTCCCGTCTAAGCCAAGGTTACCTTCTCTCTCTCTCTCTCTCTCTCTTTCTCTCTCCCCCTGAGAAGCATCGGCCCCTATGCTCCTGCGGGCCCTGGAGGCACTAGGGTTATGATCTACCCACGCACCGCCTGGAGCAATGCACTTCCATGAAGGGCCCCATTGTGGCCCTGGCGAGGGTAGAGGGACCCCGGAACTGCAACCCTTTTTCAGTAGCTCCCTCCCCCACCGCCATCAACCAGCTTCACCCTTTATCGCCCAGGCCAGGTTGGAGGTCAGAAGCTTAGGGCAGAGTGAGCCCTTGAGGAATGCCATTAAAGTGGTGCCCGCGAGAGCAAGAGATGTTTCTGATGTTCTGAAGAAAGGCTTTATGAGTCAGTGGGAGTGCAAGTTAGGATCAACTGAACTCAGAGCAGTTGGTCAGTCGGGGGAGCTCCTCTTTTCATTCTCGTTCCTTTTTCCTGTTGTAACTGGCGTAAGAATGAACGCCCTCGCCTCCCTCCTCCCTCTGCATTCTCCTCTTTGAAATGAATGGTGTGTCACTCTTCTATAAGCAGGGATGGATCACAATGGCCCTGAAAATAAAAGTTCACTACCGATTAATTAATGCCATTATTAATCATAGCTATCAGGCATCACTGTCTTGCTTTGCTTGCTTTGTAACCTTCTTCAGTACATTCCAGCTTTTTCCGTCAAATCTGTTTTTGGTACATTGCTCGTGTGGTAAAGTAAATGTACTGAGCAAAGACCACAGAGGCAGCACGGGTTCTGTTTCAGACCTGTGGGTTTGGCTTGGCATTCTCTCTGGACTCCTGGCCTTCCAAGAAACCTCCCAAAACCTTGAGAAAATAAATCAATGTTGCATGTACCATGATGAACCCACGCATCGTGGAGAGTAGCGGGTCCTCCCACTCTGCACTTGCATCTTCAACCTCCTGGTTGAGGGTTTGATGGAGCTGGTTCTACGCGGGTGGAGATAAATGGAGAGGGAGAGAGATATACTGGTATATGGATAGATAAATATGAAGAGGTAACGATATATATCTGGATAGATATATATGGGGAGGTAGAGGGATAGAAAGAGAGAAAGATAAAGAAATATAAAGAAAGAAAAAGAAAGGCTTTATTGATCCTAAAGGTTTTTCAGTAGCATACAAATTTGCATGACAGAAAAGAAAATATAATTCAGGAATAAATAGCAAAACAAGACTGAACCTATTGCCCAACACTGATCTTTGTAATGATGCACTGGGAACAGTGGTTCAGACGCCAGTTTGAACTGTAAAGACTGATTATGGAGAAGTTGTTAAGAACCAAATCTGCTCCACAAGGTTGTTTGATACCACCATGACATCAGATGCAGACTTTGTGACTGGGAAAATCTTGAATGAAATGGAAACACAACAGCGAGATTAATTGTAGGCAGTGTGCAGGCATCACACGCATGCATATACACACACCTGGTTATGAAGCATGCATCTTAACTCTCCTGTGGACTTACAGAGATACTGTGTGTCTGGTGTGTCTCTATCTTTGTGCACCCAGCTCACATAGCACACTTTAGAAGGAATGCTAAATGATGCTGCACAGCCACCGCTGCACATTGAACCAAGAGGACTCCAGCTGGAGCGCTATGCTTCCCAGCTGCAGAGCCTTGCTCTTTGGCACTACAGACAACCCCTTGCTGAGCTGACAAATCCTCTGAAGACCAGAGAGTCAAGTCCCCCCAACGGACCCCAACCTAAGGGTTAGCCTGGCAATGAACCACGGTAAACATTGGCTTGCACTGTGCCAAGCTAAAGGTTAGTTTGAATTCAACCAAGATCAGAGTTATCTTTGCATTGAGCAAAGCTACAAGTTAGCTTTAGATTGAGCCAAGCTAAAGGTTAGCTTTGCATTGAGATGAGCAAAGGGTTAGGAGTTAGGGAGAAAACATTCAGTAATAGTATTCACAGGCATAGGTCAGCGCCTGCAGTGAAATACAGTGTCATTCAAAATAACTGTTATTTGGAGAAAATAAATAATGTATTTATATGTTATACAAGATACACATGTCAAATGGATCATTGCAATGAGAATGAAAGAAACTCATCCACACCAAGCCATCTGGCACTCAAAAAAAGAAAAACTTGAATATTACTCATCAGCAAATTCATGCTATGTCACATGCACACAGATGCCTCACGCAGGTCACATGGCCTGTTGGTTTAAGAGGCTCTACTAAGGTAGAGTGGCCACTTCCTTCAAAACAACAGCTGTTTCTCACAACCATCTGGTCATCAATTGTTGTGGGGATTTTGTACAAAGAAAATATGCTTTGTTGAAAACTTTATTCTAAAATTGATACAAGGGCCCATTACTGGTATCATTCAATTTAGACAAATAGGCAAAACTATCATGATATATAACAAAATAAATCCATTATTGTCACCAAGTCTGTTAGCTACAGAAATGCCTATACTGTAAATGCCTGACTCAACAGTTGGTGCATCTACACAACAGCAGAAGTCATGAGCCAAAGTGATTTGATCATTTTTCAATCCTTGTGGTTCACATGATCTGTTTACTGCCCACGCTGTTTACAGCATCTGATGTCAGACAAACATGGCGGTGCAATTATTGATGCTGTGTTTTAACAGATGAGCCAAGTGACAATGTTAAAACACTTAATTTAAAAGGGGATCCTTTGCGTCACACAGCTATGACCTGCACCCCCACAGCGTCGGCCTAACCGCACGTCTTTTACTTTCAGCGCTCAGGATGTCGAAAACTCGCAGAGATAAGACTCTAAGCATCGTCCTGAGAGGTCCAACTCTGCAACCAGGTCAACGTCCACGTTGAGACCTCTGCTTTTAGCACCCGGGGAAGTGTCAAAATGTCCCATTTTTAGGTGGCAAAGCATTAGCACCCATGACATCTCCCGCTACATGGGTGAGGGCGTGGGGTCGTAACACGTGTGCTACAACACGCTTCCTCTATTAAAGTTCTCTGATAGATGGTGTCCGCCCCTGGCAAGCACAACAGCGACGACGACAAAACTGAAACACAAATATATACACACAGATATTATTCAAAAATAACGTTGTCCAAACCACCCTGACATTTAATATTTTCAGCAGAACAAATACACCCTCATGTCCTCTTTATGAATTGCCAGAGTGGAGCACCAACCCATTATTAGTTGATCCCGAGAGTATGAGAACGTGTCTGACCATTTAAACTCCATCCCAAGAGGGAGAGGATATTGCTCTCTGAACCACAGCCAGTGGAGCCCAGATTGAATGGCATCAAGACCTAGAAGCAGCGTAACCCAAAGGTTCAACTGTTGGGGTTCGGTACAAACTTAAACAAAAAACAAAATAATTTACGACTTTATGTTCTGTTTATGCCATTTATTGTGCTTATTTTATGGGTCATAGTGTTGCATATAAGGGAAACCTTATAACCACTTCTACAGGCTCAGCTGTTTGAAATATTTCATAGAAATGTTGAAGGTGGAAGTATAGTACAAAGACTTGAGACCATCAGGACCGGCACGCGAACCAGTGTTGGAATGGCCGATGGTTATTTGAGCTGTTCTGAGGACAGAGCTACTGACCGCTGCCTTCATGTGAACATCTTGAGTTTGATCAGCCACGTGCCATTAAGGAGCAGCTTATGTTATGTTGCTCAAGGATGCCTACATGGAGACTTTGGGGACTCAAAGCCAGAACCGCTTTGATACACACATGCACACCTCTGAGCAGGATTAAGAGTAAGAAGAGTAGAGTCATAATAATGGCTCTTGAAAAGAATCCCTTCTCCAATACTCTTCTGCTACAGTGGTTTCAGGGACTGTAATAATATTGCCCCCCCCCCCCCCCCCCCCCCCCCCCCAGATGTTGTGCCATTGCCAACCATGGAGAGGGATGTCTTTCAGCAACAAACAGGCAAGCAACCAACAAAAGCACTAGCTGAAGTCCATCTATGAGCACCGGATGGTGTGGGTTGAGCCGGGGCGGGGCGGGGGGTTGGGGGGAGTGGGGAGAACTACCACGTGAAATAATTGCGAGGGAAACAATTTCAAGCAGATGTCCATTTGGACTTGGCTCTGGACTCGTGTCCCTTTTAAATACAGTGATTTGATTGGAAAACAAGCAGCATGAGATGGGCTGGCAGCCAGCGGGACCATTCAGCTTGGGGGGGGGGGGGTGGGGTCTGTAATGACCCCCAGGGGTTGATGGGTCAGTGGAGTAAAGGCAGATCAGATAGGATGTGGGACCCCGGGTCCCAGGACAGGCCTCATAAATCCAGTCAGTCTCACAGGAACACATCTTTTTTTCTCTTTTCTTGCTCTGCCATCAGAAATGAAACACAATCACAGCCGCCGCATTGTGCCCAGGCCGGAGTGCGAGGGGTCATGACTCACTGCTGCTGGCAGAGGCAGAGTAAGGACGTGGATTTGGGTGGCTGGGAGGAAGGTCGTCAGGGTCATGTATTTTAAGTCCCGTCGTGTGCTGCGTAATGGGAGGGATGTGGGAAACTGCGTCAGTAAAGCGTCCATACTATCAAATACAAACTCAAGCTGTGACAAGGAAACCGTCCCCCTTGTGTCTTTTCTTTTTACTTCCTCAGGTGAAGGCTGGATTTTCTTATTTTCGTTGACATTGATAGCAAAAAACTAAATAAATGTGCTTCTCATGCAGACATTTGTAGTAAGAGTAAAAAAAAATACAATATGCGAACACCAGCAGGGCCAGGGGGTTAATAGGAATACCAGATGGGGATGCATTAAGTCTGTCGTTAACACCCACTCAGCAGACAACTACATTAACAATATAACATTTTCACATGACTTTTTTTTATAAAACTAAAAAGGATTATGTCATCATTAGTTTATAGGCAAAGATAATCAAATCATTGCTTCATTAAAGAAAATTTCAGAGTACATGGTTAGAGAGAGACAGGAAATAAAGTAGTTAGTTCTGGGGGTTGAGGGTATGAAGGAAGCTTAAAGGTTTAGCATAAAAAGGAAATCTGTTTACAATTCATTCACAGCAGGCTAAACTGAGTACTGTTCTACCTAGTCTAGTGCGCCCTCTAATGGAGAGATATTAACAGAACTGGCAAGATCCTTGAGTCAGAGTACAGAGAATCATATGCAGTAGCTGATGCCAAACCACAACTGCTGTCGTTGTCAGGAGGGAGGGAAAGTCAAGATAAGGGAGAAAAAGGAGAGAAAAAGAAAATGTAGTATGTTTGTGCAATATGTTCATAGAGTCCTACACTTTGCCATTCTGACACTAACAGTGTCAAAAATATGGCTTTGATGGAGCACTCAAACAATATTATTTTGAATTTGTCAGAACATACAGATTAGAAATGCACCAAAAAGAGGCAGTAGGCCTACTGCTTGGCATTCTACAGTGCCTCAACACCTCAGCCAGTGATGCAGTTATTCTTTATGTTGAGCTGTAGAAGGTGCTAGGGCCAGATTAAATATGAGAATCAACTATAAAAGGACTTGACATTTCATTTATTATTTATTTTCATTCATTTTTAAAGTCAGCACACCTTGCTTTCATAATGCAAGTGCAAAAATAAGTTAATAATGGTAAAAGGCACGACAAAATGTAGGTGGGTTGGGATTTGATTGGTTACATTCAGAGTACATAAGGCATCAACAAGTTTAGTCAGGCGACTATCAAAACGAAGGTAGTCAAGACATTGCTGCAGTAGTTACAATGGGGTTCAATAAGAGTGTATGTCTTCAAATCACTGTAGCATAAACCATAAGTATCAGATACATACAGTACTTAGTCCTAAAGGCTGCTGTAGGTAAGATTCAAGAGTCCTTCCTCTGCCATTGGAAAGTGTTGCATTTGCCGCTTGTGAATGGTTCTATAGACCTTATACCATCGTCAAGGAAGTGAACCACCATCGTTTTAAACACCAGACCCCACGTTTTATGCTCAGAGACACATTGTGGTCAAAAAGTGATTATCTCGCTCTGAAAAGCATTTTCCGCACGTAAAATAAGAAAGGTTGCTTCTTCAGGACAGGAATACCGGTTTACTTAACGGAGGAATAAACACACATATTCATCAATGGTGTTTCAACCAGAACGGGGGAGGAATGACCTTTCTTTATTTTTGCACATGCGCAGTTGTACATTTCTAATAGGGCATGACTGTACCAGTGTAAGAACACAACACAATAACATATCAGTCTATATGCCAACACCCCCACTTGCTCTTATACTGTACAAGTCATATTCAACCTAACTTTATCAACATATTTAGCTTACATTTATACATCTCACAAATGTCAGTTTATATTCCAAACATATAACCCAAGAATTTTTCATTTTTGAACTTTGTTACAGGTTTAGTTAAAACATCTGCAACCATGTCTGCCGTTGGACAATATTCAATACTTATTTTACCATCACTGAGTGCAGAACAAATGAAATTATATCTGATGTCGACATGTTTACATCTCTGACATACAAAACCTTTCCAGTACCTTGTTTGGTTCATCTTTATTTTCCCTTCACTTTGTGTAAAATCAATGCCTAGGAAATGTCTAAGCCTCTCATCTGAATTGTTTTTGACGGTATAGACCCACCTGCCCCCCACTGCATTTTTAGCTTCTGGCAATGTGGTCAATGTGAATGTATCATTTTCCCTAAGGGAATCCATCTCCTCCTTCATAGCAGTAGCCCAAATCTCTGATTTTGGTGAAATCGTTGCTTCTTTGAAGGTTTGTGGTGCATTGCACATTACTCTGTAGCAGTAGTCAACACTATGTGGTATCTGGTCATCACACTTCACTATACACTCATAGTCTTTTAAGTACTGGGGTTTCTTCCTCGCTCTGTCTGGATAGCGTGGACTCTGACTATCTGAAGTCTCGATTTGCACATCTTGTGTTTCTTCTGAATTTTGATCTGCCATCTTGGTTTTTGGCATGGGGGATTCAAATCTCTTCCCATGAAGATCATCACTCATTTCCAAATCTGTCTGAGTTTGGCGTTCGACTATACCTTTCGTAAAGAACTTGACTAATCTGTTTTTAAGAACTTTTCCAGTGTCTGGGTAGTAGACTAGGTATGCTGGACTATTTTTATCATACCCGACAAAAATACCCTTTTCACATCTTGAGTCAAACTTTTTCTTGTTCTGTCTGTATGCATAGCAAACAGATCCAAATTCTTTCATATTTGAAAGATCAGGCTTTCTCCCAGTAAACATGTAGTATGGAGTCTGTCTTACACGCTTATTGTAACACCTATTGCGAATTACTGCAGCAGTCATTACAGCATATGTCCACAAGTTCTTTGGTAGGTTGGTCTCAAGTAGCAGGCATCTTGCCATTTCAAACAGTGTTATCCAATTTCTCTCAGCGGTCCCATTTTGATAGGGTGAGTAAGGGGCTGATGTTTCATGTCTTATGGCATTCTTACTGAGCAGTGACTGGAACTCTTTTGCTGTGAACTCTGTGCCATTATCTGACCTGACACACTTTATTTTCCCATAAGGGGCCACATCAGCAATAAACTTCTCAGTAGCTTTTACAGTATCGCGCCTTGCTTTTAGGAAATACACAAAAACTACCCCTGAATAATCATCCGTAAATGCTAGAGTGTATCTGAACCCATCTTTCGCCTCTGGCTCAATAGGGCCAGCCAAATCAGTGTGCACAAGCTCAAAAGCCGCTTTTGCCTTTTCATCAGGCTCTCTGTTTCTGCTCTTAACAAATTTTCCCTGTGTGCAGATTTCACAGTTAAAGGTAGATTTGTCAATCTTACCTGTGATTTTCATTCCCTCTGTCACATTTTCTAACTTTGACACATCCTCAAAATTACAGTGGCCAAGGATTTTGTGCCATGTGTGAATATCATAGCACCCATGACATCCATCATCATTTTCATCACTTACAGTGTTAAGATAGTAAAGTCTATCGTACTCCTTGATGTCAAAAGTGGTACCGTTCTTGTGGATGAGCTTGTTACACTCCTGTGGAAAGTTGACTGAAGCTTCGTTGGCTGTCGCTGCTTTAACAGAGAAAATGTCCTGTGGAAACGACGGCACGTAGAGCACCTTCATCAGCGTTGTTTTCACCCGACGACCCGTGTTGTCTCTCAGGTAAACCTCCGCTGCACCTTTCCTCTCCACGACACTATTCATTCTTGTTCCGTCAGCCAGCTACACGGAATGTTTTTCCGGTTTGAAAGTCTCGTAAAACTCCTTAAACTTCCCGATGTCCGTGACTATATGTGACATTGCTCCCGTATCAACCATCAGCCCTTTCTGTTTCAGTCCATGAACCTGATAGTCACTTATTCTGAATGCAAATGTGTGGCCTTCAGCATCTGTTGCTTGTTTCACATTGTCTCTTCTTTTTCGTTTTGTAGTGGAAAAATACCAAGCTCAGTGGAATACATCAGAAAAAGGTCACTACCAGACACAGGGGCAGGTTGACGTGACCGAAACCAGCCGCTGATAAACAAATGTCGAGACAGTTTTGAGGAAACGGTCGAAACCTTCCTGAGGTAACTTCTCTAAATTGTCTGTTTTGAGAAAATGTGGCGCACCCGGGGTCATTTGGTAAAAACAAGTGACCCTTCTATGACCTTACATGTCTGTCTTGCCCGGCAACACCCCTCCCACTCTATGACAACCAATGACCAACAAGAAAGCCTCACCCTGCGTTGGAGGAAAAAGTGTCTTATAAAGTATCTGTATCAAACTGTCAAAATCAACCTCTACCACGGCCAACCTCGTGCGAGGAAGGTCTATTCTGTCTGCGCACAGAGGAGTCAGTACTGGGTGAGGTGAATTACATTGCAAGACTTAGATTCCCTGGAATAAATTGGAGATCAACAACCACTGCTCTAGTCGCTGTCTATTTCTTACAGAGGTTCCTATATACTGCGGTCTAAAAGCTAACATAGAAAAAACTAGACAACAGTTTGCAATTTGCGTCAGTATGAGTGGAGCTCTTGCAAAAACGACACCACTGTCTCCGTTCTCTGCGCTCTCCAGTAGCGGTACATTCCCGGGCCTTGTGCCCTTTCTGGCCACAGTTGAAGCAGGTTATCTCGGTCCCTTTATCTATTCCTCTTGGCCAGCTAACTTTAATGTTACTTGCCTTTATCACATTGCCGTCAGTGGAAATGGCGCTAAACTTGTCGGCGCTTTCATATCTCCTCAACTTGGTTTTGAACTTGCCATAAGATGTTGGCTCGTCACTCTGCGTTATGTGGATGGCAAACGGCTTAAATGATTCAGGCAAACCTTTCAGAATCATTGCAATCAATAGCCCGTCACTTAAAGTCTCTTCAGCATTCCTCAGTGCTCTAATAGCCGTCTCAGACCGAATCATATAGTCCGTAACACTTTCGTCAGCGGCTTTCTGAAGAGAAGTTAGCTCAGTGTAGAGGCTAATCACACGTGGCTTCCATTTACCTGCATAATGTTCCCTCAATATCTTCAACGCTTTTCTCCCATCATCTGCTGCTTCTCTCATTATCAGACAAAGACTTTTATCATCCAAAACCTGTATCAATTCAGCGTAGGCTTCTTCATTTTTCTCTTCGTCTTCTTCATCTTCATCATCCACGCTCAATATGGCGGCCTTTAGCCCTCGCAAACGCAAGTGCCCCAAAAACGTAATCTCCCATAACTCTCAGTTTTTTTCATCTCCGTCGAAACATAATCTATTCCATCGGCTTCCATATTCCCTTCTGGGCCTATAACCTGTTGGGTTTGTCATCTTCAGGACAGGAATACCGGTTTACTTAACGGAGGAATAAACACACATATTCATCGTTTGTTTTTCAACCAGAACGGGGGAGGAATTACCTTTCTTTATTTTTCCACATGCGCAGTTGTACATTTCTAATAGGGCATGACTGTACCAGTTTAAGAACACAACACAATAACATATCAGTCTATATGCCAACACTAAGCTTGTGAATGGTTGTAAACTCCTTAAACCATCTTTAAGAGGTGAAGCACCATCGTTTTTAACACAAGACACCACGTTTTATGCTCAGAAACACATTGTGGTGAAAAAGTGATTCTCTCGCTCTAAAAAGCATTTTCCGCAAGTAAAATAAAAAAGCTTGCTTTTTCCCACTGTTGAATGACCTGACACGGAAGGAATACTTTGTAACAGTATTACTTTTATTTAACATAATGGTAAGTCGTAGACCAACATTGCGTGACTAACAGATTACCTAAAGGGGGGCACCCACCACCGCGCATGCTCAGTCAAGTACGGTGGCTGCCATAGGAGCACATTCGAATGGCACATTGCGAATGCTCTACATGAATGTTGTATAATATATTAATTGGATGAATAATTTGCATGACGTATATTCAATTACAGGAGTTTAGCTTGACATTAGCCAAGTTAAATGACAAAATTAAACTGCACAAAACAGGCTGAAAGTCACAATGTAGAATTTCTATTCCTAACAATATTTTTGTAAAGCATAGCACAGCGAAATATTTTCCTAATTAATGGTTTCAAAATATCCAAACAATTCAGAAAGCAAGTGAAGAGGTGTGTCAACCAGTCCTTCCTAACCAGCTCTTTCCCTGACTCTAAACCCTGACGCTCAACCCTAACGCTCAACCCTCTGCAGGGCAAGAAAACACTCCTTCACAGTAAAGGTTCGAACCCTGGAGAAGGAACACAAAGGAACGGGAAGGACTAGAGAGAAAAGTGAAGCTGTGAGGTTACCTGTTAAGGTACGAGACTAGAACCCAAACGCAAGACACCGAGACAGAGATGGAGCGGGGTCGAAAGGGATTTATTCGGCAAAGGTACAGGCAAGGGCAAGGCAGGCGGTAGTTAGACGAGCAGGGGTCTGGAGGCAGGCAGGTAGCTGTAGGTCGGGGGTCGAAGACGAGCGGGTAGTCAGGCAGGCGAGTGGTCGAAGGCAGGGAAGGCAAACAGACGAGCAGGATGGAAGTCGGGCAGGGATCGGGAGGACTAGGGAAGAAGGACAAGCGGGTTACAAGAGCAGAAGCTAAATACAGAACAAGAGCGCTGGAACGAGGTACTAACTTGAGAAAGCGTAACAACGAACTGGCGCCGGCTGCTTGGTGAATGGGGAAGAAGTAGGGTGCGCTGATTGTAGATTGAAGACCGGTGGGAAAGACAACGTGCACGTGGGAGATTGAAGACAGAATGTAAACAGAAGCACATGGAGTAGTAGCAGCCGGCGCAGCTAGGTGGAGGCAGAGGATGGAGTAACAGTACCCCCCCCCTCTACGGACGCCTCCAGGCGGACGCACAGTGTGGGAAGGGTGCTGGCGGTGAAAGTCCGTGATGAGGGAGGGGTCGAGAATGTGACTCCTGGGAACCCAGGAGCGCTCCTCGGGACCGTATCCCTCCCAATCCACCAGATACTGATGACCCCGACCGCGACGACGTACATCCAAAAGGCGACGCACCGTCCAAGCCGGGTTGTCGTCAATCATCCGGGGAGGCGGTGGAACCGGGGCGGGAGGGCACAACGGGCTGGAGGAGACGGGCTTGATCTGGGAGACGTGGAAGGTCGGATGGATCCGAAGGGACGAAAGGAGCTTCAGGCGAATGGCACAGGGGTTAATGACGGAATCAATCTCGTAAGGGCCAACGAAACGGGGGGCGAGTTTCTGAGAAACCCCCTTCAAAGGAAGATCCTTGGACCGCAACCAAACCTTTTGCCCAGGGGTGTACTGTGGAGCCGGGAGCCGGTGTTTATTAGCCTGGTGTTGGGAGCGGTTGGACGCACGGAGCAAAGCCTCACGTGTGCGCCTCCAGGTGCGCTGGCAACGGCGCAGGTGTACCTGGACAGAGGGAACAGTGATCTCTGTCTCCAAGGCAGGGAACAGAGGCGGTTGATAGCCCAAGGAAGACATGAATGGAGACAGGCCGGTGGACGCATTGACCAGAGTGTTATGAGCATACTCGACCCAGGGAAGTTGTGAACTCCAGGAGGAGGGGTTGGAGTCGGTCACGCAGCGAAGAGCAGCCTCCATCTCCTGGTTTGCCCTCTCCGACTGTCCATTGGTCTGTGGGTGGTATCCGGAGGACAGACTGACCGTAGTTCCCAGGGCTGCACAGAACGACCGCCAGACCTGAGAAGTGAACTGCGGACCTCGATCCGACACTATATCCGTCGGAATGCCGTGGAGCCGGAACACGTGGGACACCAGGAGATCCGCAGTCTCTCTAGCGGAGGGGAGCTTGGGGAGTGCTAGGAAGTGAGCGGCTTTGGAGAAACGGTCGATGATAGTAAGGATAGTGGTGTTGCCTTCTGAAGGGGGAAGACCGGTGACAAAATTCAGGGCAATATGAGACCAGGGGCGACTGGGGATGGGCAGGGGTCGGAGCAGGCCAGAACGGGGTCGGGTCGAGGTGTTATTGCGAGCGCAGACCGTGCAGGCCGCAACGAAGGAACGGACGTCAGCGTCCAAGGAGGGCCACCAGAATCGTCGACGAACAAAGTCCAGAGTGCGGGTAGTGCCAGGATGGCAGGTGAGTCTGGAGGAGTGAGCCCAGGTGAGTACCCTGGACCGCGCCGCGTCGGGAACGAACAACCGGTTGGGCGGACCGGTACCGGGATCGGGCTGTTGTTGCTGCGCCTGGAGGACAGCGGCTTCAACCTCCAGGGTGAGCGTAGCGACAAGGCAGGTAGACGGCAGAATGGGCTCAGGCTCCGTGCAGGGGTCCTTAGGGGAGTACAAACGGGACAGAGCGTCTGGTTTAATGTTTCGGGAGCCGGGGCGGTAGGTAAGCGAAAAATTAAATCGTCCAAAGAAAAGAGCCCATCGGGCCTGTCGGGAATTGAGTCTCTTGGCTGACTGGATGTATTCTAAATTCCGGTGGTCTGTCCAGACGATAAATGGCTGGGCCGTTCCCTCCAGCCAGTGACGCCATTCCTCGAGTGCCAATTTAACAGCAAGAAGCTCGCGGTTCCCGACATCATAGTTCCGCTCCGGTGGGGTCAACCGGCGCGAGAAAAATGCGCACGGATGAAGCTTGTGGTCCTTGGTGGAACGCTGCGAAAGCACCGCCCCCACCCCGGAATCAGAAGCATCGACCTCCACGATGAACTGAAGAGAAGAGTCGGGTTGGATGAGGATGGGTGCAGTGGTGAATCGCTCCTTCAAGTTCCGGAACGAGGCCTCAGCCTCCGGCGACCACTCAAAGAGCTTCTTGGGTGAAGTTAGGGCAGTGAGGGGGGCAGCGATCTGGCTATAGCTTCTGATGAAGCGACAATAAAAATTGGCGAAGCCAAGAAATCGCTGTAGCTGCTTACGAGTGGTGGGTGTAGGCCACTCTGCCACTGCAGAAACCTTGCAAGGGTCCATCCGCAACTCCCCCTGGCCAATGATGTACCCCAGGAAAACAGTGGACGGGACGTGGAACTCACATTTCTCCGCCTTGACAAACAGCCTGTTTTCCAATAAGCGCTGGAGGACCTGCCGAACGTGAATCACGTGTTCCTCCAGCGAACCCGAGAAGATGAGAATATCATCCAGATACACAAAAACCGAGTGGTTCAACATGTCACGAAGAACATCGTTGACCAGAGCCTGAAAAACCGCAGGGGCGTTGGTGAGTCCGAAAGGCATGACCAGATATTCAAAATGGCCCACAGGAGTGTTGAAGGCCGTCTTCCACTCGTCCCCCTCCCGGATACGGACCAGATGGTAAGCGTTGCGCAAGTCCAGTTTGGAAAAAACCGTGGCTCCATGGAGGGGAACAAACGCGGAGCTAATAAGGGGCAAGGGGTACTTATTCTTTACCATGATGGAGTTCAGGCCCCGGTAGTCAATGCACGGCCGGAGGGAGCCATCCTTCTTACCAACAAAAAAACCCCCCGCCCCAACAGGAGAGGAGGACGGCCGGATTATCCCCGCAGCGAGAGACTCCCGGATGTACTCCTCCAAGGATTCTTGTTCGGGACGGGAGAGGTTGAAGAGTCGACTGCTAGGCAGGGAAGCCCCGGGGAGGAGATCGATTGCGCAGTCATACGGACGGTGAGGAGGCAGAGATAGGGCATGGGACTTACTAAAAACCTCCCTCAGGTCATGATAAATCTCAGGAACAGAAGACAGATCAGAGGGAAAAGATGGTGGTGACTTGGACTCCAGAGTGCGGGGAGGTTGGGCGGAACGTAAACACTGTGCTGGACAAAAAGAGCTCCATGAGGTAATCCTACTTTCTTTCCAGTCCATTTGGGGGTTATGACGTTGCAGCCAAGGAAATCCCAAAACCACTGGGGTGAGGGGGCAGTCTATCACGTGGAGAGAAAGTAACTCACGGTGATTCCCGGACACAATTAGAGTTAACGGTACCGTCCTTCGATCGACCCGGGCGAGTCTCTTCCCGTTAAGGGACTGGGCAAAAATGGGAGAATTCAAAGAGGTTGTCTTGATTCCCAATTGCCTGACCAACTGCCTATCAATGAAAGACTCGTCTGCACCTGAGTCTACGAGGACTGACAAAGGGAGGGAATGTTCCTGCCAAAGCAAGACGGAATCCAACATGGGACGGGGAGCCGAGGGATCAAGCGTTCAACTCACCAGAATCCCTCGGGTTACTGGCGAGCCAACCCTTTTCCCGGACAGGTTGGACAGGAGGAAATAACGTGTCCCGAAAGACCGCAATAAAGACAAGCACCAGTTGCCAGCCGGTGTTGCCTTTCGGTCGGGGATAGGTGGGCTCGTCCCAATTGCATTGGTTCCGGGTCGGGTAGTGAAGTTGGTCCAGGGTGGAAAGGATTGGGCCGAGGGGGAGGTGGTGCCGGAACATCCAGTGAAGACGAGACAGAAGCAGGAAACGGACGAAGCGTGCGTTCGCGACGTCGTTCGCGCAGACGATTGTCCAGTCATATAGCGAGGGAAATTAGATGGTCTAAATTGGGTGACTCATCCCGAACAGCCAACTCATCCTTGAGGGGATCGGAAAGCGCGTGTAAAAATACTCCCATTAAGGCCACGTCATTCCACCCACTCTCCGCAGCAATCGTCTGGAAATCAACAGCGAAATCAGCGACGCTTCGGGAACCCTGACGGAGAGAGAGAAGACGCATTGAAGCCTCCCTACCACGAACGGGATGTTCGAACACTCTCCGCATCTCCGTGACGAACTCCGAGTAAGTGGAACAACATTCAGCCCCTCTCTCCATTACGGAGGTCGCCCAAGAGAGGGCTCTGCCACGTAACGCTCCAACGAGGAAAGCGATACGGGAGCTATCGGTGGGGTAGGTTAGGGGCTGGAGCCGGAACACGAGACCACATTGGAGAAGGAAATCCCGACAGGTACCCAAATCTCCTCCATAGCGTTCGGGGGTTGGAATGTATGTGGTGCTAATAGTCTCCAGGCTTCCCTCTTTAGACCAACGTGAATCTAGGACAGATGCTTCTGATGTCTGTAACATCCTTAGAACTTCCTGTTGGAATGTTCTGTTGAACCGGATGTACATAAGAGGGTTGCAGAATAAAGATGGACTAAATGAATAATTAGTCCAGTCGTATCTTTTAGTTATAAAGATAACATAAAACATTACATGGTGTCAGAGTAGACCAGTGTTTTAAATCGACCTGACGACGGAAGATGGAACACACAGGTGTCCCCACGCCACGGATGGATTGGGATTCATCCAATCTGCCCGACGCATGGAAGAAGTTCCGCCAACATGTGGAGCTAATTTCTCCGGACCGCTACATGGCAAACGGCAGGAAGAAATGTGCTGCTATCTACTCGTATAGATTGGCGAAAAAGGAAGGGATATTTATAGTACATGGACACTCACAGAAGACGAAAGGAACGCACTCAAGACATACTACGACAGGTTTGAAGCCTATGTTAAACCCAGAGCAAACCCCATTTTCGCGCGGTATAAATTCCACCAGAGGATACAAGGGGAGGGTGAAAGTTGCGACCTGTTTATAACCGAGCTAAGACTGCTTGTGAACGATTGTGATTTTCCTAACAGTGACGAAATGATTAGAGACAGAATCGTCTTTGGCACAAACTCTCCTAAAGTGCGTGAGAAACTGTTATGCCACACAGACTTAACGTTGGAAAAGGCTATCGATATTGCACGGACACATGAGCTGTCGCAGCAGCAGCTAAAAGCCATGCATAGTCCCACTGCTAGCACAGCTAATCAGTCAGCTCATGCAGTTAGCAGAACACCGTTCAAATCGGAGCATACACGTTATGGACGCACAATACAGTAGGGAACAAGGAATGTGGAGCATGCGGGGGAGAGCACGGACGCACAGAGGAATGCCCAGCCAAAGGACGCCAATGCAACAAATGTAAGAAGCCCAATCATTTTGCTAAAATGTGCAGAACACAAACACAGCAACCAAAGATAAAGTACAAGCCCTAGAGAGTGCATGTTATCGCCAACGGAGCGGAACTGCCACCAGATGAACTGTACATTGACACTATCATAAAGCTACATGCTAACACTGCCAAAGAACAGGCATATGCAGAGGTGCAAATAGGGGAAATGAGACACAAATTGAAATTTTAAATAGACACGGGTGCACAGACCAACATAATACCAGCCCACACATTCCACAAAATGTTTGGCAATAAAGTGCTTAACCCACCAGACAGTACTATCTCAGGATATGGTGGACAGAGACTCGTAGTGGAAGGGTCATGCAAGCTCACGTGCAGGTACAAAGAAAAAATTGTTGTGCTAGACTTTGACATAGTCTGCGCAAGAAATGCACCTCCTGTCTTGGGAATGCGAGCATGCTTAGATCTGAACATGGTCAAGATAGTGAACATGGTAAACGCACTGCCACACACTAGCATCACAGATGAGTTTGCCGACGTATTCGAAGGCATTGGACTGTTTCCTGGGGAGTGCACCCTCCGCCTTCAACCTGCCGTAACACCAGTGGTGTGTCCGCCTCGCCGCATCCCATATGCCCTGCGGAGCAGACTCAAAGACGAACTAGAAGAGATGGAAGCAATGGACACTATACAGAAAGTCACAGAGCCGACTGAGTGGCTAAATGTCTTGATAGTGGTAGAAAAGCCCAAAACAGGGAAACTTCGAATATGTTTAGAGCCCCGCTCTCTAAACAAAGCCATTCAAAGACCCCACTATCCACTTCCCACTCTGGATGACGTCACACCCAGACTAGCTGGTGCACAATACTTCAGCGTACTAGACGCCAGGTCTGGGTACTGGGCGATAAAACTCAGCCACAAGTCATCCATGCTAACTACATTCAATACCATCTATGGCAGGTATTTGTTCAAGAGGCTCCCCTTCGGGATCATCTCTGCACAGGACGAGTTTCAGAGGCGAGTCGATGAGGCTTACGAGGGGCTTCCGGGCGTCGCCGCTATTGTGGATGACATTTTGGTATATGGCCGCACCAAAGACAAGCACGATGCCAACCTGCGTGGTATGCTGGAGAGAACAAGAGAGAAAGGCATCAAGCTGAACAAGGATAAAAGTGTCATCTGCGTGACAGAGGTGAGCTACTTTGGGCACAGGCTGACACGAGACAGTATCCGGCCCGACCCCAACAAGATAAAGGCCATAAAAGACATGGCTCCCCCACGCAACAGAGCAGAGCTGGAGACCATATTGGGCATGATCACTTATCTTTCCAAGTTTGCCCTAAAACTCTCAGAGGCCACAGATCCATTACGACAGCTGCTGAAGGAGGGCAACGAGTTTGTATGGGACTCAAACCTTAACGCTGCATTCACACAGGTAAAATACCTCCTAACACAGGAGCCTGGCCCCGTCCTCACATACTTTGACCACACCAAAGATGTGAAACTGCAAGTTGATGCATCCAAATGCAGCCTAGGGGCAGTCCTGCTCCAGGGAGAGAAACCAGTTGCATATGCATCCAAGGCACTAAATGAGACTGAACAGAACTACGCACAAATCGAAAAGGAACTCTATGCAGTGCTCTTTGGATGCAAGAGGTTCCACCAATACCTGTATGGCCGACAAGTGATCACAAACCACTAGAGGCAATCATGCGAAAGCCACTGGCAGCTGCACCGCCCAGGTTACAACGCATGGTAAGGTATGGACTCACAAATACACACAGTGATCAGCAGCGCTCCGGTGAGCGACAGGAAAATGGCAGAGATCAGAGCTTGCCTGCCGCACCACAGTCCGCTGCAGGAGAGAACTGTGTCAAAGGCGGCAAAAACAGTACTACGACCGAACAGCCAAAACACTGCCGGCACTACCAGTGGGTGCCACAGTCCGCTACCAGCTCCCAGCAGGGACGTGGAAACCTGCAACAGTCACGGAAACAGCAGGTACCTAGAGGTCATACAACATCTGCACTGAAGAAGGTCACACGCTCAGGCGAAACAGACGTCACCTCTTGCAGACTCCAGAAGGTGGTACAAACCACCAAGGTCCACCAAATGGCCATGGACTAGAGCCTGTCACACTACAACACAACACTGAACACACACCAGACACAAAACATTACAATGTCCTCAGTTAGTTCAGAGTAAAGTTCTCCTTGATGTTTGTTCTGTTCCAGAGGGCTGAGGCGCACGCTTTTCTAGACAAGGAGCTGAAGAATCTCTGGAGGGTTCACTTCACAGATTACCCACAATGCTCAGAGAGTCAGAGGGAGGAGGAGGAGGTGGATGGTAAGAACGAGGAGCAGAGGAGGTGCGCCATAGAGGGAGTGGTAGACATCACAAAGCTCTGCCTGATGGAGATGAACCAAGATGAACTGGCCAACACACTGTGGGGCGGTAAGAGACTCTTATTTTGAAGACAGAGGGAACAATTGTTTTGAAATGCAGAAGAGACTCTTATTTGTTCTGTTCACACTAAATTACATAATGTGAGATTTCTACTTATCTAACTTAGATTTGGAGATTATCTTTGGGGTTCCTCTTCTGGTTTAAATTATTTGATCCAGATATGTAGTTATTGTGGGGGTATCAGGTTAAATGGTTTGATCCAGATATGTAGAGTTATTGTGGGGGTATGAGGTTAAATGGTTTGATCCAGATATGTAGGGTTATTGTGGGGGTATGAGGTTAAATGGTTTGATCCAGATATGTAGGGTTATTGTAGGGGTATCAGGTTAAATGGTTTGATCTAGATATGTAGGGTTATTGTGGGGTATCAGGTTAAATGGTTTGATCCATATATGTAGGGCTACTGTGGGGTATCAAGTTAAATGGTTTGATCCAGATATGTAGGGTTATTGTGGGGGTATCAGGTTAAATGGTTTGATCCAGATATGTAGGGTCATTGTGGGTATATCAGGTTAAAGAATATTAATAATAAC
The DNA here is from genome assembly GCA_026745465.1 of Lota lota. Classification (NCBI taxonomy): domain Eukaryota; kingdom Metazoa; phylum Chordata; class Actinopteri; order Gadiformes; family Lotidae; genus Lota; species Lota lota. The sequence continues at coordinate 3,462,995 of JACYXH010000765.1, forward strand.
TCAGTGTCAGCATAGCAAGTCACTTTCCACTGATTCACTATCATTATTACTATCATTAGACCAATCAAATTGCTGTGGAAATAACGAAATAATCCTAAATGAAATATGATAGTTAGTTAGTTAAACTGCTGGTGGCGTTTTTCATGCTCATTTGGGGTTTTGAGGGAATATAATTGGGGTAGGCTATATTCTGTTTAAGAAATAACTAACTTATATATATTATTACACAACACGTATTTCAAACATGTGGAACCATGAGCTTCATTTTTGCTTGAAGATGTAAAATAAGGTGTGCTTTGCTTGTGGACAGTAGGGGTCCACCATACAGAAATAGGAAGCTTGAAATGAGCATTTCACTCAACACAAACAGTCAATACACACTCAGGATGAGGAACGACCTCTCACATGATCAATTATTGAACTGGGTCAAATAAACCTGCATATAGTCACTGAACGATGATTAGGACAGTAAAAGGCACAATTCTCAATATAAATGTTATCAAAACTCATTTTAATGTCGAATCAAGCTTAAAATCTGCCATGTTTGGTTTCAGCGATAGCAGCGTCCTTAACAACCACCATAGCAACGATAGAGAATGTTGTATTTGCTGGCGAGACCCGAAAGAATAATCGTAATAACTAATAAACTAAACGTTTACAACTTCTCAATATAAATGTTATCAAAAAACATTTTTAATGCAGAATATTGCATATTCCACTGAGAATAAAAGCCATGTCCGCCTTTATTTTGTACGCAGGCGCACTGATCACTCGTGCTGCTGGAAATTCATAGAAAGAGTTTTGTGCATAACTTTTCGTACGATATCATACAAACTGTTGTATGAGGATACGTTGTTCCATTGATGTCACCATCCACTAACTGATGTCTTCTGTTGTTTTCTCATTTAAGATCTGCTGCTGTCAAGAACAAACATAACATCAAGTCTCGTTTGAAGAAGACGTTCAGGTGTGTGTTTGAGGGAATCGCTAAAGCAGGACAGCCAACAGGTCTGAATGACTTCTACACAGAGCTCTTCATCACAGAGAGAGGCAGTGGAGAGGTCAACAAGGAACATGAGGTCAGACTGATTGAAACAGCTTCCAGGAAACCAGCCAAGGAGGAAACGCCAATCAAATGTGGAGACATCTTTAAACCCTTACCTTGACAAGGTCAACCAATCAGGACAATATTGACAACTGGAGTGGCCAGCGTTGGTAAAACAGTCTGTAGCAATGTCCAAGCTACACGCCACCTAGGTGGCTCCCATACTCCACCTAGGTGACTTTCCTCAGGCTCCTCCAAACCAATTGGACACAGGGTGGTGATGTTGAAAACCGGTTTATTGTTAAGGTTGAATGAAATGAGATATGCCGATGGTGCTCCACGCTGCCATGCCGGAGAGCTCTCTTCGAGTGTGTGTGGTGGTGGCTGGTTTAACCTGTGCACACTGATTGCTCAATGTGCAACAGGTGTGCAGCCCCACCCAGCCCCAGAGTCCAATCAGTCTGACTCAGGCCAGGTGAGGCTGCTTAAACCAGCCACCATCCACACACACTCCCACACAGTCTTAACACACAAGTTCACTCTGGACTGGGCTGAAGGCAAAGCCAACCACGACATACACTTCATATTTCTCTTCACTTTCAGAGAGCTGAGTTTACTGAAAGGGAAAGAGTTTAGCTTGGTGGAGCTTCTTCATCACTTCTTCATTGAGACCAAAGAAGCAGGAATCTGCAGATACGACCGGTTCCAAGTTGTCTTCATCTTGGATGGTCAGGATGAGTGTCGACTTCCTCTGGACTTCCAGAACAACCCGATCTGGACTGATGTATCAGAGCCGACCTCGGTGGACGTGCAGCTGACAAACCTCATCAGGGGCTACCTGCTTCCCTCCGCTCGCATCTGGATAACCATACGCCCTGCGGCAGCCAATCAGATCCCTGCTGAGTGTGTCGGCATGGTGACAGAGGTGAGAGGGTTCACCGACCCACAGAAGGAGGAGTACTTCAGGAAGAGATTCAGAGAGGAGACGATGCACAATTATCTCCCACGTCAAGACATCACGAAGCCTCCACATCATGTGTCACATCCCAGTCTTCTGTTGGATCACTGCTACATTTCTGGAGGACTTCTTCAAAACATCCCAGATAGGAGAAGAGATGCCCAAGACTGTGACTCAGATGTACAGCCACTTTCTGAGGGTTCAGTCCATACAGGGGGACAGGAAGTATCATGGGAGATCTGAAACAGATCCACACTGGAGTTCAGAGAACAGGGAGATCATTGTTTCTCTGGGAAAAACTGGCTTTTAACCAGCTGGAGAAAGGCAACCTGATCTTCTACGAGGCAGACCTGGCAGGGTGTGGGATCGATATCAGAGCAGCCTCAGTGTACTCAGGAGTGTTCACCCAGATCTTTAAAGAGGAGTGTGGGCTGTACCAGGACAATGTCTTCTGCTTTGTCCATCTGAGCATCCAAGAGTTTCTGGCTGCCCTTTATGTCTTTCTGTCCTTCATCGACACTTGTGTCAATCTGCTCTCAGAAGAACCACCAACCTCCAGGAAAGATAAACTCCTCCTCCTCTACCAGAGTGCTGTGGACAAGGCCTTACAGAGTGAGAACGGACACCTGGACTTGTTCCTCCGCTTCCTCCTGGGCCTCTCTCTGGAGACCAATCAGATTCTCCTACGAGGTCTGCTGGGACAGACAGGAAGTAGCTCAGAGACCAATCAGAATACAGTGTCTTACATCAAGGAGAAGATAGGGGGAGATCTCTCTCTGGAGAGAAGCATCAATCTTTTCCACTGTCTGAATGAGCTGAATGACCATTCTATAGTGGAGGAGATCCAACAGTACCTGACGTCAGGAAGTCTCTCCAAAGAATCTCTCTCTCCTGCTCAGTGGTCAGCTCTGGTCTTCATCTTACTGTCATCAGAAGAGGAGCTGGACGTGTTTGACCTGAAGAAATACTCTGCTTCAGAGGAGGGTCTTCTGAGGCTGCTGCCAGTGGTCAAAGCCTCCAAAACATCTCTGTAGGTTCAATTATAACATGTATTACAATACACAACACAATATACATAATACTAAAATATAAAAGTTATAATAACATACAACACATCTCTGTAGGTTCACTTATAACATGTATTACAATAAACAACACAATATACATAATACTAGAATATAAAAGTTATAATAACATACAAAACATCTCTTTAGGTATATTAATAACATGTATTACAATACACAACACAATATACATAATACTAGAATATAAAAGTTATAATAACATACAAAACATCTCTGTAGGTTCACTAATAACATGTATTACAATACACAATACACATATTACTAGAATATAAAAGTTATAATAACATACAAACATCTGTTCAGTTGTACTTATAGCATGTACAATACACTCAACACAATTTAAATAATACTACAATTAAAAGTAATATTAATATTCAAAATAATTTTCAAACACTACGAAACATATTTTCAAAATTCAACATTTAACACCCAATATTTAATTGACATTAAAGCATATATTGCATTGACTAGTAAATATGAGTTGAACTAATAAAACATCTCTAATTAAAGATTTCAACACAGGTCCTTCATTATGTTAAAGTAAAAGAGGTAAATTATTTTAATCCCAGTTCCTAACATGTTGTGTTTATCTTGTGTGAAGGCTAAATGGCTGTCATCTGTCAGAGAGATGCTGTGAAGCTCTGGCCTCAGTTCTCAGCTCCAACTCCTCTAGTCTGAGAGAGCTGGACCTGAGTTACCAATGATGTGCAGGATTCAGGAGTGAAGCTGCTCTCGCTGGACTGGGGAGTCCACACTGTACACTGGAAACTCTCAGGTCAGTTTGACTCAATATGCAGTTACACCACAAGTTCCATATCAGAGGACACTAAACACATTCACATCCAGAAAGTTATTAGGTCTAAATAAATAAGTAACATATGTCCTCTCAGGGCTCAAGACACATCTTCTACTGTTGGCACCCAAACAAATCTGTTTGCACCCTTTATTAGACGTGAAAATGTCCTTGGTCACGTACCATCCATCTGTGTTCACTCATTTGAACAGATTAACTCACTTTAAATAAGTTGTCAAATGTTTTGATTGCATAGGGGGTCTTTTTCTGTTTTTACCACAAGCGCCAGACATCTCTTTCCTCACTAACCAACTCTTCCTCCTCCTCCTCCTAAATCAAACACCTACTAATAATAATCGGCTGCTCATTGGCTAATATTAGGATCTTTAGTTTATTTTCTGGGTCCTCCAGAATAGTGCATTTCTTCACATGCTCTTGAATAGCTCTAGAGCTGCAAAAGAGGAAGGCAGGTAACAGGGGGGCGAGGCGAGGGGCTTGATGGAAGGGGGTGGTCAGACAGGCGGGGGTTCTGCAACCAGCAGGTAGTCAGACAGGAGGGGGTTCTGCCACCACCAGGTAGTCAGACAGGCGGGGGTTCTGCAACCAGCAGGTAGTCAGACAGGAGGGGGTTCTGCCACCAGCAGGTAGTCAGGCAGGCGGGGGCTCTGAAACGTGGAGGTAATCAGGCAGAATGGAAAAAGGGGAGAAGGCTGTTAGCACAAGCGCTAAACACTTTAGCAGATATAGCAGGACGAAGGGCCAGGGACGAGGTACTGACTGGTGGTGTGAACATCGATCTAGCGATGGCTGCGTGGGGATCCGGGCTGATACAGTGAGCGCTAATGAAGCTTGCCGGCCGGTGTGTAGACAGAGGGAGATGAATGGATGACGTAGAAAGGAGGACAGTGACCACCACTAGGTGGCAGAAGTGGACGGCGGGACACTTTGTGTGTCGGGTTTGGAGAAAATGATCTATAGTTTCAGGAAACACATGTCAACTGTATTTGTGTCTTCATTGATTGCGTCCCTATTGCTTCTGCTGTAAAGAAGGAGCTGCATCAGTGACTGAGTGTCTCTACATGCTGGTTGAACTATCAAGTGTCTCTTTGTTTTTCTCTGAGCTTCTACACATCAGAGCTCACTGTCCATCGTTCATATTTTACTAAAGTGATTATTCGTCATCACTGAGTGAGGTCATAGATTAGCAGCCAATAAGAGGTTAGTCTGAGAGGAGTATAAACTGGGAGGGGAACTGGTCCAACTGGTTGGGTCACAACATCATATCCTTGTGAGACGGTGTCACGGTTTCGGCCGAGGCGGCCCCGCCCCCTTGTTCGGGCAGGTTTCGGCGGTCGTCGTCTCCGGAGTACTAGCTGCCACCCCTCTATGTTTGTTGTTGATTGGTTTTGTCTGTGTGTCACACCTGTTTTGTGTTAGGTAATCAATCAGCATCTATTTAGTTTCCTTGTTGTCAGTTAGGTGTTGTGTGTAATTGTCCCATGTCATGTTGCTACGCTGCCTGTATTGTTGGTACGCTCTTTTGTGCATTCCTCCTGGTTCGTGTTTCAGGAGTAGATTACCCACTTGTTTTTCACTAAAGTATATTTTGGACTTGACTTCTGACTCCTGCGCCTGATTTCACACCACACCTACCTTAGCAACCCGTGACAGAATTACATACCGTAATTATGGAATCAGCAGGAGTCCCCACCGACATTACGGAGGAACGTTTTCGCGGCCAAGAGGATCGTATTAACCATATCGGACACGCCTTGGACGGCGTAATAAATACCCTCCATCGATAGGAAACCAGCGGGGTACCCACACTCCCACCTATCGCACCATCACCAGCGGACAGCCCGCCCGTCCAACTACCGGAACCCAGTGGGATTCGGCTCGCGCTTCCGAGGGCGTACGACGGCACCGCTGCCGGGTGTCAGGGGTTCCTCCTACAAGTAGAACTCTACCTTGCCACCATACACCCGGCGCCCTCGGGATTCGAGAGCGTTTCCGCCCTCATCTCCTGTCTCACCGGCAAGGCGTTAGAGTGGGCCAACGCCGAATGGAGGGGAATAGACACCGCCACAGTCACCTATGCGGAGTTCTCCCGCCGCTTCCGTGCGGTCTTCGACCATCCACCAGAGGGGAAGGCGGCGGGGGAGCGTCTATTCCACCTCCGACAGGGGATGAGGAGCGCTCATGAGTTTGCGTTGGAGTTCCGGACTCTAGCGACCGACGCAGGTTGGAATGAGAGGGCCCTCATCGACCACTTCAGATGTAGCCTTCGGGAGGACGTCCGCAGAGAGTTAGCGTGCAGGGATAATACACTAACATTTGACCAGCTGGTTGACATGGCCATTCGGCTGGACACCCTGCTCGCGACCCGCGGACGTTCCAGAGGGGGGTTTCCCATTCCACCCTCCAGCGCCTCCGAGCCGAGCCCTATGGAGCTTGGAGGTGCTGACGCTAGAGGGAGGAGAGGAAGGAACCCGAGGGGGGCAGTCTCCTGCACAAACTGTGGCCGCGGAGGGCACACCGCGGCTAGGTGCTGGGGAGGGTCCTCTGGTGAGGTAGATGGCAGGACACACATTGGGGAGTCCTCCCAGGTGAGTAGGCGCCCTACTTACCCAGAGCTTTCTGTCGGTCACATTACATTACCTGTTTGTTTTCCACAGGTTGCACCTCGTTCCCAGCATAAGGCGCTAGTAGATTCAGGCGCAGCTGGGAATTTTGTAGATCGGAATTTCTGTGTTAAGTTAGGGATTCCTCTCCTTCCAGTCGATAAACCCTTCCCTGTACATGCCTTAGATAGTCGTCCGTTAGGATCTGGGTTAATTAGGGAGGTCACGGCGCCACTTAGGATGATAACGCAGGGGGGTCATAAGGAGACAATTCAACTCTATCTGATCGACTCTCCTGCGTATCCGGTGGTACTGGGGCTTCCCTGGTTGATTACCCATGACCCTACGATCTCGTGGCGAGAGAAAGCTCTTAAAGGGTGGTCTGCTCAGTGTGAGGGGCTATGTCTGGGTGTTTCCGTAGGGGCGACCTCGGTGGAGAGCCCGAACCAGATGCCAGCACTGCACATTCCACTTGAGTATGAGGATTTGGCACTCGTATTTAGTAAGACCAGAGCGGCAAGGTTGCCACCTCATAGACAGGGGGATTGTGCGATAGACCTCCAGACAGGAGCTGCGCTCCCGCGGAGCCATGTGTATCCGCTGTCACAGGAGGAGAAAAGGGCAATGGAGACATACATTGCCGAGTCTCTGAGACAGGGATACATACGGCCCTCCACTTCTCCCGCGTCCTCGAGCTTCTTTTTTGTGAAGAAAAAGGATGGAGGTTTGCGCCCATGTATTGATTACCGCGGTCTCAATCAGGTGACTGTGAAATATAGTTATCCACTCCCGCTGATTGCGACCATGACGGAATCATTACATGGGGCACGGTTTTTCACAAAATTGGATCTCAGGAGCGCATATAACTTGGTGCGTATTAGGGAGGGCGATGAGTGGAAGACAGCTTTTAGTACTACCACCGGCCATTACGAGTATCTCGTCATGCCATATGGGTTAATGAATGCTCCATCAGTCTTCCAATCGTTTGTAGATGAGATTTTCCGGGACATGCAGGCGCAGGGAGTAGTGGTGTACATAGACGATATCCTTGTGTACAGTTCTACTCGGGCCGAGCATTTAGCCCTGGTGCGCAGGGTTTTGAGGAGACTGTTGGAGCATGACCTGTATGTCAAGGCCGAGAAATGTCTGTTCTTTCAGGAGTCAGTCTCCTTTTTGGGTTACCAGTTGTCTGCGTCAGGGGTGAGAATGGAGGTGGACCGAGTGTCCGCCGTGCGTAATTGGCAAACCCCAACTACGGTTAAAGAGGTGCAGCGGTTCTTGGGTTTTGCGAATTATTACCGGAGGTTTATCCGGGGTTTTGGACAGGTGGCAGCTCCCATTACGTCTCTTCTTAAGGGGGGTCCGGTGCGTTTGCAGTGGTCGGCAGAGGCGGACAGGGCTTTTGGGAGACTGAAGGACCTGTTTACCTCGGCTCCGGTGCTAGCGCACCCGGATCCCACGTTACCCTTCCAATTAGAGGTGGACGCGTCTGAGGTTGGTATCGGGGCAGTGCTCTCCCAACGGTCCGGCACACCACCTAAGCTCCGCCCCTGTGCCTTTTATTCTAAAAAGCTCAGTTCGGCGGAGCGGAACTACGACGTAGGGGACAGGGAGCTGTTAGCCGTAGTACAGGCCCTAAAGGTGTGGAGGCATTGGCTTGAGGGGGCTCAGCACCCTTTTCTCATTCAGACCGACCATCGTAACCTGGAATACATTCGGGCGGCGAGGAGACTGAATCCTCGCCAGGCTTGATGGACTATGTTTCTCGCTCGGTTTGTGTTTAAGATCACTTACATTCCTGGGTCCCAGAACGGGAAGGCAGATGCCCTGTCCCGGCGGTATGACACGGAGGAGAGGTGCGTGGAGCCTATTCCCATACTTCCGGAGTCTTGTCTGGTGGCACCGGTGGTGTGGGAGGTCGATGCGGAGATCGAGCGAGCCTTACGCACCGATCCTAGCCCTCCACAGTGTCCGGTGGGTCGGACGTACGTCCCGCTCGAGGTTCGGGATCGGCTGATTAATTGGGCTCACACGTCCCCCTCCTCTGGACATCCAGGCATTGGCCGGACAGTGCACTGCCTTAGTACGAAGTACTGGTGGCCAACGTTAGCCAGGGATGTGAGGGTTTATGTCTCCTCCTGCTCAGTGTGTGCCCAGTGTAAGGCGCCCAGACATTTGCCCAGGGGGAAATTACAACCCCTGCCCGTTCCACAACGACCCTGGTCCCACCTCTCGGTGGACTTTATTACAGACCTTCCCCTCTCACAGGAGAATACTACCATCCTGGTCGTTGTGGATCGGTTCTCGAAGTCCTGTCGTCTTCTTCCCATGCCGGGTCTTCCTACTGCCCTACAGACAGCTGAGTCTCTATTTACTCACGTCTTCCGGCATTACGGGGTACCCGAGGATATAGTGTCCGATCGAGGCCCGCAGTTTACCTCCAGGGTCTGGAGAGCCTTTATGGAACGGTTGGGGGTCTCGGTGAGCCTTACCTCGGGTTACCACCCGGAGAGTAATGGGCAGGTCGAACGTGTCAACCAGGATGTGGGTAGGTTTCTGAGGTCATATTGTCAGGGCCGGCCGGAGGAGTGGGCGAGATATGTGCCCTGGGCCGAGATGGCACAGAACTCTCTCCGCCACTCCTCCACAGGACTAACTCCTTTCCAGTGTGTGTTAGGGTACCAGCCGGTTCTGGCTCCTTGGCATGAGAGCCAGATCGAGGCCCCTGCTGTGGATGAGTGGGTGCGGCGCTCGGAGGAGACGTGGAACGCTGCACACATCCATCTGCAGCGAGCCATCCGTCGACAAAAGATGAGCGCCGACCTACACCGCAGTGAGGGGCCAGTGTACGCACCTGGTGATCGACCTGGCTCTCAACCAGAAACCTGCCCCTCCGCCTGCCCTGCCGGAAGCTGGGTCGGCGGTTTGTGGGGCCGTTTAAAGTCCTGAGGAGATTGAACGAGGTGTGTTACAGGTTACAACTGCCCATTGATTACCAGAATATTAACCCCTCGTTCCATGTGTCTCTCCTCAGGCCGGTGGTAGCTGGTCCACTCCAGGATTTTGAGATTGAGGAGACTCCTCCGCCCCCGTTGGACATCGAGGGGGCTCCGGCGTACTCTGTTCGTACCATCCTGGACTCGAGACGCCGGATGGGGGGTCTCCAATATCTCGTGGAGTGGGAGGGGTACGGTCCGGAGGAGCGGTGCTGGGTGCCGAGGAGGGACATTCTGGATCCGTCCCTGCTGACCGAATTCCATCGTGGTCATCCTGCGCGCCCTGCTCCGCATCCTCCGGGTCGTCCCCGAGGCCAGGGGCGACGCACGGCTGGAGCCGCGCGTCAAGGGGGGGGTACTGTCACGGTTTCGGCCGAGGCGGCCCCGCCCCCTTGTTCGGGCAGGTTTCGGCGGTCGTCGTCTCCGGAGTACTAGCTGCCACCCCTCTATGTTTGTTGTTGATTGGTTTTGTCTGTGTGTCACACCTGTTTTGTGTTAGGTAATCAATCAGCATCTATTTCGTTTCCTTGTTGTCAGTTAGGTGTTGTGTGTAATTGTCCCATGTCATGTTGCTACGCTGCCTGTATTGTTGGTACGCTCTTTTGTGCATTCCTCCTGGTTCGTGTTTCAGGAGTAGATTACCCACTTGTTTTTCACTAAAGTATATTTTGGACTTGACTTCTGACTCCTGCGCCTGATTTCACACCACACCTACCTTAGCAACCCGTGACAGACGGACTGTTTGGTTTGGCTCACTTTATTACAGCAGGAAGAAGACTAAGGTACTGTACTCAACTCTGATCCGTGATATATCTTAAAAATGCATAACTTTGAATCTTATCAAGAGGTTCATGGTTCGTTTTCTGTAAAACACTCGGTTAAAAACGTTAGTAAATATATGGATGCATTGCTATTGTCAAAATTACTATTGAATAATTTTGCAGATTCTTTATCTAAAGTGACTGACAGTGAATTCAGAAACAGGTCATTAAGGAGCAGGTAGGTGTTAGACAGTACAGAGACAGGTCATTAAGGAACAGGTAGGGGTTAAACAGTACAGAGACAGGTCATTAAGGAGCAGGTAGGGGTTAGACAGTACAGAGACAGGTCATTAAGGAGCAGGTAGGGGTTAGACAGTACAGAGACAGGTCATTAAGGAACAGGTAGGGGTTAGACAGTACAGAGACAGGTCATTAAGGAGCTGGTAGGAGTTAGACAGTACAGAGACAGGTCATTAAGGAGCAGGTAGGGGTTAGACAGTACAGATAGGTCATTAAGGAGCAGGTAGGGGTTAGACAGTACAGAGACAGGTCATTAAGGAGCAGGTAGGGGTTAGACAGTACAGAGACAGGTCATTAAGGAACAGGTAGGGGTTAGACAGTACAGAGACAGGTCATTAAGGAGCTGGTAGGGGTTAGACAGTACAGAGACAGGTCATTAAGGAGCAGGTAGGGGTTAAACAGTACAGACAGGTCATTAAGGAGCAGGTAGGGGTTAGACAGTACAGAGACAGGTCATTAAGGAGCAGGTAGGTGTTGGACAGTACAGAGACAGGTCATTAAGGAGCAGGTAGGGGGTACACAGTACAGATACATGTCTGTGGGAGTGTGTGTGGATGGTGGCTGGTTTAAGCAGCCTCACCTGGCCCGAGTCAGACTGATTGGACTCTGGGGCTGGGTAGGGCTGCACACCTGTTGCACATTGAGCAATCAGTGTGCACAGGTTAAACCAGCCACCACCACACACTCAGGGAAGAGCTCTCCGGCATGGCAGCATGGAGCACCATCTGCATGCCTCATTCCATGCAACCTTTACAATAAACCGGTTCAACATCACCACCCTGTGTCCATTCGTTTGGAGGAGCCCGAGGAAAGTCACCTAGGTGGAGTATGCGAGCCACCTAGGTGGCGAGTAGTAAATTGGACATTGCTACAATGTCATTAAGGAGCAGGTAGGGGTTAGACAGTACAGAGACAGGTCATTAAGGAGCAGGCATGGGTTAGAAAGTACAGAGACAGGTAATTAAGGAGCAGGTAGGGGTCGTTAGACAATACAAAGACAGGTCATTAAAGAGCAGGTAGGGGTTAGACAGTACAGAGACAGGTCATTAAGGAGCAGGTAGAGGTCCGACAGTACAGACAGGTCATTAAGGAGCAGGTAGGGGTTAGACAGTACAGATATAGGTCATTAAGGAGCAGATAGGGGTTAGACAGTACAGATACAGGTCACGAAGGAGCAGGTAGGGGTTAGACAGTACAGACAGGTCATTAAGGAGCAGGTAGGGGTTAGACAGTAGAGAGAGGTCATTAAGGAGCAGGTAGGGGTTAAACAGTACAGAGACAGGTCATTAAGCAGCAGGTAGGGGTTAGACAGTACAGAGACAGGTCATTAAGTAGCAGGTAGGGGTTAGGTGGATTCTTGCTCTATATGATGGTACAGGTAAGACTGTGGACATTGGGGATCAAACCCAGAACCTTTCAGCTTTGAGTCAAGCATCTGGTTGAGGTTAAAATACTACTATTACTTTTTCTTGTGATTTAGGATGTGTCCAAAATCACACGTTTTAAAAGTTTAAAGGTACTTAGGATAGAATGAACAGTTAATATATTTGTATTATTATGATTCATATTATTACAAGACAGGAAGACGGCCATCTTGGTTAGTGAAGGTGTTTAAACCTCATCTTGTACTGGGTCTTGTTCTCTGTGGGCCTGCATTACTGATCTGGTTGTGATGCCATACGACATGAGGAAGTCCACATATGGACATGCCTTCAGGGCGGTTTAACCAGCACAGGGAACAGTAGGTATGATATCCGCATGGTGAACTTGATCTTGATCAGACACATGTGAAGCCCTTAGAGACCTTCTGTGTGGAATGATGAATAGTTATTAAATAGTTATAAGAAAGGTCTGGGCAGCGTCTCCACATCTTCCCCCTCATTGAGAATGAGGGGGTCTATGAAACTGCGTCTAGGAAAGACCACCCTGCCTCTCGTCCATAGCAAACAGAGACAACAGCCCCCTGTGACCGGCAATAAGTAGCTTGTATAAAAGCAGAGAATAAACTAACGCTGAATGGCCGTAGAAACAATATGGTGTTGTGTTTGTGTCCAGGTCTCCAGTCTACTATGGATGAGGAGAGAGAGGAGGGGGGTCCTACCTCTAAAACCACTCTGTCTGGGGAACATGGCCCCCAGAGCAAAGCTAAGAGGTAAGAAGAGGATCTCTCACTGTCTGTGACTGTTGTCATCTCAGAGCTCAGCAGTGATATATCATGACTCCATCATTAGTCTGAGTAAAAGCTCTGTGTGTGTTGTGTTGAAGCCCAGAGCAGCAGGAGAGAATAGACTCCCCTGGACCCAGCTGTGTCTCCATGAAGAGTGACTGGTCTATGGATATACCTGTTCAGTTTAAAGATGGAAATCAGTCTATTGAGAAGAGGTGAGGATTTATCAGAGATTATAAAAATACAGCATCTATCAAACATCCATAAATCCTGATTCTTGTTTTTCTAGAAGAGTCCAGCAGGAGAGAGCAGACTCCCCTGGACCCAGCTGTGTCTCCATGAAGAGTGACCAGTCTATGGGTAAACCTGATCAGTTTGAAGATGGAAATCAGTCTATTGAGAAGAGGTGAGGATTCATCAGACATTATAGAGATACAGAAACTGTCTAAAAGAAAGATGGATCCCCCTCCAAAGAGGAGAGTTTCAAACAGACTTCAGTGGCTCAAAACTAATACAACGTTTTCCAATGTCATATTGCTTCTTCTTCCTTTGTTTTCTGGTGTGTGTGTTCTCTCTACAGACAACACCAGGAGAGGTCAAAGGTTACCAGTGCTCAGTCAGTACAGCAGCATCAAACAGAGCTGATCAAGGTGTGTAAATGTCCAACAAGACATTTGACTTTAGATCTACAGGAACATTAGAAAGCATCTCTTGTGGTGCTAATAGTCTCCAGGCTTCCCTCTTTAGACCAACGTGAATCTAGGACAGATGCTTCTGATGTCCTCAGTTAGTTCAGAGGAAAGTTATCCTTGATGTTTGTTCTGTACCAGAGGGCTGAGGAGAACGCACACGCTTTTCTAGACAAGGAGCTGAAGAAGCTCTGGAGGGTTCCCTTCCCAGATTACCCACAATGATCAGAGAGTCAGAGGGAGGAGGAGGAGGTGGATGGTAAGAACGAGGAGCAGAGGAGGCGCGCCATAGAGGGAGTAGTAGACATCACAAAGCTCTGCCTGATGGAGATGAACCATGAGGAACTGGCCAACACACTGTGGGGTGGTAAGAGACTCTTATTTTGAAGACAGAGGAGAAAATTATTTTGAAGGGCAGAAGAGACTCTTATTTGTTCTGTTCAGACTAAATGACATAATGTGAGATTTCTACATTTCTAACTTCAATTTGGAGATATCTTTGGGGTTCGTCTTCAGGGTTAAATGGTTTGATCCAGATATGTAGAGTTATTGTGGGGGTATGAGGTTAAATGGTTTGATCCAGATATGTAGGGTTATTGTGTGGGTATCAGGTTAAATGGTTTGATCCAGATATGTAGGGTTATTGTGGGGGTATCGGGTTAAATGATTTGATCCAGATATGTAGAGTTATTGTGGGGGTATCAGGTTAAATGGTTTGATCCAGATATGTAGAGTTATTGTGGTGGTATCAGGTTAAATGGTTTGATCCAGATATGTAGGGTTATTGTGGGGGTATCAGGTTCAATGGTTTTATCCAGATATGTAGGGTTATTGTGGGGGTATCACGTTAAATGGTTTGATCCAGATATGTGGGGTTATTGTGGGGGTATCAGGTTAAATGGTTTGATCCAGATATGTAGGGCTATTGTGGTGGCATCAGGTTAAATGGTTTGATCCAGATATGTAGTGTTATTGTGGGTGTATCAGGTTAAATGGTTTGATCCAGATATGTAGGGTTATTGTGGGGGTATCAGGTTAAATGGTTTGATCCAGATATGTATGTTATTGTGGGGGTATCAGGTTAAATGGTTTGATCCAGATATGTAGGGTTATTGTGGGGGTATCAGGTTAAATGGTTTGATCCAGATATGTATGTTATAGTGGGGGTATCAGGTTAAATGGTTTGATCCAGATATGTAGGGTTATTGTGGGGGTATCAGGTTATAGACTGTTAAGAATAACTCAGTGGAAGATATGCAACACTATCTTGGTACATCAGCATAGCAAGTCACTTTCCACTAATTCACTATCATTATTACTATCATTAGACCAATCATATGGCTGTTGAAATAAGGAAATAATCCTGAACATTTTGAATCTGTAACTTGCAGTCCTTGTGACAACCAGCTTCTCTGACCACAAGTAATGAAGCCACTAAATGTCATGAAGTTGATCATTTTACAGGAAATATTGACATATTTCCAGTCAGGCTGGTCTCATACAACGTTCGTTTGATATCTTACAAAAGGTTCTGCAACATTTTTCGTAAGATTCCTACGAATGTACGGCAACACGAGTGATCAGTGCGCCTGCGCACGCCCCAAGGAGCGCAGAACCAGGAAACATTGTGATGCAATATTACGCTTGTTTCAGCATTCAAATGAGTTTTGATGACATTTCTCGCAAGGTGTGTGTGTGTGCAAATTAAGCAAAGATTCAGTTCCACGTTTGAAATATGTGTTGTGTAATAATATATATAATTCAATTCTTTCTTAAACAGAATATAGCTTACCCCGATTATATTCCCTCAAAACCCCAAATGAGCATGAAAAACGCCACCAGCCGTTTAACAAACTACACATCAAATACAATCACTGAACAAAGATTATAATAATAAAAGGCACATTTCTAGCCAGAATTTTTTTCTAAACATTCAAAACAGCAATATCAGCGTCCATATCAATCTCCATAGCAACGATAGAGAACTTTGTATTTGCTGACGAGACCCGACAGAATATTTGTAATAACTTATAAACTAAACGTTTACAATTAATGAACGAAGATCATAACAATTAAATGCATATTTCTCTGTAGAAATGTTATCAAAATGCATTTTTATGCCGAATCTATATCAAGATATTGCATATTCCACTGAGAATAAAAGCCATGTCCGCCTTTATTTTGTGATCAGGCGCACTGATTGCTCGTGCTGCTGGACATTCGTAGGAATCTTATGAAGATTTGAGCATAACTTTTCGTACGAAATCATACAAACCGTTGTATGAGAATACGTTGTTCCACTGATGTCACCATCCACTAACTGATGTCTTCTGTTGTTTTCTCATTTAGGATCTGCTGCTGTCGAGTGCCAACATAACATCAAGTCTCGTTTAAAGAAGACGTTCAGGTGTGTGTTTGAGGGATTCCCTAAAGAAGGACAGCCAACAGGTCTGAATGACTTCTACACAGAGCTCTTCATCACAGAGAGAGGCAGTGGAGAGGTCAACAAGGAACATGAGGTCAGACTGATTGAAACAGCTTCCAGGAAACCAGCCAAGGAGGAAACGCCAATCAAATGTGAAGACATCTTTAAACACTTACCTGGACAAGGTCAACCAATCAGGACAATATTGACAACTGGAGTGGCCGGCATTGGTAAAACTGTCTTAACACACAAGTTCACTCTGGACTGGGCTGAAGGCAAAGCCAACCACGACATACACTTCACATTTCTCTTCACTTTCAGAGAGCTGAATTTACTGAAAGGGAAAGAGTTAAGCTTGGTGGAACTTCTTCATCACTTCTTTATTGAGACCAAAGAAGCAGGAATCTGCAGATACGACCGGTTCCAAGTTGTCTTCATCTTGGATGGCCTGGATGAGTGTCGACTTCCTCTGGACTTCCAGAACAACCCGATCTGGACTGATGTCACAGAGCCTACCTCGGTGGACGTGCTGCTGACAAACCTCATCAGGGGCGACCTGCTTCCCTCCGCTCGCATCTGGATAACCACACGCCCTGCGGCAGCCAATCAGCTCCCTGCTGAGTGTGTCGGCATGGTGACAGAGGTGAGAGGGTTCACCGACCCACAGAGGGAGGAGTACTTCAGGAAGAGATTCAGAGAGGAGACGCTGGCCAGCACAATCATCTCCCACATCAAGACATCACGAAGCCTCCACATCATGTGTCACATTCCAGTCTTCTGTTGGATCACTGCTACAGTTCTGGAGGACTTCTTCTAAACATCCCAGATAGGAGAAGAGATCCCCAAGACCGTGACTCAGATGTACAGCCACTTCCTGAGGGTTCAGTCCATACAGGGGGACAGGAAGTATCATGGGAGATCTGAAACAATTCCACGCTGGAGTTCAGAGAACAGGGAGATCATTGTTTCTCTGGGAAAACTGGCTTTTAACCAGCTGGAGAAAGGCAACCTGATCTTCTACGAGGCAGACCTGGCAGAGTGTGGCATCGATATCAGAGCAGCCTCAGTGTACTCAGGAGTGTTCACCCAGATCTTTAAAGAGGAGTGTGGGCTGTACCAGGACAATGTGTTCTGCTTCGTCCATCTGAGCATCCAAGAGTTTCTGGCTGCCCTTTATGTCTTTCTGTCCATCATCGACACTTGTGTCAATCTGCTCTCAGAAGAACAACCAACCTCCAGGAAAGATAAACTCCTCCTACTCTACCAGAGTGCTGTGGACAAGGCCTTACAGATTGAGAACGGACACCTGGACTTGTTCCTCCGCTTCCTCCTGGGCCTCTCTCTGGAGACCAATCAGATTCTCCTACGAGGTCTGCTGGGACAGACAGGAAGTAGCTCAAAGACCAATCAGAATACAGTGTCTTACATCAAGAAGAGGATAAATGGAAATCTCTCTCCAGAGAGAAGCATCAATCTGATCCACTGTCTGAATGAGCTGAATGACCGTTCTATAGTGGAGGAGATCCAACAGTACCTGACATCAGGAAGTCTCTCCAGAGAATATCTCTCTCCTGCTCAGTGGTCAGCTCTGGTCTTCATCTTACTGTCATCAGAAGATGAGCTGGATGTGTTTGACCTGACGAAATGCTCTGCTTCAGAGGAGGGTCTTCTGAGACTGCTGCCAGTGGTCAAAGCCTCCAAAACATCTCTGTAGGTTCACTTATAACATGTATTACAATACACAACACAATATACATAATTCTAGAGTATAAAAGTTATAATAACATACAAAACATCTCTGTAGGTTCACTCATAACATGTATTACAATACACACAACACAATACACATAATACTAGAATATAAAAGTTATAATAACATACAAAACATCTCTGTAGGTGTATTAATAACATGTACAATACACAAAACACAATACAAATAATACTACACTAAAAAGTAATATTAATATTCAAAACCATTTTGAAACACTATATATATATATATATATATATATATATATTCAATATTAAATATGTTACACCCAATATTTAATTGACATTAAAACATATAATGTATTAACTAGTAAATGTGGGTTAAACTAATGAAACATCTCTACTAAAAGATTTCAACACAATTCCTTCATTATGTTAAAGTAATGAGGTAAATTATTGTAGCAAACTCCACTTACTACATGCCACCTAGGTGACTTTCCTTGGGATCCTCCAGACCAATGGACACAGGTGATGTTGAAAAACCGGTTTATTGTAAAGGTTGCGTAGAATGAGGCATGCAGATGGTGCTCCATGCTGCCATGCAGGAGAGCTCTCCCTGAGTATGTGCGGTGATGGCTGGTTAACTGATTGCTCAATGTGCAACAGGTGTGCAGCCTCACCCAGCTCCAGACTCCAATCAGTCTGACTCGGGCCAGGTAAGGCTGCTTAAACCAGCCATCATCCACACACACTCCCACAATTATTTTAATCCCAGTTCCTAACATGAAGGCTGAATGGCTGTCATCTGTCAGAGAGATGCTGTGAAGCTCTGGCCTCAGTTCTCAGCTCCAACTCCTCTAGTCTGAGATAGCTGGACCTGAGTACCAATGATGTGCAGGATTCAGGAGTGAAGCTGCTCTCTGCTGGACTGGGGAGTCCACACTGTACACTTGAAACTCTCAGGTCAGTTTGACTCAATGTGCAGTTACACCACAAGTTCCATATCAGAGGACACTCAACACATTCACATCCAGAAAAGTTCAAATAAATGTGTGTGTGTGTGTAGCTTGTCTGGCTGCCTGGTCACACAGGAAGGCTGTGCTTCTCTGGCCTCAGCTCTGAGCTCCAACCCCTCCCATCTGAGAGAGCTGGACCTGAGCTACAATCACCCAGGAGACTCAGGAGTTACGCTGCTCTCTGCTGGACTGGAGGATCCACGCTGGAGACTAGACATTCTCAGGTATGGAGAGGACAGCTCACCACTCAGGGACAATGTCTCCTACAAGGACTCAACCAGCTGATAGATGAAGTGGTTTGAAAACGCAGCTGGAACTCATGTTGTGTAGAAAGTGATGAGACAGCAGAAGGTGAATGTTTCAACATGCTGCTCTCACTTTGTTTCCCCCCCAGGGTGGAGCACGGTGGAGTGTGGAGGCTGAAACCAGCTCTAAAGAAGTGTAAGTGTCTGTTTAGTTATATTCATCACAACACACACTAACTATTGAGATGGAAAGTCCATCCACACAGCAGGAGGTGACGTCCGTTCATTCAGATGTGGACTTGTGTGTACGAATGTGTAGCTATGTTTCAGTGTGTTTATGTATGTCTAGTATGTATGTGTACATATGTGTACATGTGTATGTATGTGTACTTGTTTATACGTATGTATAGCTATGTTTCAGTGTGTTTATGTCTAGTATGTTTGTGTATGTATGTGTATTGTGTATGTGTACATGTGTATGTATACTGTATATTAACCAGTTCTATGGTACCAACTGTTAATTTCCAGCCTGTCTGTGAGCTCAGCTGGTTCAGTCTGTTGTCTACACAGGTGGATCACTATGGATGTGTATTGGAATCTTTCAAAGTGGAATATCTTGAAAGAATGAAGACTATTGCTACGATATTCCATAGGAGCAATCAGCTTATCATGCTGGACATGTTCATGTATAATATGTGTATGTAGTGTAAAGATGCAGTTTATACATTTTTCTAGGTTTCAATGTTTTGACTGAGACAGCCACATGGGATTTGCTGTTAACTTTAATTATGTAAAAGTCAAGGCACACTAGTCCACTATAGTACCTATCATACGACATTATTGTCTTTCTGTGTTAATGTTTGTAGAGAAGATGGCACATGAAAAAGGACAGGAATAAGAAGTATGCAAGACAACAGTACTAGTGATGATGATGATGATGAAGAATGGTTCAACAGCTAATCATGTCTTGTTCTCCCATCAGATGCCTGTGAACTCACACTGGACCCAAACACAGCCCACAGAGAACTCTCTCTGTCTGAGGACAACAGAAAGGTGACGCTGGTTAGAGAGGAGCAGTCGTATCCTGATCACCCAGAGAGATTTAGGAGTAGACAGAGTGACATACAGAGGAATCACAAGGAGAGGAAGGGGTGATGATAGCAGGCTTGGAATGAACAAGTCCTGGAGTCTTGTTATGATGATGGTTACTCTGCCTGGTACAACGGTACCAGACATACGTCTCCCCCCCCTGGCTCTAACAGAGTAGGAGTGTATCTGGACCGGCCTGCTGGCACTCTGTCCTTCTACAGAGTGTCCCCAGATGTAGAAGGGTCCTCAGACACACTGACACACATCCACACCTTCCAGTCCACCTTCACCCAGGAGGACCTCCACCCTGTGTTTTGGTTAGGGGGTGGTGCCTCACAGTGTCTCTCTGTCAGTTGTACACAAACAATAACCCACACAGACACACATGCACACACACACACACACACGTATAAATAAACACACACATAAATACACACGCTAATACACACACACACCTATATGAATAAGCACACACTCATGAACACACACTGTGTTTTGTTGATGTAAATACATATAATCAACTATACTCCAAATGCTACATTTTTTTGGGCTTCTGAAAAGTTGATCTTGATAAACCATGAAGGAAGAGACTTAAGTTCTTCCATAGGGTTAACGAAGCAGGTTTTACAAAGACTATATTTCTAAGGTGAAATGGATTTTGAATATTGATTGATCATAAATCAAAACTTGTTTAATCTACAATATTTTGTATATTTTCAGACATTAACCGTTTCCTACTAAAGGGCTCTGATTTCAATTTGTATTTTGATAAGCCTAACATGAAACCTGATTTAAAGCAGATTTAATATTATATTCATAATGCAAGCGGTCTATGAAAAGCTATTGATCATGCATGTTGTGAAGGACTTTAAACTGAATATTGATTCCTTGTGTTGTGTTGGGAACAACACAGCAGCACAACATGTTCAGTTATTAAAGATATGTGCACACCTGTTTGATTAGTAATGTCTGCTGCTTCTATTGTTTAAGTCCTTGTCTTTATATTGTGTACATGTAAGGGACTATTTCTCTGTTGTACTGGTGGATAAAGCATAATGCTAAAAACAACTCAGTGGATCAACTGAATGTTCTCGTGTGTTCAGGATCACTTTCACCTTTAAGATGGGGTTCACTAAATAAAAAGCACAGCAGAGGCTTCGTCTACACCAACATTAAGAATCAGGATACCAGCGAGTGCATTTCCATCTCCCGACTTGTATGCCCAATGAGTGACAGAATATAGAGAACTATAAACAGCCCGATAGCAAACGAATGCCAGCTATTGGCGTTCCTCCAGAGATGAGCCCTGCGGGCTGGTTGATACACCACCTACCCCGCGGCGTCTAATAGGACCCTGAGCATACATGTTGAAACACACAGAGGTCTGTGTTTGAGGCGCTGGTGCTGAGCTGAAGAAGAAGGAACCTCTGCTTCTTTGCCTGGGTGCGCGTGCGAGAAGGCCCATGCAGGCCACCGTACCACAGATTTAGACCAGAACCTGTTTTATGAAGATAATCACGGTCACACGACGAGTTGACCCTTTGTCTTTGTTATTACAGGGCAAGGCACGACAATAAAGAATGATTCATTACTAGGAGATGTAAATCCCTGCATGCATTTTCGGCTGCGGCCACTAGAGGGTTCAGCTCCCTGAACCAACGCCAACTTCCACCACACACAGGTGTGTGTGTGGTGGAGGTGTTTGGGGTGGTTGAAGAGCCTTTGGTGCTCAACACACACCACAACAAGCGAACAGAAGATAGAGACCCAACACGAACCCAAGCCCACTAAATGAACACAAGACATCATGAAAGGTTAACTCAAGGTAGGTTTGTTAAACCGTATTCATCCTTTCACCACGGTGACTGAATGACTCTGAACTGGAGACACACTTGCTGTTACTACACTGCGTCTTGAATTTCAACACCATTAAGGTGGTGTTCAGCTTTGGGTGGAGGTATGTGAAGTGTGGAGGACAGGTGCAGCGATGCACAGCCAACAGCAGTCCTAACAAACCAATGATCATCTTTTCGTTTCTTGCACATTGCATATTTTGTTAAGCTTAATACTATAAACATTTTGCACATTCCATGGTCAGTCATATTTTGCACATTCCTGCACAACTGTACTGGATTTAAAAAACATGCATACTCTATATATTCAGTTTTTTTTATAGTGTCAAGGGACTTTTATTTCAGTATTCCAAATGTATTATTTAATGCCAAATTTATTTATTTAATGCCAGATTTATTTCATAATGCCATATTTCTTTATTTAATGCCACTTTTATTTCATAATGAAACAGACCTGCTTCCTATTTAAGTATGGTGTAACCCCTACTGTCCACAAGCGCCAAAAATTACTCAAGGCCCTATTCCGACTACACTGCTCAAAAAAATAAAGGGAACACTTAAACAACACAATGTAACTCCAAGTCAATCACACTTCTGTGAAATCAAACTGTCCACTTAGGAGGCAACACTGATTGACAATAAATTTCCCATGCTGTTGTGCAAATGGAAGAGACAACAGGTGGAAATTATAGGCAATTAGCAAGACACCCCCAATAAAGGAGTGGTTCTGCAGACCACAGACCACTTCTCAGTTCCTATGCTTCCTGGCTGATGTTTTGGTCACTTTTGAATGCTGGCGGTGCTTTCACTCTAGTGGTAGCATGAGACGGAGTCTACAACCCACACAAGTGGCTCAGGTAGTGCACCTCATCCAGGATGGCACATGAATGCGAGCTGTGGCAAGAAGGTTTGCTGTGTCTGTCAGCGTAGTGTCCAGAGCATGGAGGCGCTACCAGGAGACAGGCCAGTACATCAGAAGACGTGGAGGAGGCCGTAGGAGGGCAACAACCCAGCAGCAGGACCGCTACTTCCGCCTTTGTGCAAGGAGGAGCAGGAGGAGCACTGCCAGAGCCCTGCAAAATGACCTCCAGCAGGCCACAAATGTGCATGTGTCTGCTGAAACGGTCAGAAACAGACTCCATGAGGGTGGTATGAGGGCCCGACGTCCACAGGTGGGGGTTGTGCTTACAGCCCAACACCGTGCAGGACGTTTGGCATTTGCCAGAGAACACCAAGATTGGCAAATTCGCCACTGGCGCCCTGTACTCTTCACAGATGAAAGCAGGTTCACACTGAGCACATGTGACAGTCTGGAGACGCCGTGGAGAACGTTCTGCTGCCTGTAACATCCTCCAGCATGACCGGTTTGGCGGTGGGTCAGTCATGGTGTGGGGTGGCATTTCTTTGGGGGGGCCGCACAGCCCTCCATGTGCTCGCCAGATGTAGCCTGACTGCCATTAGGTACCTCAGACCCCTTGTGAGACCATATACTGGTGCGGTTGGCCCTGGGTTCCTCCTAATGCAAGACAATGTTAGACCTCATGTGGCTGGAGTGTGTCAGCAGTTCCTGCAAGAGGAAGGCATTGATGCTATGGACTGGCCCGCCTGTTCCCCAGACCTGAATCCAATTGAGCACATCTGGGACATCATGTCTCGCTCCATCCACCAACGCCACGTTGCACCACAGACTGTCCAGGAGTTGGCGGATGCTTTAGTCCAGGTCTGGGAGGAGATCCCTCAGGAGACCATCCGCCACCTCATCAGGAGCATGCCCAGGCGTTGTAGGGAGGTCATACAGGCACGTGGAGGCCACACACTGAGCCTCATTTTGACTTGTTTTAAGGACATTACATAAAAGTTGGTGTAGTGGCACGTACCTCGTTTCTTCTAATTCTTCTTTGCCACTTTTTTGAAGTTAGTCTATATGCAACCAGCATTCAAACACGAGCAGACCAAAAGTTTTCTTTTTAAATGTTTACTTATTAAAACACAAAACACAAAACTTATACATGGTAAGCACGGTCAAAAAACTGTGTTGCTTCCACGTCTCTAACTTCGAACAAAACTAACTACGTCCAATCAATGACGCTATGACGTAGTGCTATCCGACTGGAAGCTCTAAATACTGAACTGTTATCAGACCTTAACATTACTAAATTATACATTTTAAACCAATACATTTCTTATGACTTTTTAACTAAATTATTATTATTAGTCCTTATTTGGGTCTTACAGTTGGATCAGCCTGTAGTGTGGTTTTCCACTTTAATTTTGAGTGTGACTCCAAATCCAGACCTCCATGGGTTGATAAATTTGATTTCCATTGATAATTTTTGTGTGATTTTGTTGTCAGCACATTCAACTATGTAAAGAAAAAAGTTTTTAAGAAGATTATTTCAATCATTCAGATCTAGGATGTGTTATTTTAGTGTTCCCTTTATTTTTTTGAGCAGTGTAGTTCTCTCCATATTCTGTCACTCATTGGGCATACAAGTCGGGATATGGAAATGCACTCGCTGGTATCCTGATTCTTAATGTTGGTGTAGACGAAGCCTCTGTTGTGCTTTTTATTTAGTGAACCCCCAACCTTAAAGGTGAAACTGATCCTGAACACACGAGAACATTCAGTTCATTCCACTGAGTTGTTTATTAGCATTATACTGTAACGGTTCTGAGTTGCATGTTTATCTACATTGTGTTGATGTTCTGATTGGGTGTTAAGGAGAAGGGGGCGGGCCTTAAAGTTGTGTATCCGGGTTACAGTGTGGGGAAGTTCGTGTTCGTTATGTTATAGCGTTCGACAACGTGTGCCCGCGATAAAATAAAGAGAGTTCATCTAAACAACCTGTGTGGTGCTTGGACGCAGATAAACAGGGTTGCTACATTTGGTGTCAGAAGTGAACCGACAACTGGACGAAACGAAGGACGTGACTTTGCCCCACTCACTGCCGTCGCCTGATATTACCGCATGTGGCTAGCTGCTTGAGCTAACGATAGTGATGGCGTCCGGTACGAAGACCGTGATAAAGAAGGAGGATCCTGACGATGAGTCCCTGGGGGCATACGGATTGCCGCGGGACCACGCACGAGAACTCCGCCGGGTGATGGAGCAGAGATACACCGTGAGTGAGTCCACGAGGAGGCTAGCAGCTGAAGCGAGGTTCGGCCCCGGCGAAACACGTCGCGGTGACGCCGCAACAGCATCGCGGTGGGAGGTGACGAGCGGTGACAGAGACGCCGGCGCACGCAGCACTGCTTTAAGCGTGAAGACTCCGAAATACTCCGGTAAATTGAACTGGGAAGCGTTTCAAGCGCAATTTGAACTATTAGCACAGGCTACGGGCTGGTCAAGGGAGGTTAAAGCCCTGCAGCTGGCATTATGCCTGACGGAGGATGCGCTCTCATGCCTCCTCGTACTTAGCCCTGAAGAGAGACAGGACTATGAGGCTTTGACCGGAGCCCTGCAGAGACGTTTTGGACAGTGTACGCAACCAGGCGTGCTTAGGTCTGAATTGTGCAATAGGCGCAGGCAACCGGGTGAGCCACTTCGCACGCTGGCTAATGACATTGAATGCCTCGCTAGGCGGGCCTATGCACACATGCCGCCGCCGGTCCAGAGTGAGCTGGCCAGAGACCAGTTCATTCAAGCGCTTTTGCCCAGGGAGCTACGTGTGCAGACACAACTAGCACAACCCCAGACCGTACAGGACGCGCTGGAACTGGCCCTGGAGAGGGAAGCTGTGGGAGCGGTGCTGCCGGACTGCCGGTTGCTTGATGTGGTTCCAGTGTCGAAAACTGCTGTCGAGGAGAATGCTGCGGAAGTAAAGCCAGCGTGGGTCACGGACCTGACGGAACTGATCCGTGCTGCCACCCTCCAGCCCACTCGCGATTGCCTGCCTACACCACCTCGGCGCCGCGCCATGGTCTGCTGGGGGTGTGGCCAACCTGGCCATCTACGCCGTCAGTGCCCCACGTTTTCTGGAGCCCAGGGAAACGACCGGGGGTCTGTATAAACGGGAAGATACGGACCCCTGACATGGTTTCCCGACCAGCATCAACCCCCAGCGGAGGAGCACAACAGCACAGCCGGGGGAACAGGGCTTCACTCCCCCCAGAAGCAGACGACGCCGTGGGCCCAGTGGTTGCGGTGGGTTGGACCTGTGCTGGGGGCTTTTGCCATGTCCCTATCACAGTAGAGGGGGTTGCATGCACGGCACTAGTGGATACGGGCTCCACTGCAACACTAGTCAGGCCCGACATTCTCCCAAGCAGTACAGTAGTGCGAAAGACCTCAGTACAGCTACGGACGGTTACCGGGGATTTAGCCCCCATGAGAGGTAGGGCAAAGGTTAGCCTTAAATTGGGGGGGGTATCTGTGAGCTTTGAGGTATGGGTAGCCGAGGTGCAAGACCCCTGTATAATAGGTGTGGACTTTTTGAGAAGTGCGGGCTGCCTCATAGATCTGAGTGACAACACACTTAGTTTGCCTAGGGGCCCTAAGGTCAACATAGTCCCACCCCCACAACCCAGTGTGCCGCACCTACGACCCGTTAGCACCTTAGAACCACATGAAACGCGCAGTACCAACCCTCCTCCGCATGCCCACCCGCATCCCACCACTGCTCCAACCCCAAGCCCCTTTCAGATCCCTGCGAGGGAGGAGAGCGACCATCCCATCTCCCCGGCCACAGAGGGAATAGCAGACCGGCTGTCCGTGGTGAGGGAGATCTGGAGACAGAACAGTGAGGGGCTGACCGACCAGCAGCAGATGCAGCTGTGGCAGGTACTGATGGAGTTCAAGGACCTGTTTGCCCTCAATGAGGAGGAGGTAGGCCTGACGCACCTTGTTCAGCACGAGATAGACACCGGTGACGCACAACCGATCAAAATGCGTCCCCGGCGTCTTCCCCTGGCCCGACAAGAGGCTGCAGACAAGGCGCTGGAGGAGATGCAGAAGGCTGGGATTGTCGAACCGTCAGAGAGCCCGTGGGCTGCAGCAGTGGTCATGGTCCCCAAAAAGACCAGTTCCAGATGGAGGTTCTGCGTGGACTACAGGCCCCTCAACAACGTGACCAAGAAAGACTCCTACCCCCTCCCTCGGATTGATGAGTCTTTGGACCTGGTGGCGGGTTCGACATGGTTCTCCTCGCTGGACCTGCGGAGTGGGTACTGGCAGGTGCCCCTCTCCCCGGAGGCTCGACCAAAAACGGCCTTCTATGCAGGTGGGGGTCTGTGGCAGTTCCGCGTCCTCAGCTTTGGTCTGTGCAACGCCCCCGCCACGTTCGAGCGCCTGATGGACAGGGTGCTAGCCGACATTCATAGGCGGGAATGTCTTGTGTACCTGGATGATATCCTGGTCCATGGAAGCTCGTTCCAGGCGGCCCTTGGAGCACTGCGGAAGGTGCTCCAGAGGGTGATGGCGGCTGGCCTCAAGTTACACCCAGACAAGTGTCACTTTTTGAGGAGGGAGGTGATATTTCTAGGACACAAGGTTGGCGGTGAGGGCGTTGGGACTGTCGAGGAAAAGATACAGGCAGTGAAAGACTGGCCAACACCTGCCGACCAGGCGCAGCTGAGGAGCTTCCTGGGCCTTGCTTCTTACTACAGGAAGTTTGTGTGTGGTTTCTCCTGCACAGCCGCCCCTCTGTATCGCCTTCTACAGAAAGATACTGACTTTTCATGGACAGAGGACTGTCAACAGGCCTTCACCTCTCTACAAGAGGCGCTGATAACAGCCCCTATCCTGGCCGCACCCGACCCCATCCTACCATTTGTGGTCGACACAGATGCCAGCAATGTTGGCATGGGCGCTGTCTTGGCTCAGGTAGGGCCAGATGGAGAGAGAGTGGTGGCGTATTTCAGCAAGTCCTTTAACAAAGCTGAGCAGCGCTATTGCGTCACGCGGCGAGAGTTGCTCGCTGTCGTGATGGCGATAAGACATTTTAAGTACTACCTGTGCGGCCGCCCCTTCACTGTCAGAACTGACCACGCCGCCCTCCAGTGGTTGATGTCCTTCAGGGAGCCGGAGGGGCAGATTGCCCACTGGTTGGAAGAACTCCAGTCGTACTCCTTCACAGTCGTGCACAGAGCCGGGGCCCGCCACACTAACGCGGACGCCCTGTCTCGCCGGCCCTGTGCATCTGGCGGTTGCCGCCATTGCGAACCGGAGGGAGGCACGTGAAAGAGAACTGTGTGAGGAGGAGAGCGACAACTCGCACTGGGGCTGTCCGCTGGAGGTTGTAGATGTGGCGGAATGGAGGACCCGGCAGGCTCAGGATGTTGACCTGGAGCCTGTACTGCAGTGGGTGGAGGCGGGGAGTCGACCCTCCTGGGAGGAGGTGACTGGCCGCCCACCGGCAATCAAGGGACTGTGGGCCAAGTTTGATGCACTGCGTGTCAGAGACGGCGTGCTACAGAGGGCGTGGAAGGAGCCGGCCACCGGAGAGGAGAGGTGGCAGGTTGTTGTTCCCAGGGCACTTAGGGAGGCAGTGCTCAAAACCGCTCATGGGACTGTGGGGGCGGGACATTTTGGGGTCTCTAAAACGCTCCGACGCCTCAGACAGGGGTTTTATTGGGGACAGTTCAAAAGAGACGTGGAGGACTTTTGTCGCCGCTGTGATGCATGCGCCGCACACAAAGGCCCCCTGGACCAGTCTCACGCTCAGCTACAGCAGCAGGCAGCAGGGGCACCAATGGAGAGAGTAGCTGTAGACATTATGGGGCCCTTTCCTCGCTCCGACAAGGGGAACCGCTATGTACTTGTAGCAATGGACTATTTCACGAAATGGCCTGAGGCCTATGCCCTCCCTGACCAGGAGGCAGAGACAGTTGTTGACGCCCTGGTTGAAGGGATGTTCACAAGGTTTGGCGCTCCAGAGGTTATTCACAGTGATCAGGGGCGCAATTTTGAGTCAACGGTGTTTGCCACCATGTGCACGCGGCTGGGGATGCACAAAACCCGGACAACAGCCCTGCACCCTCAGAGCGATGGACTTGTTGAGAGGTTCAACCGAACCCTCGCACAACAGCTCGCTATCCTCTCAGCTGAACACCAACGTGACTGGGACACCCACATTCCACTTGTGTTGATGGCCTACAGGTCAGCGGTACAGGACTCCACATCCTGCACACCAGCCCTGCTCATGTTGGGGCGGGAGCTGCGAACGCCAGCAGAGATGGCATTTGGCAGACCTCCCGACACCCCTGCCGTGGCCCCTGGGAGAGAGTATGCCAGGAGGCTCCAGGACCGCCTGGAGTCTGCACACGCCTTCGCACGGGATCAGCTGGAGAGGGCTGGCATCAGACAGAAGAGGAATTATGATGTGAAGTCCAAGGGGCGGGACTTTCGGGCTGGGGAGCTGGTGTGGGTGTACAGCCCCCGCAGGAAGAAGGGACGGTGCCCTAAGTTGGACTGCCACTGGGTGGGCCCCTGTAGGGTGGTAGAAAGGATGGGGGAGGTGGTTTACCGAGTGCAACTGCCACCTAGAGGCAGGAAAGTGGCACTGCACAGGGACAGGCTTGCCCCTTACAGGGGTGGGGCTTCCCTCGCACCGGACTCCGAGCCCCCTTCCCCTACCCCCTCCCAATTTCCTGCTGTCACACCAGAGAGGAACCCGACCTCTCCAGACAGTTCGGCCGCTCCACAGCTGGGGCGGCGACCGCGGAGGCGGGCTCCCCGCCGGTTTGATGACTTTGTTTGCCCCCTCGGGGTCGAGGGACTTTCTCGGGGGGGTGCAGTGTAACGGTTCTGAGTTGCATGTTTATCTACATTGTGTTGATGTTCTGATTGGGTGTTAAGGAGAAGGGGGCGGGCCTTAAAGTTGTGTATCCGGGTTACAGTGTGGGGAAGTTCATGTTCGTTATGTTATAGCGTTCGACAACATGTGCCCGCGATAAAATAAAGAGAGTTCATCTAAACAACCTGTGTGGTGCTTGGACGCAGATAAACAGGGTTGCTACAATACTTTATTCACCAATACAACAGAGAAATAGTCCCTTACATGTACACAACAAACACAAGAACTAAAACAATAGAAGCAGCAGACATTACTAATCAAACAGGTGTGCACGTATCTTTAATAACTGAACATGTTGTGCTGCTGTGTTGTTCCCATCAGAACACAAGGAATCAATATTCAGTTTAAAGTCATTCACAACATGAACAATAGCTTTTCATAGACCGCTTGCATTATGAATATAATAGTAAATCTGCTTTAAATCAGGTTTCATGTTAAGCTTACACAAAATATTGTTGATTAAACAAGTTTTGATTTACAATCAATCAATATTCAAAATACATTTGATATTAGACATATAGTCTTTGTGAAACCTGCTTAGTTAACCCTATGGAAGATCTTAAGTCTCTTCCTTTCATGGTTCATCAAGATAAACTTTTCAGAAGCCCAATAAAATGTTAGAAATAACCTCTTGAAGTTCTACAAAATGTTTTTCTTATATACGTGTAGTTTTAGAGCCACATGGTGAGTTAATGGCACACCTTCATATCTCTGTTCCTATTGGTGCACCGTACAAGCCTCCGCAGAGGATAGAGATCCAAGATGGAGGTGGCTACACGTGACCAATGGGCAAACAAGATCTTTATGTTGAATGGTTCTGGCTTGTTTTTGTACTAACCAGTGTCTTGCATTTTGAATGTTAATATTACTTGTATGCACTCTGAAAGTTACAGGTATTTATGTGCAGAAATAATAATTTAATTTAGGAGTAGCGCTTTTAGCCGTATGTTCAGCTAAAGCTGATAAGCTAGCTGTAAACCTGCAAGTTTGCTCCCTGTCGTAATGTTTTCTGGGTTTTATTTTAGATCGTAATTTTTATACTTTTTGTCGCACAGATCTGAATCTTGCGATTGCAGTCGCACACTGTGTGTGTCAGATGATTGTCTATCAGAATAAAGAGAAGCAGCGTGAAGGCAAGTCCTGTGTAGCTGTGCCTTCCTGCGCTGTACCACACAATCCACACAATTCCACGGACACAACCACTTACAGTAGCATTTGGACTATAGTTGAGTACATTTACATTTACATTTACAAACACAGTGTGTGTTCATGTGTGTGTGTGTGTGTGTGTGTGTGTGTGTGTGTGTGTGTGTGTGTGTGTGTGTGTGATTGTGTGTTGCTACAACCGACAGAGAGACACTGAGGCACCATAACTCAATAACCTAAACCCATGGTGGAGGTCCTCCTGGGTGAAGGTGGACTGGAAGGTGTGGATGTGTGTCAGGGTGTCTGAGGACCCTCCTACATCTGGGGACACTCTGTAGAAGGACAGAGTGCCAGCAGGCCGGTCCAGATACACTCCTACTCTGTTAGAGCCAGGGGGGGACACGTATGGCTGTTCCACTAACGTTGTACCAGGCAGTGTAACAACTATCATCATGACAAACAAGACTCCAGGACTTGTTCCCTCCAAGCCAGCTGTCATCACCCCCTCCTCTCCTTGTGATTCCTCTGTATGTCACTCCTATATAATCAAGTCCTTCCATCTCTACCTCCCAGTAAGCGTCACCTTTCTGTTGTCCTCAGACAAGAGAGTCGTCTGTAGGCGGTAGCAGCTGGTTGAATCCTTGTAGGAGACATTGTCCCTGAGTGGTGAGCTGTCCTCTCCATACCTTAGAGTGTCCAGTCTCCAGCGTGGATCCTCCAGTCCAGCAGAGAGCAGCGTAACTCCTGAGTCTCCTGGGTGATTGTAGCTCAGGTCCAACTCTCTCAGATGGGAGGGGTTGGAGCTCAGAGCTGAGGCCAGAGAAGCACAGCCTTCCTGTGTGACCTGGCAGCCAGACAAGCTAAAAACACACATGAATTTGAACTTTTCTGGATGTGAATGTGTTGAGTGTCCTCTGATATGGAACTTGTGGTGTAACTGCACATTGAGTCAAACTGACCTGAGAGTTTCCAGTGTACAGTGTGGACTCCCATGTCCAGCAGAGAGCAGCTTCACTCCTGAATCCTGCACATCATTGATACTCAGGTCCAGCTCTCTCAGACACTAGAGGACTTGGAGCTGGGAACTGAGACCAAAGCTTTACAGCATCTCTCTGACAGATGACAGCCATTCAGCCTTCACACAAGATAAGCACAACATGTTAGGAACTGGGATTAAAATAATTTACCTCTTTTATTTTAACATAATGAAGGACTTGTGTTGAAATCTTTAATTAGAGATGTTTTATTAATTTAACTAATATATACTAGTCAATACATTAGATCCTTATGTTTTTTCAATATTGGGTGTCAAATGTTGAATAGTAGTTTTGTAGTGTTTGAAATGGTTTTGTATATGAATATGTAGCAATGTCCACTACTACACGCCACCTAGGTGGCTTTTCTCACTCCACCTAGGAGACTTTCCTCGGGCTCCTCCAAACCAATGGACACAGGGTGGTGATGTTGAAAATACGGTTTATTGTAATGGTTGCATATAATGAGGCATGCAGATGGTGCTCCATGCTACCCTGCCGGAGAGCTCTTCCTGAGTGTGTGTGGTGGTGGCTGGCCTAACCTGTGCACACTGATTGCTCAATGTGCAACAGGTGTGCAGCCCCACCCAGCCCCAGAGTCCAATCAGTCTGACTCGGGCCAGGTAAGGCTGCTTAAACCAGCCACAATCCACACACACTCCCACAGAATATTACTTTTTATTGTAGTATTATGCATTGTATTATATGTTATTATTACATTTACAGAGATGTTTTGTATATTATTAGAAGTTATATTCCAATATTATTTATATTGTGTTGAGGAGAAAAAATATCAGAGCGAGCAGGAAAACACTGCGAGCACGAGAGCAAAGACAGCATTTGTGAGCACGGGGCGTCAGTTGCGTGCTGCTTCACTTCACGTGCGCGCTCAATGAATCGTTTCTTCCTCACAGGCTTTATTATTGCTCTCGCCATCAGAGAACTACAAGATTAAAATGTTTAAAAAAGTGGGTTAACCTTTATTAATAATGAATGTATATTTATATTTATTTATTTTACCTACATTTCAACAATAACTTACTTATACTTATAGCTAGATATTGAATACAGCTGTATTTAACTATTATAAACTATTATTAATTCTTGGCTCTCCTTATTTATTATTTCATAATAAATAGAGCTTTTATGAGTTTGCTTCTCCACCCTGGTTACACAATATAAAAGTATTATTCTGTAGCCTATTCATATTTGTGAATAGATGTTTAGCAATTTGAATAATAAAAACAGAAAATAGTAAGCTTTCAAAAAAACGAGGAGTTGGAGCTGAGAACTGAGGCCAGAGCTTCACAGCATCTCTCTGACAGATGACAGCCAATCAGCCTTCACACAAGATAAACACACCATGTTAGGAACTGGGATTAAAATAATTTACCTCTTTTACTTTAACATAATGAAGGAATTGTGTTGAAATATTTTATTAGATATGTTGTATTAGTTTAATTCATATTTACTAGTCAATACATGATATGCTTTAATGTCAATTAAATATTGGGTTTAAAATGTTGAATATTGAAAATATGTTTTGTAGTTGTTTTTATTGTAGTATTATTTAAATTCTGTTGAGTTTATTGTACATGTTATTAGTGAACCTACAGAGATGTTTTGTATGTTATTATAACTTTTAAATTCTAGTATTGTGTATTGTGTTGTGTATTGTAATACATGTTATTAATACACCTACAGAGATGTTTTGTATGTTATTATAACTTTCATATTCTAGTATTATGTATATTGTGTTGAGTCTATCGTAATACATGTTATGAGGGAACCTACAGAGATGTTTTGGAGGCTTTGACCACTGGCGGCAGCCTCAGAAGACCCTCCTCTGAAGCAGAGTATTTCTTCAGGCTCCAGCTCCTCTTCTGATGACAGTAAGATGAAGACCAGAGCTGACAACTTAGCAGGAGAGAGAGATACACTGGAGAGTCTTCCTGATGTCAGGTACTGTTGGATCTCCTTCACTAGAGAACGGTCATTCAGGTCATTCAGACAGTGGAACAGATTGATGCTTCTCTCTGGAGAGAGATCTCCACTTATCCTCTTCTTGATGTAAGACACTGTATTCCAAGTGGTCTGTGAGCTACTTCCTGTCTGTCCCAGCAGACCTCGTAGGACAATCTGATTGGTCTCCAGAGAGAGGCCCACGAGGAAGCGGAGGAACAAGTCCAGGTGTCCGTTCTCACTCTGTAAGGCCTTGTCAACAGCGCTCTGGTGGAGGAGGAGGATTTTCCTTTCCTGGAGGTTGGTGGTTCTTCTGAGAGCAGATTGACACCAGTGTCAATGAAGGACAGAAAGACATAAAGGGCAGCCGGAAACTCTTTTGAATGCTCAGATGGACAAAGCAGAAGACATTGTCCTGGTACAGGCCACAATCCTCTTTAAAGATCTGGGTGAACACTCCTTAGTACACTGAGGCTGCTCTGATATCGATGCCACACTCTGCCAGGTCTGCCTCGTAGAAGATCAGGTTGCCTTTCTCCAGCTGGTTAAAAGCCAGTTTTCCCAGAGAAACAATGATCTCCCTGTTCTCTGAACTCCAGTGTGGATCTGTTTCAGATCTCCCATGATACTTTCTGTCCCCCTGTATGGACTGAACCCTCAGGACGTGGCTGTACATCTGAGTCACAGTCTTGGGCATCTCTTCTCCTATCTGGGATGTTTTGAAGAAGTCCTCCAGAACTGTAGCAGAGTGGCCAGCGTCTCCTCTCTGAATCTCTTCCTGAAGTACTCCTCCTTCTGTGGGTCGGTGAACCCTTCACCTCTGTCACCATGCCGACACACTCAGCAGGGATCTGATTGGCTGCCGCAGGGCGTGTGCTTATCCAGATGCGAGCGGAGGGAAGCAGGTCGCCCCTGATGAGGTTTGTCAGCAGCACGTCCACCGAGGTGGCTCTGTGACATCAGTCTAGATCGGGTTGTTCTGGAAGTCCAGAGGAAGTCGACACTCATCCAGACCATCCAAGATGAAGACAACTTGGAACCGGTCGTATCTGCAGATTCCTGCTTCTTTGGCCTCAATAAAGAAGTAATGAAGAAGTTCCACCAAGCTAAACTCTTTCCCTTTCAGTAAATTCAGCTCTCTGAAAGTGAAGAGAAATGTTAAGTGTATGTCGTGGTTGGCTTTGACTTCAGCCCTGTCCAGAGTGAACTTGTGTGTTAAGACAGTTTTACCAATTACTCCAGTTGTCAATATTGTCCTGATTGGTTGACCTTGTCCAGGTAAGGGTTTAAAGATGTCTTCACATTTGATTGGTTTTTCCTCCTTGGCTGGTTTCCTGGAAGCTGTTTCAATCAGTCTGACCTCATGTTCCTTGTTGACCTCTCCGCTGCCTCTCTCTGTGATGAAGAGCTCTGTATAGAAGTCATTCAGACCTGTTGGCTCTCCTGCTTTAGGGATTCCCTCAAACACACACCTGAACATCTTTTTATAACGAGACTTGATGTTATGTTGGCACCCGACAGCAGCAGATCCTAAATGAGAAAACAGCAGAAGACATCAGTTAGTGGATGGTGACATCAGGGTTAACAAGTGTAATCTCAATGTTTCCTGATTCTGCAATCCTTGGGGCGTGCGCAGGCACACTGATCACTCGTGTTGCCGGACATTTGTAGGAATCTTACGAAATATGTTGCATAACTTTTTGTAAGATAGCAAAGGAACGTTGTATGAGACCAGCCTGAGTGGAAACATGTCAATATTTTTAAATGGAAAAGTGTAACTAAGGTTGTGAATGGTCGTATAGACTTTATACCGTCATCAATTGGTGAAGCACCATCGTTTTTAACACAACATACCATGTTTATGGTCAGAAACACATCGTGGTCGAAAAGTGATTCTCTCGATCTGAAAAGCAATTTCCGCACATAAAAAGGTGGTATGTTGCTTTTTTCCCACTTTAAATGGAAAAGTATAACTAAGGTTGTGAATGGTCGTAAAGACTTTATACCATCATCAATTTGTGTACCACCATCGTTTTTAACACAACACACCATGTTTATGCTCAGAAACACATTGTTGTCAAAAAGTGATTATTTCGCTCTGAAAAGGATTTTCCGCACATAAAATAAGAAATGTTGCTTTTTCCCCCTTTTTTTATTGAAATGTATAACTAAATTTTTGAATAGTTGTTTAGGCCTTAATCCATCATCAAGGAATGAAGCACCATCGTTTTTAATATAACACACCACGTTTATGCTTATAAACACATTGTGGTCAAAAAGTGATTATCTTGCTCTGAAAAGCATTTTCCGCACATAAAGAAGTGGTATGTTGCTTTTTTTCCACTTTAAATGGAAAAGTGTAACTAAGGTTGCGAATGGTCGTATAGACTTTATACCATCATCAATTTGTGTATCACCATCGTTTTTAACACAACACACCATGTTTATGCTCAGAAACACATTGTTGTCAAAAAAGTGATTCTCTCGCTCTGAAAAGCATTTTCCGCACATAAAAAGGTGGTATGTTGCTTTTTTTCCACTTTAAATGGAAGAGTGTAACTAAGCTTGTTAATGGTTGTTTAGACTTTATACCAAAATCAACTGGTGAAGCACCATCGTT
The DNA here is from genome assembly GCA_026745465.1 of Lota lota. Classification (NCBI taxonomy): domain Eukaryota; kingdom Metazoa; phylum Chordata; class Actinopteri; order Gadiformes; family Lotidae; genus Lota; species Lota lota. The sequence goes on from JACYXH010000765.1 coordinate 3,499,306, forward strand.
TTTAACACAACACACCACGTTTTTGCTTAGAAACACATTGTGGTCAAAAAGTGATTCTCTTGCTGTGAAAAGCATTTTCCGCACATAAAAAGGAGATATATTGCTTTTTTCCCACTTTAAATGGAAAAGGGTAACTAAGCTTGTTAATGGTTGTTTAGACCTTATACCAACATCAAATGGTGAAGCACCATCGTTTTTAACACAAATAAACATGTTTATGCTCAGAAACACATTGTGGTCAAAAAGTGATTCTCTTGCTCTGAAAAAAAGGTGTATGTTGCTTTTTTCCCACTTAAAATGGAAAAGTGTAACTAAGCTTGTTAATGGTTGTTTAGACCTTTTTATACCAACACCAACTGGTGAAGCACCATCGTTTTTAATACAACACACCACGTTTATGCTTAGAAACACATTGTGGTCAAAAAGTGATTCTCTTGCTCTGAAAAGCATTTTCCGCACATAAAATAAGAAATGTTTCTTTTTTCCCCTTTTTTGATTGAAATGTATAACTAAACTTTTGAATAGTTGTTTAGGCCTTAATCCATCATCAAGGAATGAAGCACCATCGTTTTTAACACAACACACCATTGTCACGATACAATGGTGGACTCAAATGCACGACTCGGACAGGGAATTATAGGTATGAAAATGTAATTGTTCAAAGGGACAAAAATGGCAGGTAGATAACGTCGTCAGAACTACAACAATTGTCTGGTAAACACGGGGGGAAACAAACACTAGGAATTGCATTTGAACACTGAGAAAAAACAAACACAGGGAAAAACGCTGGAGCGAGTAGCGGACGAATGAATACAATCTGGCACAGGAAAATGGAACACGTGCGTATTTAAGCATGGGGACTGAGGAAGCAGATAAATTTCAAAATAAAACAGGAAGTGAAACAAGACCCAGAACAAAAGCAGGAACATGACAGTACCCCTCCCTCTAAGGCCGAACACTGGACGGCCCAGGCACCGCAGGATGGAGCAGGTAGAAATCCTGAATAAGACTGGGATCCAATATGTTACTGGCCGAGACCCAGGTCCTTTCCTCAGGACCGTACCCCTCCCAATCCACCAAGAACTGACGTCCACGCCCCCGTTTCCGAACTGCCAAGAGACGTCGGACAGTATACACGGGACCCCCGTCAATGAGGCGAGGAGGTGGAGGAGGAGGCGTGGCAGGCACCATAGCACTCTCCCCAACGGGCTTGACCTTGCTCACGTGAAACGTGGGGTGAACCCTCATGGACCTGGGAAGCTTCAACGTAACGGCCACAGGATTAACAATCTTGGACACCGGAAACGGACCCACAAAACGAGGAGCCAACTTACGACAGTCAGTGCGCAGTGGTAAGTCCTTGGTAGCCAGCCACACCTTCTGACCCACACGATAATGAGGCGCAGCGGACCTCCGCCGGTCGGCCTGTCTCTTGTAGACAGCTCTGCTCCTCATGAGAACCTGACGAGCCCTCGTCCAGGTCCGTCGACAATGTCTGACCAAAGTCACAGCAGAAGGGACCCCCACCTCACGCTCGAGTGCGGGAAACAAGGGGGGCTGGTAACCATAGGCACATTCGAATGGGGACATACCAATAGATGAACAGGGTAGGGTGTTATGGGCATATTCCACCCACAACAGATGTTTGGACCATGTGGCTGGGTTACGAGAGACAAGGCAGCGAAGACCTGTCTCCATCTCTTGGTTGAGTCTCTCCGTCTGACCATTGGACTGAGGATGATATCCAGACGACAGGCTGACTGTGGCCCCAATAAGCGTACAGAACGCCCTCCAGAACTGCGAGACAAACTGGGGGCCTCGATCCGACACCACATCTGCAGGTAATCCATGTAACCGAAAAACGTGAGAGAGCATAACCTCCGCCGTTTCTTTGGCGAAGGGTAATTTCGGCAGAGGAATGAAATGAACCATTTTAGTAAATCTGTCCACTACCGTAAGAACGGCAGTGTTACCGTCAGAAGGGGGTAGTCCAGTGACAAAATCCAGGGAAATGTCCGACCATGGTCGCTTGGGAACTGGCAGAGGCTGTAGAAGACCCGCGGATGCTTGGCGAGAAGTCTTGTTCCGAGCGCAAACTGGACAGGCCGCAACATACTCCATCACCTCCGTCTTCATGGATGGCCACCAGAAGCGCTGCTTCACCACGAACATGGACCTCTTGGATCCAGGGTGGCAGGTGAGCAACGATGTGTGAGCCCAATGAATGACCTGGGAACGTAGCTCAGAAGGAACAAACAGACGATTTGGAGGACATTCCTCAGGAATATCTAAACCCTCCAGTGCCTCTTTAACCTTTGCCTCCACCTCCCATGCGACAGCTCCTATAATACAGGAGTCTGGCAAAATTTTAGTAGGAGCTAAAGGAGATGGGTCAGGGTCAAACAAGCGAGACAAAGCATCAGGTTTGACATTCTTAGAACCAGGACGATATGACAGAGTAAAGTTAAATCTGGTAAAGAACAAAGCCCATCTCGCCTGTCGTGCATTCAGTCTCTTAGCCGATCGAAGGTACTCCAGGTTCTTGTGATCGGTCCACACCAGAAAAGGGTGCTCTGCTCCCTCCAGCCAGTGACGCCACTCCTCCAGCGCCACTTTAACAGCCAACAGCTCCCTGTCCCCCACGTCGTAATTCCTCTCTGGCCCCGATAGCTTGCGGGAAAGGAAAGCACAGGGATGAAACCTCCCATCTTCAGAGGAACGTTGAGAAAGGACGGCACCAACCCCCACGTCGGATGCGTCCACCTCTACCACGAACTGGCGATGAGGATCCGGCAGAACGAGCACCGGAGCAGTGGAGAAACTCCTCTTCAGGCGAGCGAATGACTGTTCAGCCGACGGAGACCACTGGAAAGGTACCTTGACAGACGTGAGATCATGGAGAGGAGCAGCAACAGTGCTAAAGTTCCTGATAAATTTGCGGTAAAAGTTAGCAAAACCAAGAAACCGCTGTACTTGTTTACGATTGATAGGAGTGGGCCACTCAGCTACCGCCCTCACCTTGTCCAAGTCCATGCGGAACTCTCCGTCAGACACCACGAAACCTAGGAAGGAAACTGTGGTAACGTGGAATTCACACTTCTCAGCTTTAACATAAAGCTGATTATCCAACAACCGCTGTCGCACCTGCCGCACATGCTGGGTGTGTGTCTGCAAGTCTGGAGAGAAAATGAGGATATCATCCAAGTAGACGAACACAAAAACATTCAACATGTCTCTTAGAACGTCATTCACCAACGCCTGGGACACAGCAGGGGCGTTGGTGAGGCCAAAAGGCATTACCAAATACTCATAATGACCAGTAGGAGTATTGAATGCCGTCTTCCACTCATCACCACTTCTGATTCTGACTAAGTGGTAAGCGTTGCGGAGGTCGAGCTTGGTGAAAATCTTGGCCCCCTGCAGGAGTTCAAAGGCAGTAGCCATCAGAGGTAAAGGGTAGCGGTTCTTTACAGTAATGTCATTAAGTCTTCTGTAATTGATACAGGGTCGTAGGGAGTTGTCCTTCTTACCCACGAAGAAAAACCCAGCTCCAGCCGGAGAAGACGAAGGGCGGATGATACCAGCTTTAAGCGAAGCTTCCACGTACTCCTTCATGGAGCCCATTTCAGGAGATGACAGAGAAAACAATCTGCCCTTGGGAGGGGATGTACCAGGCAGCAGATCAATGGCGCAGTCATAAGGTCTGTGAGGGGGCAGTGAAGTGGCTTTAGTCTTATTGAATACCTCCCTTAAGTCCAAGTAGCATTCAGGAACGCCGGTGAGATCAGGAAAATCCGATGTCGGTTCCTCCTGACTGCCATTGACGGGAACGGTCTCACTACCACCCACCTCAATGCGCGTGGCGAAACAAGACAGTTTGCAGTTTTCTCCCCATTCCACAATCTTGCCAGAAAGCCAGTCAATGTGAGGATTGTGAGATGTGAACCACGGAAACCCGAGAACCACCGGGTGTGCAGGAGAGTCAAACAGATGAAAAGTTAATGTCTCAGTGTGACCATCCAAGAAAGTCACGGTCACTGGAGATGTGCAGTGCGTAATCCTCCAGAGTAGCTGGCCATCCAGAGCCGCTGCCTCCAACGGTTTGGAAAGCCGAACAGGGTCCAAACGAAGTTTCTTGGAGAGATTGATGTCCATAAGGCTGGTGTCAGCGCCTGAATCCATTAACACCGCCTGCGTAAGTGTAACAGAACCATTAGTCAGGGTGACCTCAACCTTGGGACGAGAGGGACAACTAGGAATGTGTGTACGGCTAACCAGCGCCCTCCGGTTTACTGATGAGCCCTGTCTTTTACTGGACAGAATGCAATACGATGACCCAGCTGGGTGCAATAGAGACAGCGTCCCTCTCTCATGCGACGTTGTCGCTCCTCTGGAGAAAGGCGAGCTCTACCCAACTGCATCGGCTCCTCAGCTGCCAGTGTCCCGGAATATGACTCACCAGGTCGGCGTAGTTCTGGTGTGGAAGAAGAGGTGCCATGAAGAACTTTGGAGGTAGACATCCTCGGACGGAGAAGGTCTGACGAAGCAGTTTGAGACCGCTGAGCAGTTCTGGATGACCAATGCTCCCTCTGCCGGTCACTTGAAAAACAGCTTCCATGATGTTCCTCTCTCTCCCTTTCCAGCAGTCGTTTGTCTATCTTAATAGCCAATGCTATAAGCGAATCCAAATCCGCTGGTAAATCCAAAGGTGCCAAGTGATCCTTCACCTGAGCCGATAATCCACACAGGAATGCATCAGAAAGAGCAAAAGCATTCCAGCCACTCTCAGCAGCCAGAGTGCGAAACTCAATAGCGTAGTCCGAAACCCTTCTTCTTGCTTGTCGTAATCCCACCAAAGCACGAGCAGCCACCCTACCGGGAGAAACATGCTGAAATATCCGTGAAAAAGTCTGAGTAAAGCATATATAAGAGTCATACACCGCAGACTTCTGGCTCCACTCAGCTGCTGCCCATGACTCTGCTTTTCCAGAAAGATGTGAAATAATAAACGCCACTTTAGCTCTATCTGAAGGGTAAGCGACCGCCTGCAGCTCAAAATGGAGTTCACACTGGGTCAAGAATGCCCGGCAATCTCCGGAATCCCCAGAAAATCTCTCCGGACGAGCAAGATGCGGAAACGGCGAGGAAGAAGGCCTTGCTTCCGTAGAATCTCCACTGGAAGACGTTGAAGCGGGAGTGGCAGTGTCCCCTCCAGTAGACGACTCCCTCGTAGCGAGACGTTGAAAATGAGTGATGAGCTGAGCAATCTGGTCACTCACTCCGATCACCTGGTTCTCCTGGCGATTAGCCGTCACCATCAGCTCATCCCGAAGAATATGGAGTTGTTCTTCCTGCTGCTGCAAACGTTGAGCTTGTGCGCGAAGAGCCGATCGAATCGCTTCAGAGTCGGCTGAGTCCATGTTGGCCAGATTGTACTGTCACGATACAATGGCGGACTCAAATGCACGACTCGGACAGGGAATTATAGGTATGAAAATGTAATTGTTCAAAGGGACAAAAATGGCAGGTAGATATCGTCGTCAGAACTACAACAATTGTCTGGTAAACACGGGGGGAAACAAACACTAGGAATTGCATTTGAACACTGAGAAAAAACAAACACAGGGAAAAACGCAGGAGTGAGTAACGGAAGAATGAATACAATCTGGCACAGGAAAATGGAACGCGTGCGTATTTAAGCATGGGGACTGAGGAAGCAGATAAATTTCAAAATAAAACAGGAAGTGAAACAAGACCCAGAACAAAAGCAGGAACATGACAACCATGTTTACGCTCAGAAACACATTGTTGTCAAAAAGTGATTATTTCGCTGTGAAAAGCATTTTCCGCACATAAAATAAGAAATTTTGCTTTTTTCCCCTTTTTTGATTGAAATGTATAACTAAACTTTTGAATAGTTGTTTAGGCCTTAATCCATCATCAAGGAATGAAGCACCATCGTTTTTAACACAACACACCATGCTTATGGTCAGAAAAACATCGTGGTCGAAAAGTAATTCTCTCGCTCTGAAAAGCATTTTTCGCACATAAAAAGGTGGTATGTTGCTTTTTTCCCACTTTAAATGGAAAAGTGTAACTAAGCTTGTTAATGGTTGTTTAGACCTTATACCAACATCAACTGGTGAAGCACCATCGTTTTTAACACAAATAAACATGTTTATGCTCAGAAACACATTGTGGTCAAAAAGTGATTCTCTTGCTCTGAAAGAAAAGGTGTATGTTGCTTTTTTCCCACTTAAAATGGAAAAGTGTAACTAAGCTTATTAATGGTTGTTTAGACCTTTTATACCAACATCAACTGGTGAAGCACCATCGTTTTTAATACAACACACCACGTTTATGCTCAGAAACACATTGTGGTCAAAAAGTGATTATCTTGCTCTGAAAAGCATTTTCCGCACATAAGAAGTGGTATGTTGCTTTTTTCCCCTTTAAATGGAAAAGTGTAACTAAGGTTGTGAATGGTCGTATAGACTTTATACCATCATCAATTTGTGTATCACCATCGTTTTTAACACAACACACCATGTTTATGCTCAGAAACACATTGTTGTCAAAAAGTGATTCTCTCGCTCTGAAAAGCATTTTCCGCACATAAAAAGGTGGTATGTTGCTTTTTTCCCACTTTAAATGGAAGAGTGTAACTAAGCTTGTTATTGGTTGTTTAGACTTCATACCAAAATCAACTGGTGAAGCACCATCGTTTTTAACACAACACACCACGTTTATGCTTAGAAACACATTGTGGTCAAAAAGTTATTCTCTTGCTGTGAAAAGCATTTTCCGCACATAAAAAGGTGGTATGTTGCTTTTTTCCCACTTTAAATGGAAATGGGTAACTAAGTTTGTTAATTGTTGTTTAGACCTTATACCAACATCAACTGGTGAAGCACCATCGTTTTTAACACGAATAAACATGTTTATGCTCAGAAACACATTGTGGTCAAAAAGTGATTCTCTTGCTCTGAAAGAAAAGGTGTATGTTGCTTTTTTCCCACTTAAAATGGAAAAGTGTAACTAAGCTTATTAATGGTTGTTTAGACCTTTTTATACCAACATCAACTGGTGAAGCACCATCGTTTTTAATACAACACACCACGTTTATGCTCAGAAACACATTGTGGTCAAAAAGTGATTCTCTTGCTCTGAAAAAAAAAGGTGTATGTTGCTTTTTTCCCACTTAAAATGGAAAAGTGTAACAAAGCTTGTTAATGGTTGTTTAGACCTTATACCAACATCAACTGGTGAAGCACCATCGTTTTTAATACAACACACCAAGTTTATGCTTAGAAACACATTGTGGTCAAAAAGTAATTCTCTTGCTCTGAAAAGCATTTTCCGCACATAAAGAAGTGGTATGTTGCTTTTTTTCCACTTTAAATGGAAAAGTGTAACTAAGGTTGTAAATGGTCGTATAGACTTTATACCATCAACAATTTGTGTATCGTCATCGTTTTTAACACAACACACCATGTTTATGCTCAGAAATACATTGTTGTCAAAAAGTGATTCTTTCGCTCTGAAAAGCATTTTCCGCACATAAAATAAGAAATATTGCTTTTTTCCCCTTTTTTGATTGAAATGTATAACTAAACTTTTGAATAGTTGTTTAGGCCTTAATCCATCATCAAGGCACCATCGTTTTTAATACAACACACCACGTTTATGCTTAGAAACACATTGAGGTCAAAAAGCAATTATCTTGCTCTGAAAAGCATTTTACGCACATAAAGAAGTGGTATGTAGCTTTTTTTCCTCTTTAAATGGAAAAGTGTAACTAAGCTTGTTAATGATTGTTTAGACCTTATTCTAACGTAAAATGGTGAATCACCATCGTTTTTAACACAAAAAAAAACATAATTATGCTCAGAAACACATCGTGGTCAAAAAGTGATTATCTTGCTCTGAAAAGCATTTTCCGCACATACAGAAGTGGTATGTTGCTTTTTTTCCACTTTAAATGGAAAAGTGTAACTAAGGTTGTGAATGGTCGTATATACTTTATACCATCATCAATTTGTGTATCACCATCGTTTTTAACACAACACACCATGTTTATGTTCAGAAACACATTGTTGTCAAAAAGTGATTCTTTCGCTCTGAAAAGCATTTTCCGCACATAAAATAAGAAATGTTGCTTTTTTCCCCTTTTTTGATTGAATTGTATAACTAAACTTTTGAATAGTTGTTTAGGCCTTAATCCATCATCAAGGAATGAAGCACCATCGTTTTTAACACAACACACCATGTTTACGCTCAGAAACACATTGTTGTCAAAAAGTGATTATTTCGCTCTGAAAAGCATTTTCCGCACATAAAATAATAAATGTTGTTTTTTCCCCTTTTTTGATTGAAATGTATAACTAAACTTTTGAATAGTTGTTTAGGCCTTAATCCATCATCAAGGAATGAATCACCATAGTTTTTAACAAAACACACCATGTTTATGGTCAGAAACACATCGTGGTCGAAAAGTGATTCTCTCGCTCTGAAAAGCATTTTCCATACATAAAAAGGTGGTATGTTGCTTTTTTCCCACTTTAAATGGAAAAGTCTAACTAAGCTTGTTAATGGTCGTTCAGACCTTATACCAACATCAACTGGTGAAGCACCATCGTTTTTAACACAAATAAACATGTTTATGCTCAGAAACACATTGTGGTCAAAAAGTGATTATCTTGCTCTGAAAAGCATTTTCCGCACATAAAAAGGTGGTATGTTGCTTTTTTCCCACTTTAAATGGAAGAGTGTAACTAAGCTTGTTAATGGTTGTTTAGACCTTATACCAACATCAACTGGTGAAACACCATCGTTTTTAAAACAAATAAACATGTTTATGCTCAGAAACACATTGTGGTCTAAAAGTGATTCTCTTGCTCTGAAAAAAAAGTTGTATGTTCCTTTTTTCCCACTTAAAATGGAAAAGTGCAACTAAGCTTGTTAATGGTTGTTTGGACCTTATACCAACAACAACTGGTGAAGCACCATCGTTTTTAATACAACACACCACGTTTATGCTTAGAAACACATTGTGGTCAAAAAGTGATTCTCTCGCTCTGAAAAGCATTTTCCGCACATAAAATAAGAAATGTAGCTTTTTTCCCCTTTTTTTGATTGAAATGTATAACTAAACTTTTGAATAGTTGTTTAGGCCTTAATCCATCATCAAGGAATGAAGCACCATCGTTTTTAATACAACACACCACGTTTATGCTCAGAAACACATTGTGGTCAAAATGTTACGAATACGAGATTAGGACCCAAACGCAAGACAAGGAAACCAACAGGGTGCGGGTACAAAAAGGGATTTATTTAGTCCAAGGTACAGGCAAGGGCAAGGCAGGCGAGTAGTCCAGTAGGCAGTTGGCAGGCGGGGAGTCAGGCAGGCAGAAGGACGTAGGCAGGCGGGTGGTCGGGCAGGCGAGGTTAGGCAACGAGGAAGGCAGGCAGGCAGGAACTATGAGCAGGAATGGGAACAGGAACGAGAGCGGGAACATGAACGGGAGCGGAACCCGTAACGAAACAAGAACGGGAGTGGGACCCGAAACAAGAAGTGGCAGGGACGTAGTTACCATGAGAGGTAATACAACATTACGAACTAGCACTGGCTCTGTGGGGAGCCAGTGCTTAAGTACAGAGGGGGTGATTGGTGATTGTTGGCAGGAGTGGGGAGCGGAGTGCACGTGGTGGCTAATTGACGGGGAATAAACAAAGGAGCACATAGTGAAATAGAGGCTGGGTGCCACTAGATGGCGGAAATGGACCGAAACGAAGAGGGTCACGTTACAGTACCCCCCCCTCAACGGACGCCTCCAGGCGTACGCACGACAGGGGAGGGTGCTGGCGGTGGGAATCCCGGGTTAAGGAGGGGTCCAGGAAGCGACTCCAAAAAAAATAAAATAAACAGGCTTGCTCCCCAGGTCCGTAGCCCTCCCAGCCTACCGAAGACTGGTTTCGTCGGCCGCGACGACGCACATCCAGTAGGCGTCTGGCCGAGAACGCCGGGAGGCTGTCAATCACCCGGGGAAGTGACGGAGCCGGAAGAGACAGCGGCCTAGGGGACTGGGGCTTTTTCACGGCGGATAACCGTGGGACCGGTAGCCGGCGCTTGCGACCAGGAGGTCGTTGGGGCTTGGAACCAGGAGGCAGCTGCTGGGGCTCAGGAGGACACTGGGGCTCAGGGCCAGGAGGACACTGGGGCTCAGGGCCAGGAGACAACTGCTGCTGGGGCTTAGGAGGACACTGGGGCTGGAACTCGGGACCTGGAGACAACTGGGGCTTGGACTCGGGACCAGGAGACAACTGGGGCTTGGACTCGGGACCAGGAGACAACTGGGGCTTGGACTCGGGACCAGGAGACAACTGGGGCTTGGACTCGGGACCAGGAGACAACTGGGGCTGGGACTCGGGACCAGGAGACAACTGGGGCTGGGACTCGGGACCAGGAGACAACTGGGGCTGGGACTCGGGACCAGGAGACAACTGGGGCTGGGACTCGGGACCAGGAGACAACTGGGGCTGGGACTCGGGACCAGGAGACAACTGGGGCTTGGACTCGGGACCAGGAGACAACTGGGGCTTGGACTCGGGACCAGGAGACAACTGGGGCTTGGACTCGGGACCAGGAGACAACTGGGGCCTGGACTCGGGACCAGGAGACAACTGGGGCCTGGACTCGGGACCAGGAGACAACTGGCGCTGGAGCTCAGGGCCAGGAGGAAGCTGCTGCTGGCGCTGGAGCTCAGGACCAGGATACAGCTGGAGCTTGGGACTGGGAGACAACTGGCGCTGGAGCTCAGGGCCAGGAGGAAGCTGCTGCTGGCGCCGGAGCTCAGGGCCAGGATAGAGCTGGGGCTTGGGACTAGGAGACAACTGGCGCTGGAGCTCAGGGCCAGGAGGAAGCTGCTGCTGGCGCTGGAGCTCAGGGCCAGGATACAGCTGGGGCTTGGGCCTTTTCCCGGGGGAGTCCAGCTGAACTGGTAGCCGGCGCTTGCGGCCAGGAGTTCGCTGGGGCTTGGGAACAGGTAACCACAGTTGCAGCGGAGCTGGTGGCCACGAGACTGCGGCTGCAGCGGGTGTTGGTGGCCACGAGACTGCAGTTGCAGCGGGGGTTGGCGCCGGGAGGGAAAAAGACCGAGGTGAAGAAGGCGGCGGAGAAGCGGGGAAGAGAGAGAGGGAAGCCAAGGGCGAGCGGCGGTCGCGCTCGTCGTGAGCCGCCAAAAGCCCCTCGATGTACTTCACATTCTCCTGAATGGAAGTAAATGGTGCTGCGGTTGCAGCCGGGGCTGGCGCCGAGAGGGAAACCGAGGACGAGCGGAGGTTGCGCCCATTATCCCCGAGGATAGCCAATATTCCCCGCATCCATGTCGAGGGTCTCCTGTCTGCTGGGTCCATCTTGGCTAGTTCGTACTGTTACGAATACGAGATTAGGACCCAAACGCAAGACAAGGAAACCAACAGGGTGCGGGTACAAAAAGGGATTTATTTAGTCCAACGTACAGGGGGCAAGGCAGGCGAGGGCAAGGCAGGCGAGTAGTCCAGTAGGCAGTTGGCAGGCGGGGAGTCAGGCAGGCAGAAGGACGTAGGCAGGCGGGTGGTCGGGCAGGCGAGGTTAGGCAACGAGGAAGGCAGGCAGGCAGGAACTATGAGCAGGAATGGGAACAGGAACGAGAGCGGGAACATGAACGGGAGCGGAACCCGTAACGAAACAAGAACGGGAGTGGGACCCGAAACAAGAAGTGGCAGGGACGTAGTTACCATGAGAGGTAATACAACATTACGAACTAGCACTGGCTCTGTGGGGAGCCAGTGCTTAAGTACAGAGGGGGTGATTGGTGATTGTTGGCAGGAGTGGGGAGCGGAGTGCACGTGGTGGCTAATTGACGGGGAATAAACAAAGGAGCACATAGTGAAATAGAGGCTGGGTGCCACTAGATGGCGGAAATGGACCGAAACGAAGAGGGTCACGTTACACAAAAAGTGATTATCTTGCTCTGAAAAGCATTTTCCGCACATAAAAAGGTGGTATGTTGCTTTTTTCCCACTTTAAATGGAAGAGTGTAACTAAGCTTGTTAATGGTTGTTTAGACCTTATACCAACATCAACTGGTGAAGCACCATCGTTTTTAATACAACACACCACGTTTATGCTTAGAAACACATTGTGGTCAAAAAGTGATTCTCTCGCTCTGAAAAGCATTTTCCGCACATAAAGAAGTGGTATGTTGCTTTTTTTCCACTTTAAATGGAAAAGTGTAACTAAGGTTGTGAATGGCCGTAAAGACTTAATACCATCATCGATTGGTGAAGCAACATCGTTATTAACACAACACACCATGTTTATGCACAGAAACACATTGCTGTCAAAAAGTGATTCTCTCGCTCTGAAAAGCATTTTCCGCACATAAAATAAGAAATGTTGCTTTTTTCCCCTTTTTTGATTGAAATGTATAACTAAACTTTTGAATAGTTGTTTAGGCCTTAATCCATCATCAAGGAATGAAGCACCATCGTTTTTAATACAACACACCACGTTTATGCTTAGAAACACATTGTGGTCAAAAAGTGATTATTTTGCTCTGAAAAGCATTTTCCGCACATAAAATAAGAAATGTTGCTTTTTTTCCCCTTTTTTGATTGAAATGTATAACTAAACTTTTGAATAGTTGTTTAGGCCTTAATCCATCATCAAGGAATGAAGCACCATCGTTTTTAATACAACACACCACGTTTATGCTTAGAAACACATTGTGGTCAAAAAAAGATTATCTTGCTCTGAAAAGCATTTTCCGCACATAAAGAAGTGGTATGTTGCTTTTTTTCCACTTTAAATGGAAAAGTGTAAGGTTGTGAATGATCGTATAGACTTTATACCATCATCAATTGGTGAAGCACCATCGTTTTTAACACAACACACCATGTTTATGTTCAGAAACACATTGTTGTCAAAAAGATATTCTCTCGCTCTGAAAAGCATTTTCCTCACATAAAATAAGAAATGTTGCTTTTTTCCCCTTTTTTGATTAAAATGTATAACTAAACTTTTGAATAGTGGTTTAGGCCTTAATCCATCATCAAGGAATGAAGAACCATCGTTTTTAACACAACACACCATGTTTATGTTCAGAAACACATTGTGGTCAAAAAGTGATTCTTTTGCTCTGAAAAGCATTTTCCGCACATAAAATAAGAAATGTTGCTTTTTTCCCCTTTTTTGATTGAAATGTATAACTAAACTTTTGAATAGTTGTTTAGGCCTTAATCAATCATCAAGGAATGAAGCACCATCGTTTTTAACACAACACACCATGTTTATGTTCAGAAACACATTGTTGTCAAAAAGATATTCTCTCGCTCTGAAAAGCATCTTCCGCACATAAAATAAGAAATGTTGCTTTTTTCCCCCTTTTTGATTAAAATGTATAACTAATCTTTTGAATAGTGGTTTAGGCCTTAATCCATCATCAAGGAATGAAGCACCATCGTTTTTAATACAACACACCACGTTGATGCTTAGAAACACATTGTGGTCAAAAAGTGATTATCTTGCTCTGAAAAGCATTTTCCTCACATAAAATAAGAAATGTTGCTTTTTTCCCCTTTTTTGATTGAAATGTATAACTAAACTTTTGAATAGTTGTTTAGGCCTTGATCCATCATCAAGGAATGAAGCACCATCGTTTTTAATACAACACACCACGTTTATGCTTAGAAACAAATTGTGGTCAAAAAGTGATTATCTTGCTCTGAAAAGCATTTTCCGCACATAAAGAAGTGGTATGTTGCTTTTTTTCCACTTTAAATGGAAAAGTGTAAGGTTGTGAATGATCGTATAGACTTTATACCATCATCAATTGGTGAAGCACCATCGTTTTTAACACAACACACCATGTTTATGTTCAGAAACACATTGTTGTCAAAAAGATATTCTCTCGCTCTGAAAAGCATTTTCCTCACATAAAATAAGAAATGTTGCTTTTTTCCCCTTTTTTGATTAAAATGTATAACTAAACTTTTGAATAGTTGTTTAGGCCTTGATCCATCATCAAGGAATGAAGCACCATCGTTTTTAATACAACACACCACGTTTATGCTTAGAAACACATTGTGGTCAAAAAGTGATTATTTTGCTCTGAAAAGCATTTTCCGCACATAAAATAAGAAATGTTGCTTTATTTCCCCTTTTTTGATTGAAATGTATAACTAAACTTTTGAATAGTTGTTTAGGCCTTAATCCATCATCAAGGAATGAAGCACCATCGTTTTTAATACAACACACCACGTTTATGCTTAGAAACACATTGTGGTCAAAAAGTGATTATCTTGTTCTGAAAAGCATTTTCCGCACATAAAGAAGTGGTATGTTGCTTTTTTTCCACTTTAAATGGAAAAGTGTAACTAAGGTTGTGAATGATCGTATTGACTTTATACCATCATCAATTGGAGAAGCACCATCGTTTTTAACACAACACACCATGTTTATGTTCAGAAACACATTGTTGTCAAAAAGTGGTTATTTTTCTCTGAAAAGCATTTTCCGCTCATAAAATAAGAAATGTTGCTTTTTTCCCCTTTTTTGATTGAAATGTATATCTAAACTTTTGAATAGTTGTTTAGGCCTTAATCCATCATCAAGGAATGAAGCACCATCGTTTTTAACACAACACACCATGTTTATGTTCAGAAACACATTGTGGTCAAAAAGATATTCTCTCGCTCTGAAAAGCATTTTCCGCACATAAAATAAGAAATGTTGCTTTTTTCCCCTTTTTTGATTAAAATGTATAACTAATCTTTTGAATAGTTGTTTAGGCCTTAATCCATCATCAAGGAATGAAGCACCATCGTTTTTAATACAACACTCCACGTTTATGCTTAGAAACACATTGTGGTCAAAAAGTGATTATCTTGCTCTGAAAAGCATTTTCCGCACATAAAGAAGTGGTATGTTGCTTTTTTTCCACTTTAAATGGAAAAGTGTAAGGTTGTGAATGATCGTATAGACTTTATACCATCATCAATTGGTGAAGCACCATCGTTTTTAACACAACACACCATGTTTATGTTTCGAAACACATTGTGGTCAAAAAGTGATTATTTCGCTCTGAAAAGCATTTTTCGCACATAAAATAAGAAATGTTGCTTTTTTCCCCTTTTTTGATTGAAATGTATAACTAAACTTTTGAATAGTGGTTTAGGCCTTAATCCATCATCAAGGAATGAATAACCATCGTTTTTAACACAACACACCATGTTTATGTTCAGAAACACATTGTGGTCAAAAAGTGATTCTTTTGCTCTGAAAAGCATTTTCCGCACATAAAATAAGAAATGTTGCTTTTTTCCCCTTTTTTGATTGAAATGTATAACTAAACTTTTGAATAGTTGTTTAGGCCTTAATCAATCATCAAGGAATGAAGCACCATCGTTTTTAACACAACACACCATGTTTATGTTCAGAAACACATTGTTGTCAAAAAGATATTCTCTCGCTCTGAAAAGCATTTTCCTCACATAAAATAAGAAATGTTGCTTTTTTCCCCTTTTTTGATTAAAATGTATAACTAAACTTTTGAATAGTTGTTTAGGCCTTGATCCATCATCAAGGAATGAAGCACCATCGTTTTTAATACAACACACCACGTTTATGCTTAGAAACACATTGTGGTCAAAAAGTGATTATTTTGCTCTGAAAAGCATTTTCCGCACATAAAATAAGAAATGTTGCTTTTTTTCCCCTTTTTTGATTGAAATGTATAACTAAACTTTTGAATAGTTGTTTAGGCCTTAATCCATCATCAAGGAATGAAGCACCATCGTTTTTAATACAACACACCACGTTTATGCTTAGAAACACATTGTGGTCAAAAAGTGATTATCTTGTTCTGAAAAGCATTTTCCGCACATAAAGAAGTGGTATGTTGCTTTTTTTCCACTTTAAATGGAAAAGTGTAACTAAGGTTGTGAATGATCGTATTGACTTTATACCATCATCAATTGGTGAAGCACCATCGTTTTTAACACAACACACCATGTTTATGTTCAGAAACACATTGTTGTCAAAAAGTGGTTCTTTTTCTCTGAAAAGCATTTTCCGCTCATAAAATAAGAAATGTTGCTTTTTTCCCCTTTTTTGATTGAAATGTATATCTAAACTTTTGAATAGTTGTTTAGGCCTTAATCCATCATCAAGGAATGAAGCACCATCGTTTTTAACACAACACACCATGTTTATGTTCAGAAACACATTGTGGTCAAAAAGTGATTTTTTTGCTCTGAAAAGCATTTTTCGCACATAAAATAAGAAATGTTGCTTTTTTCCCCTTTTTTGATTGAAATGTATAACTAAACTTTTGAATAGTGGTTTAGGCCTTAATCCATCATCAAGGAATGAATAACCATCGTTTTTAACACAACACACCATGTTTATGTTCAGAAACACATTGTGGTCAAAAAGTGATTCTTTTGCTCTGAAAAGCATTTTCCGCACATAAAATAAGAAATGTTGCTTTTTTCCCCTTTTTTGATTGAAATGTATAACTAAACTTTTGAATAGTTGTTTAGGCCTTAATCAATCATCAAGGAATGAAGCACCATCGTTTTTAACACAACACACCATGTTTATGTTCAGAAACACATTGTTGTCAAAAAGATATTCTCTCGCTCTGAAAAGCATTTTCCTCACATAAAATAAGAAATGTTGCTTTTTTCCCCTTTTTTGATTAAAATGTATAACTAAACTTTTGAATAGTTGTTTAGGCCTTGATCCATCATCAAGGAATGAAGCACCATCGTTTTTAATACAACACACCACGTTTATGCTTAGAAACACATTGTGGTCAAAAAGTGATTATTTTGCTCTGAAAAGCATTTTCCGCACATAAAATAAGAAATGTTGCTTTTTTTCCCCTTTTTTGATTGAAATGTATAACTAAACTTTTGAATAGTTGTTTAGGCCTTAATCCATCATCAAGGAATGAAGCACCATCGTTTTTAATACAACACACCACGTTTATGCTTAGAAACACATTGTGGTCAAAAAGTGATTATCTTGTTCTGAAAAGCATTTTCCGCACATAAAGAAGTGGTATGTTGCTTTTTTTCCACTTTAAATGGAAAAGTGTAACTAAGGTTGTGAATGATCGTATTGACTTTATACCATCATCAATTGGTGAAGCACCATCGTTTTTAACACAACACACCATGTTTATGTTCAGAAACACATTGTTGTCAAAAAGTGGTTCTTTTTCTCTGAAAAGCATTTTCCGCTCATAAAATAAGAAATGTTGCTTTTTTCCCCTTTTTTGATTGAAATGTATATCTAAACTTTTGAATAGTTGTTTAGGCCTTAATCCATCATCAAGGAATGAAGCACCATCGTTTTTAACACAACACACCATGTTTATGTTCAGAAACACATTGTGGTCAAAAAGTGATTTTTTTGCTCTGAAAAGCATTTTCCGCACATAAAATAAGAAATGTTGCATTTTTCCCCTTTTTTGATTGAAATGTGTAACTAAACATTTGAATAGTTGTTTAGGCCTTAATCAATCAACAAGGAATGAAGTACCATCGTTTTTAACATAACACACCATGTTTATGTTCAGAAACACATTGTTGTCAAAAAGATATTCTCTCGCTCTGAAAAGCATTTTCCGCACATAAAATAAGAAATGTTGCTTTTTTCCCCTTTTTTGATTAAAATGTATAACTAATCTTTTGAATAGTTGTTTAGGCCTTAATCCATCATCAAGGAATGAAGCACCATCGTTTTTAATACAACACTCCACGTTTATGCTTAGAAACACATTGTGGTCAAAAAGTGATTATCTTGCTCTGAAAAGCATTTTCCGCACATAAAGAAGTGGTATGTTGCTTTTTTTCCACTTTAAATGGAAAAGTGTAAGGTTGTGAATGATCGTATAAACTTTATACCATCATCAATTGGTGAAGCACCATCGTTTTTAACACAACACACCATGTTTATGTTTAGAAACACATTGTGGTCAAAAGGTGATTATTTCGCTCTGAAAAGCATTTTTCGCACATAAAATAAGAAATGTTGCTTTTTTCCCCTTTTTTGATTAAAATGTATAACTAAACTTTTGAATAGTTGTTTAGGCCTTAATCCATCATCAAGGAATGAATAACCATCGTTTTTAACACAACACACCATGTTTATGTTCAGAAACACATTGTGGTCAAAAAGTGATTCTTTTGCTCTGAAAAGCATTTTCCGCACATAAAATAAGAAATGTTGCTTTTTTCCCCTTTTTTGATTGAAATGTATAACTAAACTTTTGAATAGTTGTTTAGGCCTTGATCCATCATCAAGGAATGAAGCACCATCGTTTTTAATACAACACACCACGTTTATGCTTAGAAACACATTGTGGTCAAAAAGTGATTCTTTTGCTCTGAAAAGCATTTTCCGCACATAAAATAAGAAATGTTGCTTTTTTTCCCCTTTTTTGATTGAAATGTATAACTAAACTTTTGAATAGTTGTTTAGGCCTTGATCCATCATCAAGGAATGAAGCACCATCGTTTTTAATACAACACACCACGTTTATGGTTAGAAACACATTGTGGTCAAAAAGTGATTATTTTGCTCTGAAAAGCATTTTCCGCACATAAAATAAGAAATGTTGCTTTTTTCCCCTTTTTTGATTGAAATGTATAACTAAACTTTTGAATAGTGGTTTAGGCCTTAATCCATCATCAAGGAATGAAGAACCATCGTTTTTAACACAACACACCATGTTTATGTTCAGAAACACATTGTGGTCAAAAAGTGATTCTTTGCTCTGAAAAGCATTTTCCGCACATAAAATAAGAAATGTTGCTTTTTTCCCCTTTTTTGATTGAAATGTATAACTAAACTTTTGAATAGTGGTTTAGGCCTTAATCCATCATCAAGGAATGAAGCACCATCGTTTTTAACACAACACACCATGTTTATGTTCAGAAACACATTGTTGTCAAAAAGATATTCTCTCGCTCTGAAAAGCATTTTCCGCACATAAAATAAGAAATGTTGCTTTTTTCCCCTTTTTTGATTAAAATGTATAACTAAACTTTTGAATAGTTGTTTAGGCCTTAATCCATCATCAAGGAATGAAGCACCATCGTTTTTAATACAACACACCACGTTTATGCTTAGAAACACATTGTGGTCAAAAAGTGATTATCTTGCTCCTAAAAGCATTTTCCGCACATAAAATAAGAAATGTTGCTTTTTTCCCCTTTTTTGATTGAAATGTATAACTAAACTTTTGAATAGTTGTTTAGGCCTTAATCCATCATCAAGGAATGAAGCACCATCGTTTTTAATACAACACACCACGTTTATGCTTAGAAACACATTGTGGTCAAAAAGTGATTATCTTGCTCTGAAAAGCATTTTCCGCACATAAAGAAGTGGTATGTTGCTTTTTTTCCACTTTAAATGGAAAAGTGTAACTAAGGTTGTGAATGATCGTATAGACTTTATACCATCATCAATTGGTGAAGCACTATCGTTTTTAACACAACACACCATGTTTATGCTCAGAAACACATTGTTGTCAAAAAGTTATTCTCTCGCTCTGAAAAGCATTTTCCGCTCATAAAATAAGAAATGTTGCTTTTTTCCCCTGTTTTGATTAAAATGTATAACTAAACTTTTGAATAGTTGTTTAGGCCTTAATCCATCATCAAGGAATGAAGCACCATCGTTTTTAATACAACACACCACGTTTATGCTTAGAAACACATTGTGGTCAAAAAGTGATTCTTTCGCTCTGAAAAGCATTTTCCGCACATAAAATAAGAAATGTTGCTTTTTTCCCCTTTTTTGATTGAAATGTATAACTAAACTTTTGAATAGTTGTTTAGGCCTTGATCCATCATCAAGGAATGAAGCACCATCGTTTTTAATACAACACACCACGTTTATGCTTAGAAACACATTGTGGTCAAAAAGTGATTCTTGCTCTGAAAAGCATTTTCCGCACATAAAGAAGTGAATGTTGCTTTTTTTCCACTTTTAATGGAAATGTGTAAGGTTGTGAATGATCGTATAGACTTTATACCATCATCAATGGATGAAGCACCATCGTTTTTAACACAACACACCATGTTTATGTTCAGAAACACATTGTTGTCAAAAAGATATTCTCTCGCTCTGAAAAGCATTTTCCTCACATAAAATAAGAAATGTTGCTTTTTTCCCCTTTTTTGATTAAAATGTATAACTAAACTTTTGAATAGTTGTTTAGGCCTTGATCCATCATCAAGGAATGAAGCACCATCGTTTTTAATACAACACACCACGTTTATGCTTAGAAACACATTGTGGTCAAAAAGTGATTATTTTGCTCTGAAAAGCATTTTCCGCACATAAAATAAGAAATGTTGCTTTTTTTCCCCTTTTTTGATTGAAATGTATAACTAAACTTTTGAATAGTTGTTTAGGCCTTAATCCATCATCAAGGAATGAAGCACCATCGTTTTTAATACAACACACCACGTTTATGCTTAGAAACACATTGTGGTCAAAAAGTGATTATCTTGCTCTGAAAAGCATTTTCCGCACATAAAGAAGTGGTATGTTGCTTTTTTTCCACTTTAAATGGAAAAGTGTAACTAAGGTTGTGAATGATCGTATTGACTTTATACCATCATCAATTGGTGAAGCACCATCGTTTTTAACACAACACACCATGTTTATGTTCAGAAACACATTGTTGTCAAAAAGTGGTTCTTTTTCTCTGAAAAGCATTTTCCGCTCATAAAATAAGAAATGTTGCTTTTTTCCCCTTTTTTGATTGAAATGTATATCTAAACTTTTGAATAGTTGTTTAGGCCTTAATCCATCATCAAGGAATGAAGCACCATCGTTTTTAACACAACACACCATGTTTATGTTCAGAAACACATTGTGGTCAAAAAGTGATTTTTTTGCTCTGAAAAGCATTTTCCGCACATAAAATAAGAAATGTTGCATTTTTCCCCTTTTTTGATTGAAATGTGTAACTAAACATTTGAATAGTTGTTTAGGCCTTAATCAATCAACAAGGAATGAAGTACCATCGTTTTTAACATAACACACCATGTTTATGTTCAGAAACACATTGTTGTCAAAAAGATATTCTCTCGCTCTGAAAAGCATTTTCCGCACATAAAATAAGAAATGTTGCTTTTTTCCCCTTTTTTGATTAAAATGTATAACTAATCTTTTGAATAGTTGTTTAGGCCTTAATCCATCATCAAGGAATGAAGCACCATCGTTTTTAATACAACACTCCACGTTTATGCTTAGAAACACATTGTGGTCAAAAAGTGATTATCTTGCTCTGAAAAGCATTTTCCGCACATAAAGAAGTGGTATGTTGCTTTTTTTCCACTTTAAATGGAAAAGTGTAAGGTTGTGAATGATCGTATAAACTTTATACCATCATCAATTGGTGAAGCACCATCGTTTTTAACACAACACACCATGTTTATGTTTAGAAACACATTGTGGTCAAAAGGTGATTATTTCGCTCTGAAAAGCATTTTCCGCACATAAAATAAGAAATGTTGCTTTTTTCCCCTTTTTTGATTGAAATGTATAACTAAACTTTTGAATAGTTGTTTAGGCCTTGATCCATCATCAAGGAATGAAGCACCATCGTTTTTAATACAACACACCACGTTTATGCTTAGAAACACATTGTGGTCAAAAAGTGATTATTTTGCTCTGAAAAGCATTTTCCGCACATAAAATAAGAAATGTTGCTTTTTTCCCCTTTTTTGATTGAAATGTATAACTAAACTTTTGAATAGTGGTTTAGGCCTTAATCCATCATCAAGGAATGAAGAACCATCGTTTTTAACACAACACACCATGTTTATGTTCAGAAACACATTGTGGTCAAAAAGTGATTCTTTTGCTCTGAAAAGCATTTTCCGCACATAAAATAAGAAATGTTGCTTTTTTCCCCTTTTTTGATTGAAATGTATAACTAAACTTTTGAATAGTTGTTTAGGCCTTAATCAATCATCAAGGAATGAAGCACCATCGTTTTTAACACAACACACCATGTTTATGTTCAGAAACACATTGTTGTCAAAAAGATATTCTCTCGCTCTGAAAAGCATCTTCCGCACATAAAATAAGAAATGTTGCTTTTTTCCCCTTTTTTGATTAAAATGTATAACTAAACTTTTGAATAGTTGTTTAGGCCTTAATCCATCATCAAGGAATGAAGCACCATCGTTTTTAATACAACACACCACGTTTATGCTTAGAAACACATTGTGGTCAAAAAGTGATTATCTTGCTCTGAAAAGCATTTTCCGCACATAAAATAAGAAATGTTGCTTTTTTCCCCTTTTTTGATTGAAATGTATAACTAAACTTTTGAATAGTTGTTTAGGCCCTTGATCCATCATCAAGGAATGAAGCACCATCGTTTTTAATACAACACACCACGTTTATGCTTAGAAACACATTGTGGTCAAAAAGTGATTATCTTGCTCTGAAAGCATTTTCCGCACATAAATAAGAAATGTTGCTTTTTTCCCCTTTTAATGAAATGTATAACTAAACTTTTGAATAGTTGTTTAGGCCTTTATCCATCATCAAGGAATGAAGCACCATCGTTTTTAACACAACACACCATGTTTATGTTCAGAAACACATTGTTGTCAAAAAGATATTCTCTCGCTCTGAAAAGCATTTTCCGCACATAAAATAAGAAATGTTGCTTTTTTCCCCTTTTTTGATTAAAATGTATAACTAAACTTTTGAATAGTTGTTTAGGCCTTAATCCATCATCAAGGAATGAAGCACCATCGTTTTTAATACAACACACCACGTTTATGCTTAGAAACACATTGTGGTCAAAAAGTGATTCTTTGCTCTGAAAAGCATTTTCCGCACATAAAATAAGAAATGTTGCTTTTTTTCCCCTTTTTTGATTGAAATGTATAACTAAACTTTTGAATAGTTGTTTAGGCCTTGATCCATCATCAAGGAATGAAGAACCATCGTTTTTAATACAACACACCACGTTTATGCTTCAGAAACACATTGTGGTCAAAAAGTGATTCTTTCTCTGAAAAGCATTTTCCGCACATAAAATAAGAAATGTTGCTTTTTTCCCCTTTTTTGATTGAAATGTATAACTAAACTTTTGAATAGTTGTTTAGGCCTTAATCCATCATCAAGGAATGAAGCACCATCGTTTTTAACACAACACACCATGTTTATGTTCAGAAACACATTGTGGTCAAAAAGATATTCTCTCGCTCTGAAAAGCATTTTCCGCACATAAAATAAGAAATGTTGCTTTTTTCCCCTTTTTTGATTGAAATGTATAACTAAACTTTTGAATAGTTGTTTAGGCCTTAATCCATCATCAAGGAATGAAGCACCATCGTTTTTAATACAACACACCACGTTTATGCTTAGAAACACATTGTGGTCAAAAAGTGATTATCTTGCTCTGAAAAGCATTTTCCGCACATAAATAAGAAATGTTGCTTTTTTCCCCTTTTTGATTGAAATGTATAACTAAACTTTTGAATAGTTGTTTAGGCCTTAATCCATCATCAAGGAATGAAGCACCATCGTTTTTAACACAACACACCATGTTTATGTTCAGAAACACATTGTGGTCAAAAAGATATTCTCTCGCTCTGAAAAGCATTTTCCGCACATAAAATAAGAAATGTTGCTTTTTTCCCCTTTTTTGATTGAAATGTATAACTAAACTTTTGAATAGTTGTTTAGGCCTTGATCCATCATCAAGGAATGAAGCACCATCGTTTTTAATACAACACACCACGTTTATGCTTAGAAACACATTGTGGTCAAAAAGTGATTCTTTTGCTCTGAAAAGCATTTTCCGCACATAAAATAAGAAATGTTGCTTTTTTTCCCCTTTTTTGATTGAAATGTATAACTAAACTTTTGAATAGTTGTTTAGGCCTTGATCCATCATCAAGGAATGAAGCACCATCGTTTTTAATACAACACACCACGTTTATGCTTAGAAACACATTGTGGTCAAAAAGTGATTCTTTTGCTCTGAAAAGCATTTTCCGCACATAAAATAAGAAATGTTGCTTTTTTCCCCTTTTTTGATTTAAATGTATAACTAAACTTTTGAATAGTTGTTTAGGCCTTAATCCATCATCAAGGAATGAAGCACCATCGTTTTTAACACAACACACCACGTTTATGCTTAGAAACACATTGTGGTCAAAAAGTGATTCTGCTCTGAAAAGCATTTTCCGCACATAAAATAAGAAATGTTGCTTTTTTCCCCTTTTTTGATTGAAATGTATAACTAAACTTTTGAATAGTGGTTTAGGCCTTAATCCATCATCAAGGAATGAAGAACCATCGTTTTTAACACAACACACCATGTTTATGTTCAGAAACACATTGTGGTCAAAAAGTGATTCTTTTGCTCTGAAAAGCATTTTCCGCACATAAAATAAGAAATGTTGCTTTTTTCCCCTTTTTTGATTAAATGTATAACTAAACTTTTGAATAGTTGTTTAGGCCTTAATCCATCATCAAGGAATGAAGCACCATCGTTTTTAATACAACACACCACGTTTATGCTTAGAAACACATTGTGGTCAAAAAGTGATTCTTTCGCTCTGAAAAGCATTTTCCGCACATAAAATAAGAAATGTTGCTTTTTTCCCCTTTTTTGATTAAATGTATAACTAAACTTTTGAATAGTTGTTTAGGCCTTAATCCATCATCAAGGAATGAATAACCATCGTTTTTAACACAACACACCATGTTTATGTTCAGAAACACATTGTGGTCAAAAAGTGATTCTTTTGCTCTGAAAAGCATTTTCCGCACATAAAATAAGAAATGTTGCTTTTTCCCCCTTTTTTGATTGAAATGTATAACTAAACTTTTGAATAGTTTTTTAGGCCTTAATCAATCATCAAGGAATGAAGCACCATCGTTTTTAATACAACACACCACGTTTATGCTTAGAAACACATTGTGGTCAAAAAGTGATTCTTTCGCTCTGAAAAGCATTTTCCGCACATAAAATAAGAAATGTTGCTTTTTTCCCCTTTTTTGATTGAAATGTATAACTAAACTTTTGAATAGTGGTTTAGGCCTTAATCCATCATCAAGGAATGAAGAACCATCGTTTTTAACACAACACACCATGTTTATGTTCAGAAACACATTGTGGTCAAAAAGTGATTCTTTTGCTCTGAAAAGCATTTTCCGCACATAAAATAAGAAATGTTGCTTTTTTCCCCTTTTTTGATTGAAATGTATAACTAAACTTTTGAATAGTTGTTTAGGCCTTAATCAATCATCAAGGAATGAAGCACCATCGTTTTTAACACAACACACCATGTTTATGTTCAGAAACACATTGTTGTCAAAAAGATATTCTCTCGCTCTGAAAAGCATTTTCCGCACATAAAATAAGAAATGTTGCTTTTTTCCCCTTTTTTGATTAAAATGTATAACTAAACTTTTGAATAGTTGTTTAGGCCTTAATCCATCATCAAGGAATGAAGCACCATCGTTTTTAATACAACACACCACGTTTATGCTTAGAAACACATTGTGGTCAAAAAGTGATTCTTTTGCTCTGAAAAGCATTTTCCGCACATAAAATAAGAAATGTTGCTTTTTTCCCCTTTTTTGATTTAAATGTATAACTAAACTTTTGAATAGTTGTTTAGGCCTTGATCCATCATCAAGGAATGAAGCACCATCGTTTTTAATACAACACACCACGTTTATGCTTAGAAACACATTGTGGTCAAAAAGTGATTCTTGCTCTGAAAAGCATTTTCCGCACATAAAATAAGAAATGTTGCATTTTTTCCCCTTTTTTGATTGAAATGTATAACTAAACTTTTGAATAGTTGTTTAGGCCTTAATCCATCATCAAGGAATGAATAACCATCGTTTTTAACACAACACACCATGTTTATGTTCAGAAACACATTGTGGTCAAAAAGTGATTCTTTTGCTCTGAAAAGCATTTTCCGCACATAAAATAAGAAATGTTGCTTTTTTCCCCTTTTTTGATTAAAATGTATAACTAAACTTTTGAATAGTTGTTTAGGCCTTGATCCATCATCAAGGAATGAAGCACCATCGTTTTTAATACAACACACCACGTTTATGCTTAGAAACACATTGTGGTCAAAAAGTGATTCTTTCGCTCTGAAAAGCATTTTCCGCACATAAAATAAGAAATGTTGCTTTTTTCCCCTTTTTTGATTGAAATGTATAACTAAACTTTTGAATAGTGGTTTAGGCCTTAATCCATCATCAAGGAATGAAGAACCATCGTTTTTAACACAACACACCATGTTTATGTTCAGAAACACATTGTGGTCAAAAAGTGATTCTTTTGCTCTGAAAAGCATTTTCCGCACATAAAATAAGAAATGTTGCTTTTTTCCCCTTTTTTGATTGAAATGTATAACTAAACTTTTGAATAGTTGTTTAGGCCTTAATCAATCATCAAGGAATGAAGCACCATCGTTTTTAACACAACACACCATGTTTATGTTCAGAAACACATTGTTGTCAAAAAGATATTCTCTCGCTCTGAAAAGCATTTTCCGCACATAAAATAAGAAATGTTGCTTTTTTCCCCTTTTTTGATTGAAATGTATAACTAAACTTTTGAATAGTTGTTTAGGCCTTAATCCATCATCAAGGAATGAAGCACCATCGTTTTTAATACAACACACCACGTTTATGCTTAGAAACACATTGTGGTCAAAAAGTGATTCTTTGCTCTGAAAAGCATTTTCCGCACATAAAATAAGAAATGTTGCTTTTTTCCCCTTTTTTGATTGAAATGTATAACTAAACTTTTGAATAGTTGTTTAGGCCTTGATCCATCATCAAGGAATGAAGCACCATCGTTTTTAATACAACACACCACGTTTATGCTTAGAAACACATTGTGGTCAAAAAGTGATTCTTTTGCTCTGAAAAGCATTTTCCGCACATAAAATAAGAAATGTTGCTTTTTTCCCCTTTTTTGATTGAAATGTATAACTAAACTTTTGAATAGTTGTTTAGGCCTTATCCATCATCAAGGAATGAAGCACCATCGTTTTTAATACAACACACCACGTTTATGCTTAGAAACACATTGTGGTCAAAAAGTGATTCTTTGCTCTGAAAAGCATTTTCCGCACATAAAATAAGAAATGTTGCTTTTTTCCCCTTTTTTGATTGAAATGTATAACTAAACTTTTGAATAGTTGTTTAGGCCTTGATCCATCATCAAGGA
The DNA here is from genome assembly GCA_026745465.1 of Lota lota. Lineage (NCBI taxonomy): Eukaryota > Metazoa > Chordata > Actinopteri > Gadiformes > Lotidae > Lota > Lota lota. The sequence goes on from JACYXH010000765.1 coordinate 3,526,608, forward strand.
ATGAAGCACCATCGTTTTTAATACAACACACCACGTTTATGCTTAGAAACACATTGTGGTCAAAAAGTGATTCTTTGCTCTGAAAAGCATTTTCCGCACATAAAATAAGAAATGTTGCTTTTTCCCCCTTTTTTGATTGAAATGTATAACTAAACTTTTGAATAGTTGTTTAGGCCTTAATCCATCATCAAGGAATGAAGCACCATCGTTTTTAACACAACACACCATGTTTATGCTTAGAAACACATTGTGGTCAAAAAGTGATTCTTTCGCTCTGAAAAGCATTTTCCGCACATAAAATAAGAAATGTTGCTTTTTTCCCCTTTTTTGATTTAAATGTATAACTAAACTTTTGAATAGTTGTTTAGGCCTTAATCCATCATCAAGGAATGAAGCACCATCGTTTTTAACACAACACACCACGTTTATGCTTAGAAACACATTGTGGTCAAAAAGTGATTCTTTGCTCTGAAAAGCATTTTCCGCACATAAAATAGAAATGTTGCTTTTTTTCCCCTTTTTTGATTGAAATGTATAACTAAACTTTTGAATAGTTGTTAGGCCTTAATCCATCATCAAGGAATGAATACCATCGTTTTTAAACATAACACACCATGTTTATGTTCAGAAACACATTGTTGTCAAAAGATATTCTCTCGCTCTGAAAAGCATTTTCCGCAACATAAAATATGAAATGTTGCTTTTTCCCACTTTTTTGATTGAAATGTATAACTAAACTTTTGAATAGTTTTGTTTAAGGCCTTAATCCATCATCAAGGAATGAAGCACCATCGTTTTATATACAACACTCCACGTTTATGCTTAGAAACACATTGTGGTCAAAAAGTGATTATCTTGACTCTGAAAAGCATTTCCGCACATAATATGAAGTGTTGCTTTTTCCCCCTTTTGATTGAAATGTATAACTAAACTTATTGAATAGTGGTTAGGCCTTAATCATCATCAAGGAATGAAGAACCATCGTTTTTAACACAACACACCATGTTTATGTTCAGAAACACATTGTGGTCAAAAAGTGATTCTTTTGCTCTGAAAAGCATTTTCCGCACATAAAATAAGAAATGTTGCTTTTTTCCCCTTTTTTGATTGAAATGTATAACTAAAACTTTTGAATAGTTGTTTAGGCCTTAATCAATCATCAAGGAATGAAGCACCATCGTTTTTAACACAACACACCACGTTTATGCTTAGAAACACATTGTTGTCAAAAAGATATTCTCTCGCTCTGAAAAGCATTTTCCGCACATAAAATAAGAAATGTTGCTTTTTTCCCCTTTTTTAATTGATATGTGTAACTAAACTTTTGAATAGTTGTTTAGGCCTTAATCCATCATCAAGGAATGAAGCACCACCGTTTTTAATACAACACACCACGTTTATGCTTCGAAACACATTGTGGTCAAAAAGTGATTCTTTTGCTCTGAAAAGCATTTTCCGCACATAAAATAAGAAATGTTGCTTTTTTCCCCTTTTTTGATTTAAATGTATAACTAAACTTTTGAATAGTTGTTTAGGCCTTGATCCATCATCAAGGAATGAAGAACCATCGTTTTTAATACAACACACCACGTTTATGCTTAGAAACACATTGTGGTCAAAAAGTGATTCTTTCGCTCTGAAAAGCATTTTCCGCACATAAAATAAGAAATGTTGCTTTTTTCCCCTTTTTTGATTGAAATGTATAACTAAACTTTTGAATAGTGGTTTAGGCCTTAATCCATCATCAAGGAATGAATAACCATCGTTTTTAACACAACACACCATGTTTATGTTCAGAAACACATTGTGGTCAAAAAGTGATTCTTTTGCTCTGAAAAGCATTTTCCGCACATAAAATAAGAAATGTTGCTTTTTTCCCCTTTTTTGATTAAAATGTATAACTAAACTTTTGAATAGTTGTTTAGGCCTTGATCCATCATCAAGGAATGAAGCACCATCGTTTTTAATACAACACACCACGTTTATGCTTAGAAACACATTGTGGTCAAAAAGTGATTCTTTCGCTCTGAAAAGCATTTTCCGCACATAAAATAAGAAATGTTGCTTTTTTCCCCTTTTTTGATTGAAATGTATAACTAAACTTTTGAATAGTGGTTTAGGCCTTAATCCATCATCAAGGAATGAATAACCATCGTTTTTAACACAACACACCATGTTTATGTTCAGAAACACATTGTGGTCAAAAAGTGATTCTTTTGCTCTGAAAAGCATTTTCCGCACATAAAATAAGAAATGTTGCTTTTTCCCCCTTTTTTGATTGAAATGTATAACTAAACTTTTGAATAGTTGTTTAGGCCTTAATCAATCATCAAGGAATGAAGCACCATCGTTTTTAATACAACACACCACGTTTATGCTTAGAAACACATTGTGGTCAAAAAGTGATTCTTTCGCTCTGAAAAGCATTTTCCGCACATAAAATAAGAAATGTTGCTTTTTTCCCCTTTTTTGATTGAAATGTATAACTAAACTTTTGAATAGTGGTTTAGGCCTTAATCCATCATCAAGGAATGAAGAACCATCGTTTTTAACACAACACACCATGTTTATGTTCAGAAACACATTGTGGTCAAAAAGTGATTCTTTTGCTCTGAAAAGCATTTTCCGCACATAAAATAAGAAATGTTGCTTTTTTCCCCTTTTTTGATTGAAATGTATAACTAAACTTTTGAATAGTTGTTTAGGCCTTAATCAATCATCAAGGAATGAAGCACCATCGTTTTTAACACAACACACCATGTTTATGTTCAGAAACACATTGTTGTCAAAAAGATATTCTCTCGCTCTGAAAAGCATTTTCCTCACATAAAATAAGAAATGTTGCTTTTTTCCCCTTTTTTGATTAAAATGTATAACTAAACTTTTGAATAGTTGTTTAGGCCTTGATCCATCATCAAGGAATGAAGCACCATCGTTTTTAATACAACACACCACGTTTATGCTTAGAAACACATTGTGGTCAAAAAGTGATTCTTTTGCTCTGAAAAGCATTTTCCGCACATAAAATAAGAAATGTTGCTTTTTTCCCCTTTTTTGATTTAAATGTATAACTAAACTTTTGAATAGTTGTTTAGGCCTTGATCCATCATCAAGGAATGAAGAACCATCGTTTTTAATACAACACACCACGTTTATGCTTAGAAACACATTGTGGTCAAAAAGTGATTCGCTCTGAAAAGCATTTTCCGCACATAAAATAAGAAATGTTGCATTTTTCCCCTTTTTTGATTGAAATGTATAACTAAACTTTTGAATAGTTGTTTAGGCCTTAATCCATCATCAAGGAATGAATAACCATCGTTTTTAACACAACACACCATGTTTATGTTCAGAAACACATTGTGGTCAAAAAGTGATTCTTTTGCTCTGAAAAGCATTTTCCGCACATAAAATAAGAAATGTTGCTTTTTTCCCCTTTTTTGATTAAAATGTATAACTAAACTTTTGAATAGTTGTTTAGGCCTTGATCCATCATCAAGGAATGAAGCACCATCGTTTTTAATACAACACACCACGTTTATGCTTAGAAACACATTGTGGTCAAAAAGTGATTCTTTCGCTCTGAAAAGCATTTTCCGCACATAAAATAAGAAATGTTGCTTTTTTCCCCTTTTTTGATTGAAATGTATAACTAAACTTTTGAATAGTGGTTTAGGCCTTAATCCATCATCAAGGAATGAAGAACCATCGTTTTTAACACAACACACCATGTTTATGTTCAGAAACACATTGTGGTCAAAAAGTGATTCTTTTGCTCTGAAAAGCATTTTCCGCACATAAAATAAGAAATGTTGCTTTTTTCCCCTTTTTTGATTGAAATGTATAACTAAACTTTTGAATAGTTGTTTAGGCCTTAATCAATCATCAAGGAATGAAGCACCATCGTTTTTAACACAACACACCATGTTTATGTTCAGAAACACATTGTTGTCAAAAAGATATTCTCTCGCTCTGAAAAGCATTTTCCGCACATAAAATAAGAAATTTTGCTTTTTTCCCCTTTTTTGATTGAAATGTATAACTAAACTTTTGAATAGTTGTTTAGGCCTTGATCCATCATCAAGGAATGAAGCACCATCGTTTTTAATACAACACACCACGTTTATGCTTAGAAACACATTGTGGTCAAAAAGTGATTCTTTTGCTCTGAAAAGCATTTTCCGCACATAAAATAAGAAATGTTGCTTTTTTTCCCCTTTTTTGATTGAAATGTATAACTAAACTTTTGAATAGTTGTTTAGGCCTTGATCCATCATCAAGGAATGAAGCACCATCGTTTTTAATACAACACACCACGTTTATGCTTAGAAACACATTGTGGTCAAAAAGTGATTCTTTCGCTCTGAAAAGCATTTTCCGCACATAAAATAAGAAATGTTGCTTTTTTCCCCCTTTTTTGATTAAAATGTATAACTAAACTTTTGAATAGTTGTTTAGGCCTTGATCCATCATCAAGGAATGAAGCACCATCGTTTTTAATACAACACACCACGTTTATGCTTAGAAACACATTGTGGTCAAAAAGTGATTCTTTCGCTCTGAAAAGCATTTTCCGCACATAAAATAAGAAATGTTGCTTTTTTCCCCTTTTTTGATTGAAATGTATAACTAAACTTTTGAATAGTTGTTTAGGCCTTAATCCATCATCAAGGAATGAAGCACCATCGTTTTTAATACAACACACCACGTTTATGCTTAGAAACACATTGTGGTCAAAAAGTGATTCTTTGCTCTGAAAAGCATTTTCCGCACATAAAATAAGAAATGTTGCTTTTTTCCCCTTTTTTGATTGAAATGTATAACTAAACTTTTGAATAGTTGTTTAGGCCTTAATCCATCATCAAGGAATGAAGCACCATCGTTTTTAAAACAACACACCCATGTTTATGTTCAGAAACACATTGTGGTCAAAAAGTGATTCTTTCGCTCTGAAAAGCATTTTCCGCACATAAAATAAGAAATGTTGCTTTTTTCCCCTTTTTTGATTAAAATGTATAACTAAACTTTTGAATAGTTGTTTAGGCCTTAATCCATCATCAAGGAATGAAGCACCATCGTTTTTAATACAACACACCACGTTTATGCTTAGAAACACATTGTGGTCAAAAAGTGATTCTTTCGCTCTGAAAAGCATTTTCCGCACATAAAATAAGAAATGTTGCTTTTTTCCCCTTTTTTGATTTAAATGTATAACTAAACTTTTGAATAGTTGTTTAGGCCTTGATCCATCATCAAGGAATGAAGAACCATCGTTTTTAATACAACACACCACGTTTATGCTTAGAAACACATTGTGGTCAAAAAGTGATTCGTTCTGAAAAGCATTTTCCGCACATAAAATAAGAAATGTTGCTTTTTTCCCCTTTTTTGATTGAAATGTATAATTAAACTTTTGAATAGTTGTTTAGGCCTTAATCCATCATCAAGGAATGAATAACCATCGTTTTTAACATAACACACCATGTTTATGTTCAGAAACACATTGTTGTCAAAAAGATATTCTCTCGCTCTGAAAAGCATTTTCCGCACATAAAATAAGAAATGTTGCTTTTTTCCCCTTTTTTGATTGAAATGTATAACTAATCTTTTGAATAGTTGTTTAGGCCTTAATCCATCATCAAGGAATGAAGCACCATCGTTTTTAATACAACACTCCACGTTTATGCTTAGAAACACATTGTGGTCAAAAAGTGATTATCTTGCTCTGAAAAGCATTTTCCGCACATAAAGAAGTGGTATGTTGCTTTTTTTCCACTTTAAATGGAAAAGTGTAAGGTTGTGAATGATCGTATAGACTTTATACCATCATCAATTGGTGAAGCACCATCATTTTTAACACAACACACCATGTTTATGTTCAGAAACACATTGTTGTCAAAAAGATATTCTCTCGCTCTGAAAAGCATTTTCCGCACATAAAATAAGAAATTTTGCTTTTTTCCCCTTTTTTGATTGAAATGTATAACTAAACTTTTGAATAGTTGTTTAGGCCTTGATCCATCATCAAGGAATGAAGCACCATCGTTTTTAATACAACACACCACGTTTATGCTTAGAAACACATTGTGGTCAAAAAGTGATTCTTTTGCTCTGAAAAGCATTTTCCGCACATAAAATAAGAAATGTTGCTTTTTTTCCCCTTTTTTGATTGAAATGTATAACTAAACTTTTGAATAGTTGTTTAGGCCTTGATCCATCATCAAGGAATGAAGCACCATCGTTTTTAATACAACACACCACGTTTATGCTTAGAAACACATTGTGGTCAAAAAGTGATTCTTTTGCTCTGAAAAGCATTTTCCGCACATAAAATAAGAAATGTTGCTTTTTTCCCCTTTTTTGATTTAAATGTATAACTAAACTTTTGAATAGTTGTTTAGGCCTTGATCCATCATCAAGGAATGAAGAACCATCGTTTTTAATACAACACACCACGTTTATGCTTAGAAACACATTGTGGTCAAAAAGTGATTCGCTCTGAAAAGCATTTTCCGCACATAAAATAAGAAATGTTGCTTTTTTCCCCTTTTTTGATTGAAATGTATAACTAAACTTTTGAATAGTGGTTTAGGCCTTAATCCATCATCAAGGAATGAATAACCATCGTTTTTAACACAACACACCATGTTTATGTTCAGAAACACATTGTGGTCAAAAAGTGATTCTTTTGCTCTGAAAAGCATTTTCCGCACATAAAATAAGAAATGTTGCTTCTTTTTTGATTAAAATGTATAACTAAACTTTTGAATAGTTGTTTAGGCCTTGATCCATCATCAAGGAATGAAGCACCATCGTTTTTAATACAACACACCACGTTTATGCTTAGAAACACATTGTGGTCAAAAAGTGATTCTTTCGCTCTGAAAAGCATTTTCCGCACATAAAATAAGAAATGTTGCTTTTTTCCCCTTTTTTGATTGAAATGTATAACTAAACTTTTGAATAGTGGTTTAGGCCTTAATCCATCATCAAGGAATGAATAACCATCGTTTTTAACACAACACACCATGTTTATGTTCAGAAACACATTGTGGTCAAAAAGTGATTCTTTTGCTCTGAAAAGCATTTTCCGCACATAAAATAAGAAATGTTGCTTTTTCCCCCTTTTTTGATTGAAATGTATAACTAAACTTTTGAATAGTTTTTTAGGCCTTAATCAATCATCAAGGAATGAAGCACCATCGTTTTTAATACAACACACCACGTTTATGCTTAGAAACACATTGTGGTCAAAAAGTGATTCTTTCGCTCTGAAAAGCATTTTCCGCACATAAAATAAGAAATGTTGCTTTTTTCCCCTTTTTTGATTGAAATGTATAACTAAACTTTTGAATAGTGGTTTAGGCCTTAATCCATCATCAAGGAATGAAGAACCATCGTTTTTAACACAACACACCATGTTTATGTTCAGAAACACATTGTGGTCAAAAAGTGATTCTTTTGCTCTGAAAAGCATTTTCCGCACATAAAATAAGAAATGTTGCTTTTTTCCCCTTTTTTGATTGAAATGTATAACTAAACTTTTGAATAGTTGTTTAGGCCTTAATCAATCATCAAGGAATGAAGCACCATCGTTTTTAACACAACACACCATGTTTATGTTCAGAAACACATTGTTGTCAAAAAGATATTCTCTCGCTCTGAAAAGCATTTTCCTCACATAAAATAAGAAATGTTGCTTTTTTCCCCTTTTTTGATTAAAATGTATAACTAAACTTTTGAATAGTTGTTTAGGCCTTGATCCATCATCAAGGAATGAAGCACCATCGTTTTTAATACAACACACCACGTTTATGCTTAGAAACACATTGTGGTCAAAAAGTGATTCTTTTGCTCTGAAAAGCATTTTCCGCACATAAAATAAGAAATGTTGCTTTTTTCCCCTTTTTTGATTTAAATGTATAACTAAACTTTTGAATAGTTGTTTAGGCCTTGATCCATCATCAAGGAATGAAGAACCATCGTTTTTAATACAACACACCACGTTTATGCTTAGAAACACATTGTGGTCAAAAAGTGATTCGCTCTGAAAAGCATTTTCCGCACATAAAATAAGAAATGTTGCATTTTTCCCCTTTTTTGATTGAAATGTATAACTAAACTTTTGAATAGTTGTTTAGGCCTTAATCCATCATCAAGGAATGAATAACCATCGTTTTTAACACAACACACCATGTTTATGTTCAGAAACACATTGTGGTCAAAAAGTGATTCTTTTGCTCTGAAAAGCATTTTCCGCACATAAAATAAGAAATGTTGCTTTTTTCCCCTTTTTGATTAAAATGTATAACTAAACTTTTGAATAGTTGTTTAGGCCTTGATCCATCATCAAGGAATGAAGCACCATCTTCAACACACCCGTACACTAGGAGTGTATGCTGAAACACATTTGTGTTTTTCCGCTAACTTTTTTTATTCATTTAAAATGTTACTAAACTTTTTTTTTATGTTTATCCATTGATTAAGGCCACATCAACTACACCATCGTTTTTAAAACACACACCACGTGTTTATCTCATGAAACTCATTGTGGTCAAAAAGCGCTTTTGCTCTGTACCATTCCGCACATTTGTTATTCCCCTTTTTTTTTTGAAATGTGATATAAACTTTTGAATATTGTTTAGTTGCACCTATCGTTTTAATTGTGGTCAAAAAGCTTTATGCTTAGATCTGAAAACATTGCAGAAAAATAAGGTGTTTTTTTTTGTATTATTTATTGAAATGATCTGAAACTTTTGAATAGTTCCTCCCATCCGTGTTAACACATCGTTTTTACCAGTGTTTATTCTGTGGTCACAGTGTTTTTTGCTTAAATGAAAAGCATTTATCATATAAACTAGTTTTTTGTTTTCCTCTCCATTTTTGATTGATGTTAACTAAACACATTGTTGTGGTCAAAAGTGATCATCATCAAGCTCTCCTTTTTCCACACATAACACAACACAATGTTTTTCAGAAACTTTTGTCAAAAAGATATTCTCTCGCTCTGAAAAGCTTTCACCTGGACTTTTGTTTTTATTTATATGTAATAAAAACTTGTTTAGCGGCCATCCATCATCAAGGACGCCATCGCACGTTTCTTAACACACCACGTTTATGCTTAGAAACACATTTTCCGCAAAAAGTGATTTTTGCTCTTAAAGCAATTTTCCGGCATCATCATCAAAAAGAATGTTGCTTTTTTTTCCCCCTTTTTGGGTGTTTCTTTTTTTAATGTGGTGTGTTTTCCCATCATTTTTGCTGTAATTTTTTTTTTCCCACTTTATTATCACAATAACAAACTTTTATCTGAAAGTTTTTTCCTTAATCCATTTTTTTTTTTTTTTACCTTTGTGAACAGTTGTTGTTAGCTCATTGCACGTTTCTTTTTCTCTAAAAAGTTTTATGATAATGTTTCTTTTTTCCCTTTTTTGATCTGAAAAATGATTATTTTGCATTTTCATTTAGCACTATAAAATAGAAATGTTGCACCCTCGTTTTTTTTTTTTTTGACACATTTGTGGGTGATCTATCATCTGGCCCGCACATAAGTTTTTTGTTTTTTGAAAGTATAACTTCTTTTGCTATTAGGCCTTAATCCACATTGGAATGAATCACCATCGTTACTCTTTTTTTCGCTAGACGCATCAAAAAGTGTTGCACCACTTTTTTTTCCCCTTTACTGTGAAACTTTTAATAGTTGAATTAGGCCTTTTTGTGATCTCCAATCATCGTTCGTTTTTAACACAACACACCAAGTTTGTTATGCTTCAGAAACACATTGTGGTCAAAAAGTGATTCTTGCCTCTCTGAAAAGCATTTTCCGCACATAAAATAAGAAATGTTGCTTTTTTCCCCTTTTTTGATTGAATGTATAACTAAACTTTTGAATGTAGTTTTTAGGCCTTAATCCATCATCAAGGAATGAAGCGTTTTTAACAAACACACCGTTTATGTTCAGAAACACTTTTTGTCAATGGTTCAAAGTGATTTGCTCTGAAAAGCATTTTCCGCACATAAATGTTGCTTTTTTTTTTTTTGATTGAAAATGTATTTTTTGAATAGTTGTTTAGGCCTTAATCCATCATCAAGGAATGATAAGCACCATCGTTTTAACACAACACACCATGTTTATGTTCAGAAACACATGTGTTGTCAAAAAGTGATTCTGCTCTGAAAAGCATTTTCCGCACATAAAATAAGAAATGTTGCTTTTTTCCCCTTTTTTGATTGAAAATGTATAACTAAACTTTTGAATAGTTTGTTTAGGCCTTGATCCATCATCAAGGAATGAAGCACCATCGTTTTTTTAAACAACACACCACGTTTATGTTCTTAGAAACACATTGTGGTCAAAAAGTGATTCTTTGCTTGCTCTGAAAAGCATTTTCCGCACATAAAATAAGAAATGTTGCTTTTTTCCCCTTTTTTGATTGAAATGTATAACTAAACTTTTGAATAGTGGTTTAGGCCTTAATCCATCATCAAGGAATGAAGACCATCGTTTTTTAACACAACACACCATGTTTATGTTTAGAAACACATTGTGGTCAAAAAAGTGATTCTTTTGCTCTGAAAAGCATTTTCGCACATAAAATAAGAAATGTTGCTTTTTTCCCCTTTTTTGATTGAAATGTATAACTAAACTTTTGAATAGTTGTTTAGGCCTTGATCCATCATCAAGGAATGAAGCACCATCGTTTTTTAACACACACCACGTTTATGCTTAGAAACACATTGTGGTCAAAAAGTGATTCTTTTGCTCTGAAAAGCATTTCCGCAATAAAATAAGAAATATTTTTTGTGAAATGTATAACTAAACTTTTCCCCTAATTGAATGAATGCAGAAACATAAAAAGTTTTATCTTTCAAAAGCATTTTCCGCAATAGAAGAAGTGTCGTTCTTTAATAAACAGAATGATCAGATAGACTTATTGTCATCAAAAATACTTTCTTAATAGTTGTTTTTTCCTCCACAAAAAGGAAAAGCACCCTTTTTTTTGAACATTTTATGCTCAAAATTGATGGTCAAAAAGTTTTCGCTCTGAAAAAATTTTTAACTAAAAATAAGAAATGTTTCTTTTTTTCAGACCATCAAAATGATAACTATTTTTTAGAGTGGATTTCCCACATCAGAAGGAGCATGTTCAACACAACACACATGTTTATGCAACGTTGAACATTGTAATATGCTAGGCTGAAATCCAATCCACAAAAAATGAAGAAATGTTGCCTGTTCCTAAAAGAATTGTGAAACCAAGGAAAAAGCATTGTTTTTCAAAACAATCTTTTTAAAGCAATTGGAAATGTGCTTTTTTCCCCTTGATTAAAAATGTTCTTGAATAGTTGTTTAGGCCTTAATCCATCATCAAGCACCATCGTTTTTATTAATACAACAACCACGTTTATTGCTTAGAACACATTGTTGGTCAAATTTTGGCTCTGAAAAGCATTTTCCGCACATAAATAATAAGAATGTGTTTTTTTTCCCCTTTTTTGAAATGTGATATAAACTAAAGAATATTCTTTTACCATCATCAAGGAATGAAGCACCATCGTTTTTAACACCACACCATGTTTATGTTCTTGTTGTCAAATCTCGCTTCTGAAAAGATTTTCCTCTTTAAAATAAGAAATGTTGCTTTTTTTCCCCTTTTTTGAAAAAATGTTAAATTTGATAGTGTTTACTTGTATATAAACTTAATAACATCATCAAGGAATGAAGCACCATCGTTTTTAATACAACACACCACGTTTATGCTTAGAAACACATTGTGGTCAAAAAAGTGATTATTTTGCTCTGAAAAAAGCATTTTCCGCACATAAAATAAGAAATGTTGCTTTTTTCCCCTTTTTTGATTAAATGTGTATAACTAAACTTTTGAATAGTTGTTTAGGCCTTGATCCATCATCAAGGAATGAAGCACCATCGTTTTTAATACAACACACCACGTTTATGCTTAGAAACACATTGTGGTCAAAAAGTGATTCTTTTGCTCTGAAAAGCATTTTCCGCACATAAAATAAGAAATGTTGCTTTTTTTCCCTTTTTTGATTGAAATGTATAACTAAACTTTTGAATAGTTGTTTAGGCCTTAATCCATCATCAAGGAATGAAGCAACCATCGTTTTTAATACAACACACCACGTTTATGCTTAGAAACACATTGTGGTCAAAAAGTGATTATCTTTGCTCTGAAAAGCATTTTCCGCACATAAAATAAGAAATGTTGCTTTTTTTCCCCTTTTTTGATTGAAAATGTATAACTAAACTTTTGAATAGTTGTTTAGGCCTTAATCCATCATCAAGGAATGAAGCACCATCGTTTTTAACACAACACACCATGTTTATGTTCAGAAACACATTGTGGTCAAAAAGTGATTCTTTTGCTCTGAAAAGCATTTTCCGCACATAAAATAAGAAATGTTGCTTTTTTCCCCTTTTTTGATTGAAATGTATAACTAAACTTTTGAATAGTTTTTAGGCCTTAATCCATCATCAAGGAATGAAGCACCATCGTTTTTAATACACACACCCATGTTTATGTTCAGAAACACATTGTGGTCAAAAAGTGATTCTTGCTCTGAAAAGCATTTTCCGCACATAAAATAAGAAATGTTGCTTTTTTTCCCCTTTTTTGATTGAAATGTATAACTAAACTTTTGAATAGTTGTTTAGGCCTTAATCCATCATCAAGGAATGAAGCACCATCGTTTTTAACACAACACACCATGTTTATGTTCAGAAACACATTGTTGTCAAAAAGTGATTCTTTTGCTCTGAAAAGCATTTTCCGCACATAAAATAAGAAATGTTGCTTTTTTTTTTCCCCTTTTTTGATTGAAATGTATAACTAAACTTTTGAATAGTTGTTTAGGCCTTAATCCATCATCAAGGAATGAAGCACCATCGTTTTTAACAAACACACCATGTTTATGTTCAGAAACACATTGTGGTCAAAAAGTGATTCTTTTGCTCTGAAAAGCATTTTCCGCACATAAAATAAGAAATGTTGCTTTTTTCCCCTTTTTTGATTGAAATGTATAACTAAACTTTTGAATAGTGTTTAGGCCTTAATCCATCATCAAGGAATGAAGCACCATCGTTTTTAATACAACACACCACGTTTATGCTTAGAAACACATTGTGGTCAAAAAGTGATTCTTTGCTCTGAAAAGCATTTTCCGCACATAAAATAAGAAATGTTGCTTTTTTCCCCTTTTTTGATTGAAATGTATAACTAAACTTTTGAATAGTTGTTTAGGCCTTAATCCATCATCAAGGAATAAGCACCATCGTTTTTAACACAACACACCATGTTTATGTTCAGAAACACATTGTGGTCAAAAAGTGATTCTTTTCGCTCTGAAAAGCATTTTCCGCACATAAAATAAGAAATGTTGCTTTTTTCCCCTTTTTGATTAAATGTATATAACTAAACTTTTGAATAGTTGTTTAGGTTGATATCCATCATCAAGGAATGAAGCACGTTTTTAATACAACACACCACGTTTATGCTTAGAACACATTGTGGTCTTTTTGCTCTGAAAAGCATTTTCCGCACATAAAATAACAAATATGTTGCTTTTTCCCCACTTTTTTGATTGTGTATAACTAAACTTTTGAATATAGTTGTTTAGGCCTTATGGAAAAGGAATGAGAATGACACAACCATCGTTTTTAACACAACAAGTGAGTCAAAAGAAGCTCTGAAAAGCATTTTCCGCACAAAATAAGCATGTTTGCTTTTTATTCTTTTTTTTAGCATTTTTTCGCACAAAAATAAAATGTTTTTCTTGATCGTTTTTCTTTCTATGTAAAATTTAACTGAATTTTAATATGTAACACCCGTTAACTTATAAAATTTATCCTCAAAAAAACAAGAATCAATGAACTTTATTTTCTCTGAAAAGCTTTTTTCCTCATAAGCATGTGTCTTTTTTTTTTTCCTTTTGAAAATCATAATACTAACTAAGAGAATTTTTATAAACATGAAGCAACACAATCGTTTTTTAGAGAAACACATTGTGTGTCAAAAAGTGATCAAGCTGTTGCTATTTTTTCCCCGCACATAATTTGTTTTTTTATTTTTTTGATGAATTTGAATAGTATAACTATCATCCATCATCCATGTTTTTAGGCACGTTTACACCATTTTGTTATGACACCCATTGTTGAAATGTGATTATTTTCGCTCTGAAATTCACATAAAATAAGAATGTTGTGCTTTTTTCCCCCATTTAAATGTATAAAGGAACTTTTGAATGAGCTTGTTTCAGCACTTTAATACCATCAATACAACACCCACGTTTTGCTTAGAAACACAACACACCATGTTTATGTGAAACACATTGTGGTCAAAAAGTGATTATTCTCTGCTCTGAAAAAGCATTTTCCGCATAAAATAAGAAATGTTGCTTTTTCCCCTTTTTGTTTGATTTTGTGAATGTATTAAAGGCCTTGATCCATCAAGGAAGCACCATCTTAATTACATGTAAAACACCATGTTTTTTCAGACAAATTGTGGACCAAAAGAAATATGAAAGAATATTGCTTTTCGTTTTTTTTAATCATATAAGAAATGTTGCTTTTTTTCCCCTTTTATTTTAACTCCTTCATGTTTGAATAAGATTTTTTGCCTGAAAAAATTTTGGCACATAAAAATACAGAAATTTGCACCATTTTTTAACTAAATTAGTAATGTGGCCTTAATCCGCACATAAGGTAAGCGACCATCGTTGCTACAACACTTTTATTCTTTTGTGTGTTTTTTAGATGTTTTGATTTCTGCTCTTTTTTGATTTGTTTGTTTTTTTTTTGTTGTTTAGTTAACTTGCCACTTTTGCATTTGTTTTTATTTAATCCAGTTTATCAGAATTGGTCAAATTTATTATTTTGCAATAAGAAATGTTCGTTTTTTTTTTTTTTTGATTAAATGTATAACACTAACTTTGATAGTTTTGGCTTTCATCAAAATAGACATGGCTTGTTGCATTTATTTTAACATTAATAATGATGTTTATGTTCCCCTTTTTTGACACACATTGTGGTCAAAAAGTGATTCTTTTGCTCTGAAAAGCATTTTCCGCACATAAAATAAGAAATGTTGCTTTTTTCCCCTTTTTTGATTAAATGTATAACTAAACTTTTGAATAGTTGTTTAGGCCTTGATCCATCATCAAGGAATGAAGCACCATCGTTTTTAATACAACACACCACGTTTATGCTTAGAAACACATTGTGGTCAAAAAGTGATTCTTCGCTCTGAAAAGCATTTTCCGCACATAAAATAAGAAATGTTGCTTTTTTCCCCTTTTTTGATTGAAATGTATAACTAAACTTTTGAATAGTTGTTTAGGCCTTAATCCATCATCAAGGAATGAAGCACCATCGTTTTTAACACAACACACCATGTTTATGTTCAGAAACACATTGTGGTCAAAAAGTGATTCTTTTGCTCTGAAAAGCATTTTCCGCACATAAAATAAGAAATGTTGCTTTTTTCCCCTTTTTTGATTGAAATGTATAACTAAACTTTTGAATAGTTGTTTAGGCCTTAATCCATCATCAAGGAATGAAGCACCATCGTTTTTAATACAACACACCACGTTTATGCTTAGAAACACATTGTGGTCAAAAAGTGATTCTTTCGCTCTGAAAAGCATTTTCCGCACATAAAATAAGAAATGTTGCTTTTTTCCCCTTTTTTGATTGAAATGTATAACTAAACTTTTGAATAGTTGTTTAGGCCTTAATCCATCATCAAGGAATGAAGAACCATCGTTTTTAACACAACACACCATGTTTATGTTCAGAAACACATTGTGGTCAAAAAGTGATTCTTTTGCTCTGAAAAGCATTTTCCGCACATAAAATAAGAAATGTTGCTTTTTTCCCCTTTTTTGATTGAAATGTATAACTAAACTTTTGAATAGTTGTTTAGGCCTTAATCAATCATCAAGGAATGAAGCACCATCGTTTTTAACACAACACACCATGTTTATGTTCAGAAACACATTGTTGTCAAAAAGATATTCTCTCGCTCTGAAAAGCATTTTCCTCACATAAAATAAGAAATGTTGCTTTTTTCCCCTTTTTTGATTAAAATGTATAACTAAACTTTTGAATAGTTGTTTAGGCCTTGATCCATCATCAAGGAATGAAGCACCATCGTTTTTAATACAACACACCACGTTTATGCTTAGAAACACATTGTGGTCAAAAAGTGATTCTTTTGCTCTGAAAAGCATTTTCCGCACATAAAATAAGAAATGTTGCTTTTTCCCCCTTTTTTGATTGAAATGTATAACTAAACTTTTGAATAGTTTGTTTAGGCCTTAATCCATCATCAAGGAATGAAGAACCATCGTTTTTAATACAACACACCACGTTTATGCTTAGAAACACATTGTGGTCAAAAAGTGATTCTTCGCTCTGAAAAGCATTTTCCGCACATAAAATAAGAAATGTTGCTTTTTTCCCCTTTTTTGATTGAAATGTATAACTAAACTTTTGAATAGTTGTTTAGGCCTTAATCAATCATCAAGGAATGAAGCACCATCGTTTTTAACACAACACACCATGTTTATGTTCAGAAACACATTGTGGTCAAAAAGTGATTCTTTTGCTCTGAAAAGCATTTTCCGCACATAAAATAAGAAATGTTGCTTTTTTCCCCTTTTTTGATTTAAATGTATAACTAAACTTTGGAATAGTTGTTTAGGCCTTGATCCATCATCAAGGAATGAAGCACCATCGTTTTTAATACAACACACCAAGTTTATGCTTAGAAACACATTGTGGTCAAAAAGTGATTCTTCGCTCTGAAAAGCATTTTCCGCACATAAAATAAGAAATGTTGCTTTTTTCCCCTTTTTTGATTGAAATGTATAACTAAACTTTTGAATAGTGGTTTAGGCCTTAATCCATCATCAAGGAATGAAGAACCATCGTTTTTAACACAACACACCATGTTTATGTTCAGAAACACATTGTGGTCAAAAAGTGATTCTTTTGCTCTGAAAAGCATTTTCCGCACATAAAATAAGAAATGTTGCTTTTTTCCCCTTTTTTGATTGAAATGTATAACTAAACTTTTGAATAGTTGTTTAGGCCTTAATCCATCATCAAGGAATGAAGCACCATCGTTTTTAATACAACACACCACGTTTATGCTTAGAAACACATTGTTGTCAAAAAGATATTCTCTCGCTCTGAAAAGCATTTTCCGCACATAAAATAAGAAATGTTGCTTTTTTCCCCTTTTTTGATTGAAATGTATAACTAAACTTTTGAATAGTGGTTTAGGCCTTAATCCATCATCAAGGAATGAAGAACCATCGTTTTTAACACAACACACCATGTTTATGTTCAGAAACACATTGTGGTCAAAAAGTGATTCTTTTGCTCTGAAAAGCATTTTCCGCACATAAAATAAGAAATGTTGCTTTTTTCCCCTTTTTTGATTGAAATGTATAACTAAACTTTTGAATAGTGGTTTAGGCCTTAATCCATCATCAAGGAATGAAGAACCATCGTTTTTAACACAACACACCATGTTTATGTTCAGAAACACATTTGTCAAAAAGATATTCTCTCGCTCTGAAAAGCATTTTCCTCACATAAAATAAGAAATGTTGCTTTTTTCCCCTTTTTTGATTAAAATGTATAACTAAACTTTTGAATAGTTGTTTAGGCCTTGATCCATCATCAAGGAATGAAGCACCATCGTTTTTAATACAACACACCACGTTTATGCTTAGAAACACATTGTGGTCAAAAAGTGATTCTTTTGCTCTGAAAAGCATTTTCCGCACATAAAATAAGAAATGTTGCTTTTTTCCCCTTTTTTGATTTAAATGTATAACTAAACTTTTGAATAGTTGTTTAGGCCTTGATCCATCATCAAGGAATGAAGAACCATCGTTTTTAATACAACACACCACGTTTATGCTTAGAAACACATTGTGGTCAAAAAGTGATTCGCTCTGAAAAGCATTTTCCGCACATAAAATAAGAAATGTTGCTTTTTTCCCCTTTTTTGATTGAAATGTATAACTAAACTTTTGAATAGTGGTTTAGGCCTTAATCCATCATCAAGGAATGAATAACCATCGTTTTTAACACAACACACCATGTTTATGTTCAGAAACACATTGTGGTCAAAAAGTGATTCTTTTGCTCTGAAAAGCATTTTCCGCACATAAAATAAGAAATGTTGCTTTTTTCCCCTTTTTTGATTAAAATGTATAACTAAACTTTTGAATAGTTGTTTAGGCCTTGATCCATCATCAAGGAATGAAGCACCATCGTTTTTAATACAACACACCACGTTTATGCTTAGAAACACATTGTGGTCAAAAAGTGATTCTTTCGCTCTGAAAAGCATTTTCCGCACATAAAATAAGAAATGTTGCTTTTTTCCCCTTTTTTGATTGAAATGTATAACTAAACTTTTGAATAGTGGTTTAGGCCTTAATCCATCATCAAGGAATGAATAACCATCGTTTTTAACACAACACACCATGTTTATGTTCAGAAACACATTGTGGTCAAAAAGTGATTATTTTGCTCTGAAAAGCATTTTCCGCACATAAAATAAGAAATGTTGCTTTTTTCCCCTTTTTGATTGAAATGTATAACTAAACTTTTGAATAGTTGTTTAGGCCTGAATCAATCATCAAGGAATGAAGCACCATCGTTTTTAACACAACACACCATGTTTATGTTCAGAAACACATTGTTGTCAAAAAGATATTCTCTCGCTCTGAAAAGCATCTTCTGCACATAAAATAAGAAATGTTGCTTTTTTCCCCTTTTTTGATTAAAATGTATAACTAATCTTTTGAATAGTTGTTTAGGCCTTAATCCATCATCAAGGAATGAAGCACCATCGTTTTTAATACAACACACCACGTTTATTCTTAGAAACACATTGTGGTCAAAAAGTGATTATCTTGCTCTGAAAAGCATTTTCCGCACATAAAGAAGTGGTATGTTGCTTTTTTCCACTTTAAATGGAAAAGTGTAAGGTTATGAATGATCGTATAGACTTTATACCATCATCAATTGGTGAAGCACCATCGTTTTTAACACAACACACCATGTTTTATGTTCAGAAACACATTGTTGTCAAAAAGTTATTCTATCGATCTGAAAAGCATTTTCCGCACATAAAAAGGTGGTATGTTGCTTTTTTCCCACTTTAAATGGAAAAGTGTAACTAATCTTGTTAATGGTTGATTAGACCTTATACCAACATCAACTGGTAAAGCACCATCGTGTTTAACACAACACACCATGTTTATGCTTAGAAATACATTGTGGTCAAAAATAGATTTTCTCGCTCTGAAAAGCATTTTCCGCACTTAAAAAAACGGTATGTTGCTTTTTTTCCACTTTAAATGTAAAAGTGTAACTAAGGTTGTGAATGGTCGTATAGACTTTGTACCATCATCAATTGGTGAAGCACCATCGTTTTTAACACAAAAAACGTAAAAAAATACAATTAAAATAAAAAGTAATTCCTTTAATCCGAAATGCATTTTCCACACAATAAAATAAGAAAGGTTGATTTTTCCCCACTTTTGATGGAAGCGTGTGAATGGTTGTATGCAGACCTATACCATCTTTAAGCATCTTTAAGCATTTTCCAAGCAACAAAATAAGAAAGTGTGAGTGAAGTGCTGGTGTTCATATCGTCTAGGTAGCTAGAAGTGCTAAAATTAACTTTACAAGAGTGAGAGCTAGTTTGAACGTCGTGGATATCAGGGAGAGCTGGGTTAGAACGCTTACAGCCACCCTTCCCCCACTTCGTGTGTGAACAGCGTGGAAAGAGGCAATCTCAAGTTCATAGCGGTGAGCCATTCTGCATGCAGAGGGAAAACGGCGGCTCTTCCTCCGCTGGTGCGACGGGTTCCTTAGAAAGTTTAACCTGCCAGGCATCAGACATCCTTCAAGTGCGATCTCTGCTGTTTTTTGGGTAATTATCTGCATCACACTTAGCTATGAACACTGATGACACAACTGATACTGTGAGCAGTCAGAGCCGAACTGTGAACTTGACCAGCTGACGCGCTTGTAATGTGTTCAAAAAGTGATTCCCTCTCTCTGAAAAACATTTTCCGAACATAGAAATAAGAAAGGTAACTGTTTTACCACAGAGTTAGGGTTAGGGTTGTTGTTACTAAAGTTGTGATCTTTAAGAGGTGAAGCACCATCGTTTTTAACAAAAGACACCACGTTTAACACTTTGTGTTAAGAAAAGTGATTCCCTCAATCTGAATTGCATTTTCCACACATAAAATAAGAAAGGTCGATTTTTTCCCACTTTTGATGGAAACGGGTAAATAAGCTTGTGAATGGCTATATAAACCATATACCATCGTCAACAAGAAAAGCACCATCGTTTATAACACAAGACACCACGTTTATGCACACTGATCAAAAAGTGATTATCTCGCTCTGAAAAGTATTTTCTGCACTTAAAATAAGGAAGGTTGACTTTTTTCCACTTTTGATGGAAACGTGTTACTAAGCTTGTGAATGGTAAGGCACCATCGTTTTTAACACAAAATACCACGTTACCGTTACCACGGTCCCAGTTTGGTTCATGACTTCTGCTGTTGTGCAGCACAAACTGTTGTGTTGGGTCAGGAATTTACAGTATAGGCATTTCTGTAGCTAACAGACTTGGTGACAATAATGGATTTATTTGATTATATATTATGATAGTTTTGCCTATTTGTCTAAATTGAATGATACCAGTAATGGGCCCTTGCATAAATTTTAGAATGAAGCGTTCAACAAAGCATATTTTCTTTGTGCAAAATCCCCACAACAATCGATGAAAGGTTGTGAGAAACAGTTATTTGTGAATGACACTGTATTTCACTGCAGGCTCTGACCTGTGCCTGTGAATACTATTACTGAATGATTTCTCCCTAACTCCTAACCATTTGCTCGACTCAATGCAAAGCTAACCTTTAGCTTGGCTCAATCTAAAGCTAACTTGTAGCTTTGCTCAATGCAAAGATAACTCTGATCTTGGTTGAATTCAAACTAGCTTGGCACAGTGCAAGCCAATGAACCTTGGTTCATTGCCAGGCTAACGCTTAGGCTTAACCATTCACAAGCTTAGTAACACGTTTCCATTAAAAGTACGAAAAATCTACCTTTCTTATTTTATGTACGAAAAATGCATTTCAGATTAAGGGAATCACTTTTTCAACACAGTGTTACTGATTATAAACGTGGTGGCTGGTGTGAAAAACGGTGGTGCTTCGCTTCCTGACGATGGTATAAGATCTAAACAACCATTCACAAGCTTAGTAACACGTTTACATCAAATGTAGGAAAAAAGCAACCTTTCATATGTTATGTGCGGAAAATGCTTTTCAGATTGAGAGAATTACTTACTGACCACAATGTGTTTCTGAGCATAAACGTGGTGTCTTGTGTTAAAAACGACAGCGCTTCACTTTTTGGCGATATTACAAAGTCTGTATACCATGCACAAGCTTAATAATACGTTTCCATCAAAAGTGGAGAAAAAAAGCATCTTTTCTTTTTATGTGTGGAAAATGCATTTCAGATTGAGGGAATCACTTTTTCAACACAAAATGTTACTGAACATGAACGTGGTTTCTGGGTGTGAAAAACAATGGTGCTTCACCTCTTAAAGATGGTATAATGCCTTTACCACCATTCACAAGCTTAGTAACACATTTCCATTTAAAGTGGGAAAAAGCAATATTTCTTATTTTACGTGGGGAAAATGGTTTTCAGAGCGAGAGAATCACTTTTTGACCACAATGTGTTTCAGAGCACAAAACGTGGTGTCTTGTATTAAAAACGACGGTGCTTCACTTCTTGATGTTACAAGGTCTGTACAACCATTCACAAGCTTAATAACACGTTTCCATCAAATGTGGGGAAAAAGAAACCTTTCTTATTTTATGTGCTGAAAATGCTTTTCAGAGCGAGAGAATCACTTTTTGACCACAATGTGTTTCTGAGCATAAACGTGGTGTCGTGTTGAAAACGATGGTGCTTTACTTCTTGACGATAGACCATTGTCTATCGTCTAACAGTTTTAGATATATACCCCCACTTATCCTGATTTGTTTCGGTAATCTAATGATCTTCCGGCAATTATGCAAATTTTTCATCAAGGGGGGGAAAGGGTTAGGGTGAGCTTGGGGGTGAACTTGGTGTGAATTTGGGGTGAGCTTGGGGGTGAACTTGGTGTGATCTTGTGGTGAGCTTGAATTTGCAGCGTCCTTTTTGGTGCATTGTGGGAAAACACATGTGGGGGGGAATGATTTCACCCTCAACCCCTGGATGGTAAATTACATTGTTGGGGTTAGTTTAAAATGGTGAGTGTGTTGCTAGGCTAGGATTGCTTTTGAAACAGTCATCCGTTGCGGCCGTACACATTTTTCCCAACATGGACGTCGCAACAGCCGAGCTCCAGGACAGCGTAAAGCATTCATCTCTAGGTATATGGAGGGGAAATTCCCGTACCTAATGCTCCAATGAAAAGAATGAAGAATTCTAAAACCGGAGAAGATCAACGCACAGAAGCTTCAATTGTGTATAATGGCGATGAAGGCTATAGGTACGTAAGGCTATAGGTACGTAAAATCAAGGATGGCTATGTCGTATTAAAAGCAAAAAACTGTGATGGTGATCTGTGTATGTTTACCAGTGATTGGCTACATTTCCGTGAGAATGTATGTTCTGAGCTTGCTATTGAAGGATGGAGTCAAGGCCCCTATGTCTCACAGTGACATGGTGATTTGAGTCGAGATATACCGCATGGAGAAAATTCTTTTTCTGAAGAAGAGTGATTTAATTTTCTTCCGTCGATGCTCTAATCATACACTGTTTCTGAGCAACCGTGACCCGTTTTGCATTGACAGGCACCCGTCCCGTAACAGTGCTATTGCATCGATGTTGGTTTGACACTGTCTTTTTCATTCAGTGGTGTGATTGGCCCCAGAAACAAGCTATATTTCAGGAGATTGACAGAATTGTCAAGCAGTACCTGTGCGCACGTTCTTACGGAGAAATAAATAAACACCTATTTGTACCGGTTTCTGATGAAGACTTTGCAGCGGATCTCAGTAATGGTCTATTGTGTAGTGAGGCTACAGCGCTCACGCAGCTGTAGAACATGGTGAATAAATAGAAAAGCCCCAAAAACGCGTTCTATTTTCTTTTTGTTTGTGTCTAAATGTAAATGTGTTATGTTATGTTGACAGAATCGCAATGGCTGGTATGCTTTAAGGTGTCGAGCTGATGCTGAGGAACTAGATACATCTTCTGAGTATGCTCCATAATCATAAGAGAGGGGTTTTCCCCCCCTGGTTAGCCCCCTCTCGAGAAAAGGCTTGTAATCAAGGGTATTGCAGCACCCAACAATGGCAACAAAAAAACCCCGGTATTTTCTTTTTAGAAATCAACACATTCTTATTTGCCAATAGCCTGATGTCCTTTTTTTGTTTCTGCAATCTTTTGTGCTGACGGGGAGACAACGGTATCCGGCTTTGTAAAATGTTCAATGCTATTTCATGCAGGGCGTTGATAAAATCATCGTTGGCTGTACAGAGAATGACTTTCCGTAGAGCTGGTGGCGCTTTATATAACAACTTCAGACATCATGTGGTCAGGGGTCTTGGCTTTAAAGTCAACAAGCAAATATCCATAAGGTAAACAAGTAGCATCGTTAAAGGACTCCAAAAAATACTTTCTTACAATCTGCCTGGCTATTAACAAAATCAGATATTTGTCACGTGGGTTTTTAAACAATACCATATAATTTGTGTTTAAGCTTATTGTTCTATTAGTTTTACCTTGCATGAAAACATTCTGTACCAGATACATACAACTGAGGTTACGATGGGGTACATATTTTGTAAAAACATGTTGAACCTCTAAATTATTGCTAGCATCATTCATCAAGTCATCAATAATGAGAAGATTTCTAGAATGGGGCGGTAAGAGTGAATCATCGTAAAGAGATGTTGGGATCCCCTCCACAAAGTTAATGACCCTTATTTTTAACAGATCGTCAAACAAATGCTGTCAGCATGAATGTAGACTATACGGTCAATCTTTTCTGAAAATATCCGATATGCGTTTTCAAATACTGTTTTGACAAAGTAGGTTTTGCCACTGTTTGAGGGGCCCGATACTACCATACTGAATGGATGCTGGAGCCGGGGGTCAAACGTTTCACCATCGCCCATCTTCTGTCTAGTAGTCATAAGGAAGTGTGGTAAAATCAGCAAAGACCCTGCATTTGTTGTAAACCACACGAAGACGTTAATCACTGATGCATTTTTAAGATGGGGCCTCTTCTTATCCCTCTGTATGGGATCTACCTTGGTGATAATCTCTCTGTCCAGAGGCTGATGTGTCACAAAACCATGTACTAAACTTGTGAGTGTCTGTTGGGTGACAACTTCAGCATTTTTTTGCATTTAAAGTTACACCCTTACATTTAATGGCAGTCTTGTTTTGGTGTGTATGGTAGGCATAGCATTTAGGACCTGTAGAAACATACTCGGTGATGTAATCTTCTTGCTCAGTGTCAAACACGTCCCCATCGTTAAGCTCATCTGTCAAGTCCCCCAGGTATGGGTCTCTAGGGGGTACCCCTTCACCCCCGCCAGAAACAACAATTATGCTGTCTGTGTCACAGTAAAGGACACGCTCTTGCAGTTTTTCTAAAAGGTCGTATAGCATAAGCCTCGCGTGGGCAGTAGTCACAACCCCCACAACCATGTTAACATCCCGAGCCCTTGAGAGTTGTGCATCTTTGTGTTTCCACTGCACTATAGCTATATCATCAGAGATGAAGCAAAAGTGACTGACATGGTAGCTGTCGCTGAACATTAGCTGTGTAAACCTTTCAGGATCAGAAATTAACTCACATGAGGGGAGGTCTGTGCGCAACGAAAAGCAACCCCACAAACTGTTCAGAATTAACTTGTTACAACTACGCATGGCTTTGTTTACACACATGTTTCCCGGATCTAACCGAATGCCTTCCTTGTTATAGTAGTTTTCCACATACAATTGGCGTTTCATCACGGTGTCCACTGTGCTGGGGTATCCTGAAGCCTCCTGCTTACACTTAAGAAATGTTTTGACATAGCCTTTAAACAACTCAGCCAACTGTTTAGGGTAATGCCACACCTCGTACATCTGTGTTATCTGATACCCCTTTTCAACAGCCTTCTGCAGCTCGAAACATACCCATGTGCCAGTCAATGCCCTCTCATCACCGCTGTGATGACATTCGACAGAGGGGGAACAAACTTCCCATTGCATCTGTGAGGGAGAACTGGGTGGTATAGACCTCTAGGGGGCAGTACAGTACATTTAACATCACAATATTTATAAATAGATTCAAAATCTCTAAAGATGATTTCAGGATGCCCTACAGGATAAGGACAGCGTGCCTGCACAGTAGGGTAGAGTAATGTGAAGTCATAGTAGCGTATTTTCTCACCAGGCTCGGTCTTGTGGTACAACTTGATGGCATTTGTGTGCCCCCATAGAGAGAATCACGAGGATTGATCCTACTCTGGAGCTTCAGAGTCGACAAAAAATTCTGCAACTCAGCATTAGACTTTTTCTGTATACCCCACTTGCATTCCCAAATGACAACAACACTTAAGCCGTGATCTCTTTTGAGGGCAGAGACTTTGAACAGAAACTGCCTTCTCATCTCACCATAGGTGGTCTTTGTGACAGGGTTAACATGAGTCGATTGGTAACATGGTAGCCATGATAAAAACATCCTGCAAATTCATAGGCTGTGTGTACTCGATGCAAATCCCTCTAGGAAGAAGCGTCCATATTGAACTTCACCATGATTGAGAGCATGGTGAATCTCCAGTTTATGGATATGGGACAGATATTTGAGCCACTGTATGGATACATTAGAGTACGTCGTGTGCTGCTTCACATAGACACCATCATATGTCAATGCTAATGTGTTCTCTGGTAAAAACGATGTTTTGTAGACGGCCATACACGCCGATGCCAGAGTGGTGTATGCAAAAGGATCTAAACCCGCACACTCAATAAAAGTGTCTCGGTAGATTCCACATGCTTCGCGCTGGATCACCACATCGTTGACCCCGTAACGACGCAACTCCTTCTGGAAGTTGAAGGTGCCGCACAGATCTGTACCAAGTGATGAATTTATCCTTTTCATCAGAAGTCATCGAGTCAAAACCATAACATTCAGGGTAAGGACCTTTAGAACTCATTCTCCCTGGTGTTGAATTTATGAAGAAAATAACCCTTTTCCATATCATCAAAACCAAGAGCAGACGGTGTTTTAGCCAGACGCATGGGGAGAAAGCTAAACGAGTCGATCCACCTCTGTTGGTATGTCTTTACACCCATCAGGATAACTCTACTGCCACGCATGGTCAGTGAGGGGATAATACCCTGTTTGGTGAAATAATCCAGCATAATGTAGCTGTCAAATCCAGATGCATTGTGTGCTATGAAAGTATGATACATGAATTGTTTTGATCTATAGCGCTTGACAAACTTACCAACACAATCTGCACCACTAGCATACCACTTCTTACCAGCAAACGTCATAGCTGACACAAAGTGTGCTTCGTGTCTACCATCATGATAGCGCGTCTCAAAATCATAACAAATGTATTTATTTTTTGAGGGTTCAGACTAAAGGGTCTGTATCACTGATTAGAACTTCACCACAATATATGCACCTTTCTGCACAACACCGATGGTCAGGGAGATCCTCAGTAGCTTCTGTCTTACTACGGTCTACAAGATACTGTCTACAACACCTGTCACAATACTTGGCCTGGTTACAGGGAACTATACCGTATGCTGGTGACTTTTGCTTGTACGTGTCATAACAGTGCTTTGACCGACAAATATGACAACAATCCTTTTACCATTACATACTGTCAAACAAACATTGCAGTATCATGAACATTTGTGCATAAGAATTTACTGATGTGTTTTGTAACAATATTTTACACACATGTTTTGCACCAAAGAATACCGTCCGGTTTTCTATGAGGTGGTAGTGATTGTCATGCAGGTACAGCCAGATTGTTTTTGGGTATTGTTCAGTATAGGTCTGAAACATTTCTAGCTTCTTGAAAGCAGCATTGTGATGAAATATCAATATTTTTGCATCTATATGCTTCTCAAAATTGGATACATCGGAAAAACCAACCTGATGACTGGGGTCATAACCTAGGGCCTTGTGTAATTCTCGGGCAAATACCACTTTATCCTGTTCAGACGTCGCCCACGATCTATCCGTCAGCTCTGCAATAAGAAAATGTGCTAAACATAGTGAGAAACACAGATTGTTGTGTGTGTTGTTGGGTGTGTAGAGACTTAATGTTTTCTTGCTTATGATTTCATCGTAGGGTATGGATTTTAACTTGAGACGGGTGCCCCCCCTTTTATTACGAGCTCCTGTGATAACAAACTCTAACATATCATCTGTCAAACTTGTGTCATTACTCTGCATGATTCGGGCTATCTGTTCTAAAAACAAATCAGCATTGTAATCGTCCCCAACCGTGAGTACAGCCTGTACATCACTGGCCAGTGACGGTCCCCGCAGGGTGACGATTAAAACGCTTCCGCTATCAGTACTCTGTGTGCAATGTGTTATTACATCTGTCAACCGCTCTCTGATAAAGTTAGGTACTTCTTCTACATTTTGCAGTGGGATACTGCTTAGATCTACAGCCTGTCTAACCTCAAAACTATTAAAGTAGGGGAATGACCGTGTACGTATGTCATCTAGCTGTAGTCACATTATCGGAGAGAAGACCACCAGTCTGCATAAATATCTCATCATTTACAACAGCCCTAGCATGCACATCATCAGGCCTACATCCAACCTGTTTTGGATCTTGTTCTGCACCCCTCTCGGCCCCCGCCACCTCAGTACCGTCGTTGTCACTATCACTGATATTATCTCTACTGCCCCCATACAGCACACCATCCAGACCGTCTATCTGTTCTGCTTTGGCTTGCGCCTCTAGCGCCCCATGCATATACTCCTCTAACTTATTTACAACAGACTTATTTAACAACTCCTCAAGACCTGCGTTGCTAAGGTCTATATTCTCATCACACAATTCATTTAGCTGTTCGGCTATGGCTAGCGATTCATGTCCACAACGCATATGATCCTGCAAGGTATCATGATCAAACCTATTCAACATCTCCTCAAGACACGCATCCATAATGTTTCCATTCTCAAAAACATCACTAGACTCATATACACCCTGTTTACATCTCCTCTCGGGGTTGCCATCTATAGACTTGTATTTTCTTTTTCTGGGACTCATTGTGTATTTACAGATTACCTATATAATAACCACCTAAATGTAAGGTATACCCACATACCTCCAAAAGTAAAAAGTAAACAACAAAAATAATAATATAAAACGATTAAATAAAAAGAAACGCTATACAAAAAGAAACGCTATACAACAAAAAAATCAACAGATGTTTTCAAGTCACATGTGCCATTCACCACAAACCCCACTTTTAAGACACACCATTACAATGAATCTGTAGCAACCTGACGCATATTCACCGGAGTCTCTTAAGCACTTTGTTTTTTGTTATGTTTTTTTGCATACATTGGAGGATTATCATAATTTCCTTAATTATGGCAGTATTTCCACGGTACAGTTTTAGCCACAAACACATCCTTGATATGACGATGTCGCATCGTCTTTCCCTGTATATCAACAGTAGCACATAAAGCCTTCAGCGTAGCCAGGACAGGGGCATTATCATATTGTTCTGACCTGTTTTCTTGAGGACGTGTAGCTTCTTGGGCAGAATGTACAGCAGAGGTGTCGGTGTCGTTGAGGGTAATTGGTGGTCGCTGGTCAGTCTGTGCATCCTGGGTATCTGCATTTATGACGCTAGGGGGAGCTCTAGGTGTATATGTCTGGTCTGCTCCAAAATCGTCATTCCATAGTATGATTTCTTCATCCATCCACGTGGTCTGCTCTGTTCCAAAATTGTTGGCATCCCAGAGTCTGATTTCTTCGTCCATCCACAGTTCCGGCGGCGAGGAGCTCAGAAGAGATCCTCCAAGGCCGGTGGGGTCGTTATCTGATTGAAATAAGGAATGAATATATTATTGTGTTATCTAACGGAATAGTGAATAGTTTTACAGTAAAACGGCTTACCATGCAGTGCAGTCCGACGCTGAGACACATCTTGTTGGTCTACCGGCTTCTCATGGACCAATTCATGAACCGGGGGTTCGCAAACTCCAACTGGGTTTCTGGCAACTAAAGCAAGGGTTTGCTGGATCATTTAATCTGTTAGCTGATCATTTCCACGTCTTCTGGTGGCTCTCGGTGGAGGTGCTGCATCTGGTAAAACGACGGCCCCTGTTTTTCTACCCCTTACAAGGGGTATGGGCTGTGTATCTGGGGTCTTTGTATTTGGGGTTCGGCCTACTAACACGACCTGAGCGTGTTTGGTATGGGCACCCACTGATGCGTGTTGGCATCAGAGCTATGGGCTCTTGAGCTGGGGTCGTTTCAGTGTCTATGCAGTTGGGCTTCTCTGCAAAGGGATGGGGAGTTTCCTCTACAGCTGGATTGAAGTGCTGCGGGTCTACGTCGGTGGACAACTCTGGAGGTGGCTCGGCTACAGGTAGGATGTGTCTGCGATTTCTCCTGTACTCTCTGCCTTCAGACTGGATGGGGTATGATCTTGGTTCCCTACAGACCTCTTTTACCATGCCCATGCGGTTGTACCCTTGGGGGGTCTGCATCCTGACTGCTTCACCTTCAGACAGGGCCCGTAGTGGACAGCTTGACTTGTCATAGCTCTGCTTTTGGGAGAGTCTTTTCTTTAGGAGTTGAGCCTGGACTTGTTGGCTGATACTTGTTGTAGGCTCTAGCAACTGTTTGCTGACTGGGAGTGTGGTACGTGTCTGCCTTGACATAAGTCTCTGTGCCGGTGAGCCTAGCTGTGCATCTCGAGGGATGTTTCTCAGGTTTAGTAGGTTTAGAAACGTGTCTGTCCCATCTCTTTCCGACTTTTCCATCAGCTGTTTTGCACTACGGACTTCCCTTTCAGCTAAGCCATTGCTCTGTGTGAATTCTGGGCTGCTGGTGACGTGCTCAAAGTCCCACCGCGTGGCAAAGTCCTTGAACTGCCGGCTGTTGTACTGTCTAGCATTGTCTGAGATGAGTATGTGTGGTGACCCATGGACAGAGAAATGTCGTTTCAGTTTTGTGATGACTGATGTTACTGTGATGTCCTTGAGTTGGTCGATCTCATACCAACCTGAATATGAGTCTACAAGCACTTGATAGTGTTTACCATTCCATTCCAGGATGTCTGTTGCCACTGTAGACCATGGTAGGTCTGGAACTGGGTAAAGCTGGAGTGGTTCCTTCTGTTGATGTGATTTAGTGCTGTTACACACAGAGCATGAGAGTGTTGCATTGTCAATGTCTTTGCTCATGGTGGGCCAGAACGCTATGCCTCGGGCTCTGCGTTTGGTCGACTCTGCACCTGGGTGTCCTCTGTGCATAATGTTTGTGTACTCACTCTGTAGCGACTGGGGAACGACTGTTTGATGACCTTTCATGATGATTCCTTCCTCAATGATGAACTCGTCTCGGAAGGGGAAGAAAGGACTGATGGCTGATGGAGCACTGCGCTGTTTGGTAGGCCACCAATGTTTGATAACAGAGGTGAGTTTCTGCAGCGTTGCATCCTTTGCTGTGTGTCTCCTCAGTTCCTCCAGGTGGGCGGATGAGATGTGGCTGACCACCATGACGTCAAAGTCATTTTTCTCATTTGTGTGCTGAAAGGTGGATGTCCTGGGCGCTCGTGACAGTGTCGGCCAGGTACATGTGTTTCCCTTTCTTGAAGATCAGGTCGATGTTGTATTTCTGCAACTGTAGCATCATACGTTGGAGTCGGGCTGGTGCTGTGGAGATTGGCTTTCTTATGATTGTGACTAGGGGTTGGCGGTCAGTTTCAATGGTCACCGGCTTTCCATATATATAGTCATTACATTTTGAACACGCAAACACAACTGCTAGGAGTTCCTTCTCTATTTGTGCGTAGCGTGTCTCAGTCTGTGTCAGTGTTCGCGATGCGTAGGCAATTGGTCTGCCGTCTTGCAAGCATGCTGCGCCAAGTCCGTGTTGTGAAACGTCGCAGGTGAGTGTGACTGGTCAATCGACGTTGTAATATGACAAGACCGGTGGGCTTGATATGCATTTTTTCAAAACGTCATATGCGTCCTGGTGCTGCTTCAGCCAGCACCACATTGTGTCCTTGAGTGTGAGCTGTCTTAGTGGAGCTGAAAGTTCCCTGAAGTTCGGGATAAACTTCCCGAGATAATTTATCATGCCAAGGAAGCGCTGGAGTGCTGTGACTTCCTCGTGGGCTGGCATTTTGGTGACTGCTTTGGTCTTGGATGGATCTGCTTTTAGGCCATCGCTGGTGAACACGTGACCGACAAAACTGACCTCAGCCAGCCGGAATTTGCACTTGAGGGGTTGAGTCTCAGATTCACCAGACGTGCACGGTCGAGTACCTTCATCAGGTTTGCGTCGTGCTCTGCTTCATTGCGGCCTCCGACGATGATGTCATCCACAATGATGGCACAGGGGTATCCAGCAAATATCTGCTCCATTGAGCGTTGGAACACCTCGCTGGCTGCATTTATTCCAACCTCCTCGACAGTACGCATAGGGCGGTGGGGACGCTTCAATGCTATGTTGAGATCCCTGGGGTCGATGCAGATTCTTATGTCATCGGTCTGCTTTTTGTTTGTTGCCACCATGGATGATACCCATTCAGTTGGTTCCGAAACGGGAGCGATGACGCCTAGGTCTTTCATTCTTTCAAGCTCAGCCCTAACTCTGTCCTGCATGGCTACCGGAATGCGGCGTGCTGGACGGACGACGGGCTGTACATCTGGATCTAGTTTCATGGAGTATGTGACTGGTAGCTTACCAAGTTTACCCTTGAATAGATCAGCATATTTCGTTAAAATCTGGTGGCGCATGTTGGCATTGTCATTCACACTGAGTTGATGAACTTCCTTGTTCAGTGTTACTAACTCCATGCGTATGCATGCTGGTAAGCCTAGCAGTGGCTGGACGTTTCTCTCCACGATGTAGAACTGTCGTGCATATGGCTGGCCTGCTAGGTGACATGACAGGACAACTGAACCCACAGTGTTAATCTGATTTCCCCCATATGCCACCAAGTTGGTGATTCTTGAACTGTCTATTTCTTCCTTGTTCTTCACACGTTTGAATGTATCATGTGACATGACGTTGCATTTTGCCCCTGTATCGACTTTCATTTCGATGGGGTTGCCATTGACGTGGACAGTGGTGAATGCTTCACTTTTCTCCGTAGCATGAGAGTATACTGTGTCAACGTTCTCCAGCGTTATTCCATCCACATAGTATGAATCATCATCGCTACCACTCGTGGCTCGGGCTGGTTCTAGTTGATTGACAGATTTCCTATGTCTCTGTGTGCTATGGCGCTGCTGTGTTGATCTGCAACACGTTTTGTAATGGTTCCATTTCTTACATGTGTGACACTGTTGACCATATGCTGGGCAACCTTCTCTCTTGGCTGCGTGGCTACCTCCACAATTGTTACAATTTGTGATAGGATGTGCATTCCTCTCTGACTGTGATGTTCGTCTTGTATCAAATATCTGCGTCCTTGCAAATCTGTATTGTACAGCGTCAACGTTGGCTGGTGTTTGCGGTGATGATAATGTATTTGTGTGTTGGTCTGCCAGCTCATGTATTCGACATACAGATATAGCCTTGGTTAGAGTCAGTTCACTGTCACGCAGCAAAATCTCTCAAACTGTCATTATTTATGCCGCATACGAGTCTATCTCTGATGAGTTCATCTTGCAAAATTCCAAAATTAGAGCTCTTTGCTTTGATCCTTAAATCAGTGACGTATGCTTCAATGGTCTCACCTTGGTTTTGACACCTCGTGTTGAACTTGTGTCTTTCCATCGTAATGTTGGTTTGAGGACTGCAAATCTCCCGAAATTTCCTCTTCAGACATATTGGGTCTTCTTTTGACTCGGCCGGAGTGATGATGCCTCCGTCCCCGGGAGCTCTCACCTCCGCCGCGTATACAAATGACCTCTGCCGATCCTGCTAGATTGAGGACAATATATGCCTGTGTGCGGGCTGGCTTGTCAAAGTGTGCCGCCGCAATGAAAATGTCGTACTCTTGTTCGAACACACGCCAGTTTTCTGCGACGTTTCCATCAAAGAGTACAGGTTCGGGTCTGCGAAATCCATCAGCCATCACGATGGTGCACGTTCGGTGCTAGTGCTAACACGCGGCGTTAGCTTGTTAGGTACGTAACGTTGGGTGTCCTCGCTCGATCGGTGAGTTGATCTTCCTACTCGTTTTCAAGACTCGTATAGTCCATTATGTCCGTTTTCACTTCTGACACCATGTTGAATGACCTGACACGGAGGGAATACTTTGTAACTGTATTACTTTTATTTAACATAATGGTAAGTCGTAGACCAACATTGCGTGACTAACAGAATACCTAGAGGGGCGCACCCACCACCGCGCATGCTCAGTCAAGTACGGTGGCTGCCATAGGAGCACATTCGAACGGCACATTACGAATGCTCAACAAGTGGCATGTTGGCAGCTTGGGGTCTCGATGTTTCGTCAAAAAACCAAAATTTTGTAATGCGTGTAATCCGGGCTGTTCTCTTCTACATTGCATATCCTTACGTGACGCTTTCGACCCTATCAATAGCCATTGGTCATTGTTCTAACCCATACGTTTGGTTTGGTTCATCGGCTGTAGATAGGCCTCTAATGAGATCTCCCTACAACAATACCGCTGGTCTAAAAGGCCCTGCACGGTGTTTTCCTGGGGTATAGTATTTGTCATTATAAGATAAAAGCAATATACAAACGATATAAAACATTGTTTGTATAAATATAATATACGAATCATATAAACTTTTTGTTTATAGGGAATATACGTTTCTCCTTGCATCCAGAGATGTCTCCCTTCTGTTGTACTAATTGAGTGGTGATAGTACGCCCATTCATTACAGATCACTGTCTGAGTTTTTTCAGCGTAACTACCCCCAAGGATGTCATATGTTAATGTGATTAAGGCCTAGGTCTTTATTTTCTTTTTTTACTAATGCCCTCCTTTAAAAGCAATACTAGCCTAGCACACACACCCACCCTTTTAAACTACCCCAACGATGTCATTTACCATCCCGGGGTTGAGGGTACGAGCATTCCCCCCCACCTGTGTTTTCCCACAATGCACCACAAAGGACGCTGCAAATTCAAGCTCACAACAAGTTCACCCCCAAGCTCACCTCAAGTTCACACCAAGTTCACCCCCAAGCTCACCCTAACCCTTTCCCCCCTTGAAGAAAAATTAGCATAATTGCCGGAAGCTCATTAGATTAGACCGGAAGGGGAGCCTAAATAAATCAGGATAAGTGGGGATATACTACTACTTACAACCATTAACAAGCTTAGTTAAACGTTTCCAGTTAAAGTTGGAAAAAAGCAACAGTTCTAATTTTTACGTGCGAAAAATGCTTTTCAGAGCAAGATAATCACTTTTTGACCACAATGTGTTTCTGAGCATAAACGTGGTGTCTTGTGTTGAAAACGATGGTGCTTTACTTCCTGACGATGGTATAAGATCTATACAACCATTTACAAGCTTAGTTACACGTTTCCAGTTAAAGTGGGAAAAAAGCAACAGTTCGAATTTTTACGTGCAGAAAATGCTTTTCAGAGCAAGAGAATCACTTTTTGATCACACTCGTGGCCATCAACTCCTGCTGCAGCAGTCTCGTGGTCACCAACCCCCGCTGCAACCGCAGCCTCAAGTCCTCAGCCACCACAGCTGTGGTCTCCCGTTTCCAAGTTCCAGCCCCCGCAGCAGTTGCTTCCTGGCCCTGAGCCCCAGTGCGAGCAGCAGTTGCCTCCGAGCTCCAAGCCCCAGCACCTGTGGTCTCCTGTTCCCAAACCCCAGCAGGAATGTTCTCCTGTCCCCAAGCCACAGCCCCAGCAGCTGTGGCCTCTTGGCTCCAAGCCCCAGCAGCAGTTGCCTCCTGGCCCTGAGTCCCAGCGCCAGCAGCAGTTGCCTCCTGGGCCCAAGCCCCAGCGAACTCCTGGCCGCAAGCGCCGGCTACTGGTTCCGCTGCACTCCCCCGGGAAAAGGCCCAAGCCCCAGCGGCCTCCCGGCCTTGAGCCTCAGCAGCAGTTGCCTCCTGGCCCTGAGCCCCAGCGCCAGCAGCAGTTGCCTCCTGGTCCCAAGCCCAGTTGTCTCCAGGTCCCGAGTCCCAGTCCCAGCAACAGTTGCCTCCTGGTCCTGAGCCCCACCGCAAGCAGCAGCTGCCTCCTGGTCCCAAGCCCCAGCTGCCTCCTGGCCCTGAGCCCCAGCGCCAGCAGCAGTTGCCTCTTAGTCCCAAGCCCCAGTGTCCTCCTGGTCCCAAGCCCCAGTTGTCTCCAGGTCCCGAGTCTTAATCCCAGCAACAGTTGCCTCCTGGCCCTGAGCCCCAGCGCCACCAGCAGTTGCCTCTTAGTCCCAAGCCCCAGTGTCGTCCTGGTCCTGAGCCCCAGCAGCAGTTGCCTCTTAGTCCCAAGCCCCTGCGTCCTCCCGGCCCTCAGCCCCAGCAGCTGCTGCCTCCTGGTCCCAAGCCCCAGCGGCCTCCCGGCCCGGAGCCCCAGCAGCAGTTGCCTCTTAGTCCCAAGCCCCAGCTGCCACCTGGCCCTGAGCCCCAGCGCCAGCAGCAGTTGCCTCTTAGTCCCAAGCCCCAGTGTCCTCCTGGTCCTGAGCCCCGGCAGCAGTTGCCTCTTAGTCCCAAGCCCCAGCATCCTCCTGGTCCAGAGCCCCGGCAGCAGTTGCCTCTTAGTCCCAAGCCCTAGCGTCCTCCTGGTCCTGAGCCCCGGCAGCAGTTGCCTCCTGACCCTGAGCCCCAGCCTCAGCAGCAGTTGCCTCCCGGCCCTGAGCCCCAGCCTCAGCAGCAGTTGCCCCCTGGCCCCAAGCCCCAACGGCCTCCTGGCCGCAGGCGCCGGCTACCGGCCCCACAGTTCTCCGCCGGGAAAAGGCCCCGGTCCCCTAGTCCGCTGTCTTCTCCGTCCCTGGCGCCGCCTCCTCCCCGGTTGATCGACAACATTCCGGCGTACTCGGTCAGACGCCTCCTGGATGTGCGTCGTCGCGGCCGACGAAACCAGTCTCCGGTAGGCTGGGAGGGCTACGGACCTGTTTTCTCGGAGTCGCTCCCTGACCCCTCCCTATGCCGTGATTCCCACGGCCAGCACCCTCCCTCGTCGTGCGTCCGCCTGGAGGCGTCCGTTGAGGGGGGGGGGGGGGGGGGGGGGGGTACTGTTACACCCTCTCCCGTGTTTCTGTCCAATTCCGCCATCTAGTGGCACCCAGCCGCCATTACACCTCGTGCTCCCGTCATTAATTTACCACGTGCACTCCGCTCTCCACTCCTGTCACCAATCACCCCCTCTGTACTTAAGCACTGGCTCCCCACAGAGCCAGTGCTAGTTCGTTAGTTTGTGTACCTCTCATGGTAACTACGTCCCCGCCTTTTAGACTTCCTGTTCCTGTTCACGGGTCCCAGTCCCGTTCCTGTTCCCATTACGGGTTCTGCTCCCGTTCCTGTTCGTGCTCCCGTTCCTGTTGCCTAGTCCCTGCCTGCCTGCCTGCCTTCCTTGTTGCTGAACCTCCCTCTGCCTGCCTGACTCCCTGCCTGTCTACTGCCTTCTCGACTACCCGCCTGCCTACGTCCCTCTGCCTGCCTGACTCCCCGCCTGCCTACTGCCTGCTTGACTACCCGCCTGCCTTGCCCTTGCCTGAGTGTCCTAATAAATCCCCTTTCAACCCGCTCCTTTCTGGTCTTCGTGTCTTGCGTTTGGGTCCTAGTTCCAGTTCCTTGAGAGAGAGAGAGAGAGAGAGAGAGAGAGAGAGAGAGAGAGAGAGAGAGAGAGAGAGAGCTGCTGGGTTTTATGAGGAAAACGTTTATCCATTTGTGAAAATAAGTAGAAAACACATTTTAGTATCTTTTTTCATTAACTTTAATTATTTCATTTCATATTTATTCATGATTATCATATAAGATATATAGGATATCCAGGAAGGGACCTGGATGTCCCTCTTAGGTGTAGCCTACTAGAGTTAGAAGACTCAACATACAAGGTGTAGTGACTACGACGTCCATTGTCCTTTCGTGTCGCTCACTCTGGGGTTGGCTGGGTATGTGCAATAATAGATGCTTGTTGTCTTGCGAAAAAGGGAATGTCCAGATCAAATTGAAATAAAATATCTTCATTTATTAACAATTGTATCGTTAACTGACTTATCCAAATAACGAAAGTAGGGATTAGTATTATACAAAGGTAAAACAAAACAACGGCAAGACTAGCAAGACTGACAAGGTATAAAGACAGCCAAAAAACCCCTCTCGTTTCCGGTCCTTTCCTTTTAAGGACAACTTGCCCTGTAGGGGGAGCACACGGCACAAACAGCAATTAAACATGACAAACACACACACACACACACACACACACACACACACACACACAATACTACAAATTACAACTAAATGAAACCAAGGAAATTGGCTCCTACATAACAGGCCCCTAATTGTACTTTATGTCACCATAAAGACAATTATCTATTTTCAAAAGGAGCCTGTATCGTGTTCGGCATCAACAATAACAATCAATACGAGGTGTGTGGTGTGGTACTCATCCATTGTAGGTCGGGAACTTCCTAAGGCAACGCCATCCTGAGCTAAGCTCCAATAGCCCAGCTGAAGCAGAGACTGCTATTCTGTGCCTTCCTGCAGCAGACAGATCTTCGTTATGGGTCTCTCCAGAACGCTGGTTTGTGTTTTGATCTTTACAGTTCGTACAAGTCCTTTAGAGTCTGAATTGGCTTTCAACACTCTTCCCAAGATCCAAGAGCCACGTGGTGCAGAGGGGTCAACAACTATGACCACATCTCCAGGTGTGAAGTTTCTTCTCACTTTGCCCCATTTCTGTTTTACTTGCATGAGGGGCAAGTACTCTTGGCTCCAACGTTTCCAGAATAGATCTGCCATATAGTGCACCTGTCTCCAACGGCGTCTTACGTACGGGTCGTTCTTGTCAAAGATTCCGGTTGGCAGAATGGGTTTTGTTTTCAAGAGCAAGATATGGTTTGGGGTAAGAGGCTCTAGGTCCTGAGGATCACTAGTGACTATAGTGATTGGGCGGCTGTTCAAGATGGCCTCTACTTCACATAAGACAGTTTGCAGACCCTCGTCATCTAGAGTCTGCTGTTTCAAAACAGAATTGAGTACCTGTCTTACGGATCGTATGAGCCGCTCCATGCGTCCTCTTTTGATTTCAATAGGGCCAAAATAGTCAACACCCACATTTGTGAATGCAGGTAAGTCCGGCTGAAGCCTTTCCTGTGGCAAGTCAGCCATCTTCTGCTCACCAGTTTTGGCTGTGTGCCGTCTGCACACAACACACTGACCTATGATGTTCCTTGCTGCAGAGTTTGCTTTGATTTCTACAGAAACGTTCACTTGGTGAAGCATTGCCTTAATGTCAGCCATCATTCCGATTGGCTCCTGTCAGAATCTGGTGAGTACTCCTATGAGATGATTGGTTAAGTTAGGACCTTGAAGTAGTTCAGAGTTGAGTGAGGTGCCCTTGAAAGATGCTCCACAGTCAAAAACAACTCTGAGTTTTCCTTTCTTGAGGTGGTGCACCCCGTGGTGAGGTATGTACCAGACCCTTCCATCTTTACGCCTTAGCTGCCCCTGTGGCACTGCCGCAGCGTAGCCTTTGTCAATGACATCAGTGAGGAATTCCTTGTATTCATCATGGAATGCTTTGTTCCTTTTGAACTTTCTTTTTAGGTTTGAAAGACGTTGTTCAGCAACGTGACGATTATCAGACAGTGAAACATCATCTCTCCTGAATGGTAACTTGAGACGGTAGTGTCCGTCTACAATCTTGGCTGAGTCGTCAACAATATTCATGGATTGTTTGTCTTCTATGGACATTTCCTTTGTGTCTTCATATGATTTCTCATTTAAGTCAGTATTATACCGTGAGACCAGTAGCTCCTGTAAGTTGACCAATGAAATCCTATTGGCAGAGATTGAGTGATTACTCTTGCCTTTTTCTTTTCCTCCTCTTAATGGACCATTAACCACCCAGCCTAGTAAGGTCTTTACTGCGTATGTACCCTCTTCTTGGCTATTGATGATCTCCCATGGTTCCATTACCTTCGGCGCATCAGTTCCAATCAACAAGCCAATGTCAGCATCGATGTTGTGTAGTTTGACATTTTTGAGATAGGGCCACCTGGATAGATCATTGGGGTTTGGGATGTTTTGTTTTGTGACGGGCATGGTCTTCTGGGTGTAAACGTCTGGGAGGGCTATGAATGTGTTGCCATGCAGCTCGCTCACCTCCAGACCTGAGACTATATGACTGCTGACTGTCCTTTCTTGACCCATGGTGCGGAGAAGGATGTTTGTTCCTTTTCCTCTGATATTCAATTGGTGTATGAGTCGGTCTGCACAAAACGTGGCTGAGCTGCCCGGGTCAAGGAAAGCATACGTTTGCACTATTTTATTTCCTTTGCTGGATTTCACTTTAACCGGGACGATAGAAAATACGCACTCCTTTTCACCGGCCCCAATATGCCCACATGCTTTAGGGGAAGCCTTCATACCGGTCTTTGATGTTTCCGACTCTTCTGTTGGTCCTGCGATTCCTTTTTCATTTTCCATTTTACCTATGTGAAGCACAGTTGGGTGGGTTTGATTACACACTTTGCATGAGAGACGCCTACTACAGTCTTTGCTCATGTGCCCTGGTATGAGACGCCCAAAACAGATTCCCTTTTCCTTTAGGAAACTGATCTTTTCTCTGTGCATTTTCCTTTTGAGTTGTGGACACATGTCCATTGTGTGTCCACTTGAACAGAACAGACAGACTGGCTCATTTGTGAATGGAGATGGAATGGCTTGTGACCTGCTATCTTGAGGCTGTGATGTCTTTGAATTGGCATTAATGTTCGCAACACTGGTGGCAAAGCTGCTGCTGGTGTATTTTGGCCTCTGTGACTTTGTGACTATGGGCTCCTTTGAACTTGTGCTGCGATAATTGACAGCTTGATCTTGAATGTTGCCAAATACGGGGTCTGTTATGATCTTTACTTGGTTTTCAGTGAACTTGACCAGATCACTGAACCTTGCTTTGCTGTTCCGCCTTTCCTGTAGCTGATATACTTCTGATCTCCACCTTTCTCTGAGTTTATATGGCAACTTGGTGACCAAAGATCTTAGATTGGAGGCTAAGTCAAGCTCCTCCATAGATGCAATTTCCTCCATGGCGTTACAGCACCCTCTGAGATACAAAGCAAAGGCCTCTAATGCTTTAGGGTCCTCGGGTTTGATGGGGGACCAGGACAGAGCCTTTTCTATGTATGCACTGGCGATTTTGAACTCGTTGCCGAAATGCTCCTGGAGGAGGTATTTGGCTTTCCTATAACCCCTCTCTGGATCCATATAAAGGCACGTTCTGACAAGTTCCCTAGGCTGCCCCCTAGTGTACTGCTCTAAATAGTACAACCTGTCTTTTCCGCTGTCAGTCTTGCTTTCTATGACATGCTCAAATGACCTAATAAATGACCTGTATCCGACTGGGTCACCTTCAAATACCTTAATGTCCCTTGGAGGCAAAGCGGAAAGTTGTTGTTGCTTGACAAGAGTGGCGGTGATGTTAGTTTGGTTCTGCAAGATATTGTACAGAGTTGCATCTTGTATGGGGTTAAATTGGGTTGAAGGGATTGGTTGTGCGACATGTGATTGGGCTCGTATAGGGGTTCTTTGTGTTTGAACGGAGTGGTGTGGCGCTTCGACCTCTGGCTGAGCTGGGTGATACAGTGAATGGCCTTCCTTTGGACGCACAGTCAGTGTGTCTGCAGTGCCCCTTTGCACTGGTTCCTTGGTCCCTTTCGTTTCCATTCCAGAAATGTCATGTTTTCCTACATTTTCCTCATAATACTCATTCATTGCATCCACATGTGAAGTTTTGATTTGAGTTTCCATGCTATTGAAGACAGTTATTTTAGCTGTAGTAGCTTGTAGCTCTGATTTCAGTTCCAAAGTTTCCTTTCGTTTCCTTAGTTGCTCCTTTTGTTTATTCAGTTCTTCCTCTTCCTCCTCCAACGCATGTTTTTCCTTAAGTGCCTTTAATTTTGCCTCTAAAGCAGCCTTCTCTGTTCCGCATGGATGCGGGCAGAGGAGGTGGATGAAACGGTTGAATTGGACCTGTTGGATACTGAGGAAACACTGTCACTGGGAGCAATTTCCTCATCAGAAACCGTCCTGTTTGTGGAATCTGACAGCCATTTCCCCACATCAACAATGAACTCATTAATGCAGGCTATTTTGGGTTCAAACCAAGTGTCGTTGTCCTCATTGCTCTCTTCCTCGTTCAACAACGTTCGATAGGACATGTGCGTTTCTTTAAATTCACTCAATATAGCATGATATTTGACCATGTTGTCCTTTATTTCGTCTTCATTCATATCGTCCTTCATCAATTCCTTGATTACGTTCTGCCTGCGTGTTAGCTGTCCGAGCTTGGCCTTTCTGGATAAGCGCATGTTATTAACATGTTCCTCTAACACCTTTGCTGCGGTTTCATCTTCCTTCGAATCCGGTGGAAGGTTCGAATCTTCCATAGAAGTAGCTTTAGCCAATGCTCTACTAGCCATTTTGCACAGCTTGTTTTTTCAATATTAATCTTAATGTTTTAGCACACCTTAGAACATGCGTCAATTCCGATTAATTACTTACAGTCCCGATATGAAGCAAACTGCGCTAAGGCACTCCGTATGGCCTGTTCTTTACTTCGTTCAGCAGCGGCACTCCAAATAAGTAATTTCGATCCAATCCACTCCAATAGTGGTCCTGAATCGAGTTTGAATCCAACTCTAACGAACTAATTGTCAAGTTTTACGTTTCAGCTAATATTGTAGCATTCCAAGCCTTTGAAACTTTTCCTACCGCTCGGTTACGTTGTTTCAGGTTGTCTTTTTTGCGATTCGGTGCCACGCTGTTTCCAAAACAATCCACTTCTCCCTGGATGGTCCAACGATCCAAGAATCCAAAGCTTGTCTTTATACTAATGTAGTGACTACGACGTCCATTGTCCTTTCGTGTCGCTCACTCTGGGGTTGGCTGGGTATGTGCAATAATAGACGCTTGTTGTCTTGCGAAAAAGGGAATGTCCAGATCAAATTGAAATAAAATATCTTCATTTATTAACAATTGTATCGTTAGCTGACTTATCCAAATAACGAAAGTAGGGATTAGTATTATACAAAGGTAAAACAAAACAACGGCAAGACTAGCAAGACTAACAAGGTATAAAGACAGTGTGCTTTTCCAGCCAAAAACCCCCTCTCGCTTCCAGTACTTTCCTTTTAAGGACAACTTGCCCTGTAGGGGGAGCACACGGCACAAACAGCAATTAAACATGACAAACACACACACACACACACACACACACACACACACACACACACACACACACACAATACTACAAATTACAACTAAATGAAACCAAGGAAATTGGCTCCTACACAAGGGTTATTGAACAAGTATCTAACTATTATTAAACTTACTCTAGAAACATATTTCCTGGTAAATAGTTTATTGAACTTTAATTAATTTGTCATTTTAATCATATTTAACTCACATGGAAGCATTTGCATTGGGCAAACCTTAATTGAAGAACAATTTCAAACAATCATCACCATTAACATTATCTACTGTCTGAAACACTACCAACTCAAGTAACATAACCACAACCAGATCTACTCGTGGAAAAGAACCCCTTCACACAACGATACAAAGTCACTAACCCACACAGAACCCACACACAGAACCCACCAGTCCGTGGCCCACTACGAACACTGACACAACTCTGAAATACAGCATAGCACTCTGTGGCCCCGTTTACACCAGAGGAATACAACAGTTATTTGTTCTAGATTTAAAACTTAATCTGTTTACAATGACACAACGCACTCACAATTGTTTGAGCCTGTATAGACGAAGGGGTAGTTTACAAGGGATCCCCACTAGAAATAACAAATTTAAGTTTTCCA
Source organism: Lota lota (assembly GCA_026745465.1). NCBI lineage: Eukaryota > Metazoa > Chordata > Actinopteri > Gadiformes > Lotidae > Lota > Lota lota. Next base: position 3,569,876 of record JACYXH010000765.1, read on the forward strand.
CAATAATCTCAGAGAATTGGAGGAGTGTCTGTACTGTTTTAGTTTAAATTACTATGGATAATGTTGCGAATCATGTTTGATAATTTAATTACACTAGGAATCATATTCCCATTTGTTAAGATTGTGTGTAAACCGGCAGCACGTGGAGAAGTGGCAGCCGGCACCCGCTAGGTGGCGGAAGTGGACTGCGTGACAGTGGACGGTGTGACAGCTTTCTTAATGGTACATGAAATTTCATGCGCAAAACAGCGCGTGCTATTTCACGTGCTTATGTGCACAAAAAAAAACATACTTTTTATCTCATAATTATGACTTACCATGGGATGTTTTTTAATACCATGGCTAAGTTTTCATCACATTTTTTTATTTTACTGGTGGAAATGGGCCCGCAAAAAAATTACAGTTACAACCTTTGCGTGCTTGCAATCTACTGGGAATGGAGCGTGAACGAAGGCTCAGTAACCTGGCCAAGCCATTTCATTTGATTGTTCAGAATAGACTGAGTGAAGAGGACTGTTCACCGGGAATGATGGAAAGGTAGGTATATTCTGTTAAGTAAGCTTAGTCCCAGAAGAGGATACTGTCAAAATGCAGCCAAAATATTTCAGTGTTAAGTGAAGTAAATGTAAGCATTCAAATGTAATGGCAGATGTAGGACCCAGGAGTCTTCGTCTGTATTTTACAGGAAGTCCGTGAAGATGCCATCAACGCAGAAGTCCCTGCAGATAACAGCAATGCTGATTCTCAAAACGTAAGTTCTTATCTTCGAGGGGTAAACCACACAATATATGGTGATCGGTTTGCGATATAATGTCTTAAATGTGCTTTTAAATGTAAATATGCTCTGAAATGTGTCACATCATGGTCAGAGATACTGTGCCATATATTAGGTTTCTGGGTGTAGTGGATAAAGAATAAATAAAGTAGTGGATAAAGAATTGAGCTTAACTATTTGAATTTAAATTATTGAATCGTACATAAATTACATTCATAGCACAGATCAGTATGCAAATATTCATATTTATTTTATCATCATTTGTTTTTTCTTTTCACGATGACAGGTGAGCCTCTGCCTCCCCTGACCGCACGTCCCTGGATGGAACAGCCCTTTTTCCAACGGCAAATACCTGTGTTCCGATACTGCACCTTCCAGTCCATCAACAGTACGGTGAATATAAGAGTGACATGGAAACAGGAATTGGATGTGCTGTTCATTTTGGGGTGCAGTAAGACACTGAAAAGCAGAACCAATTCCTGTTTCCATGGCAAGTAAATTGGCCTTTACTGTAAGATGATCTACCTATCAGAGGTTCTTTAAAATTATTGCTATTATTCTACCAGCTGGTTCCACAGGCTGCATGTTAAAAGGCTGATTGTACTAACTGGTCCATGGGTGAGGGTACTGTACTGCACAGCTGCAGTGTTCCAGTGTGGACTAATGTGGGTGCAGCTCTGGGAATGCAAGTGTGTTTGTGTTGCACTTTATTTATATTTTTGTATTTGTCCTGTTATGAAAAGAGTGCATACAAAATATAATGTTAATCCAATCATACCTCGAGCTCTAACTCTGAATTTCCATATTCACTTAAAGTGTGCATGTTTTTGCGAATGTCTTAACAGAAGATAACATTAGGATGTAAATTATGACCATAGAAGCACCAGAGAAATATTATGCATACATTCTGTCAATGAATACAATGAATACAATGATTGAATGTATGCATTCATATATTTCCTAATTGTTCACTTTATGGGAATAGTCTGTGGTGGAAATTATTTTAACTGTAATGACAACGTGACTCCAAATAAACTTAAAGAATTTATTGTAACAAAGAGTAAAGATAGTATAAAAGTAAAGTTCCGTATAAAAGTAGCCGGCGCTTGTGACCAGGAGGCCGCTGGGGCCCAGGAGGCAACTGCTGCTGAGGCTGGGGCTCAGGGTCAGGAGGCAACTGCTGCTGGGGCTCAGGACCAGGAGGACGCTGGGGCTTGGGACTAAGAGGCAACTGCTGCTGGGGCTCAGGACCAGGAGGACACTGTTGCTTGGACTGGGACTCAGAGACAACTGAGGCTTGGGACCAGGAGGCAACTGCTGCTGGCGCTGGGGCTCAGGGCCAGGAGGCAACTGCTGCTGAGGCTCAGGGCCTAGGAGGCCGCTGGGGATTGGGCCTTTTCCCGGGGGAGTACAGCGGAACCGGTAGCCGGCGCTTGCGAGCAGGAGTTCGCTGGGGCTTGGGCCCAGGAGGCAACTGCTGCTGGGACTCAGGGCCAGGAGGCAACTGCTGCTGGGGCTTGGAACCCGGAGACCACAGCTGCTGGGGCTTGGAGCCCGGATACCACAGCTGCTGGGGCTTGGAGCCCGGATACCACAGCTGCTGGGGCTTGGAGCCCGGATACCACAGCTGCTGGGGCTGGGGCTTGGAGTCCGGAGTCCACAGCTGCTGGGGCTGTGGCTTGGAGACAGGAGAACATTCCTGCTGGGGTTTGGGGCCAGGAGACCAAGGTTGCAGCGGGGCTGGCGGCCACGAGGCTGCAGCGAGGGTTTATGGCCACGAGGCTGCTAATGCAGGGGGGGCTGGTGCTGGGAGGAAAAAGGACAGAGGTGGTGAAGGTGGCGGAGAAGCGGGGAAGAGAGAGAGAGAAGCCGAGGACGAGTGGAGTCCGCGCTCGTTCCAAGCCGCCCCAAGCTCCTGGATGAGAGACGACATCTCCCGCAGAAGCTGGTCGTTAGAGGCAAACGAGACAACAGATATTCCCAGGTGGGAATTAACCTGGCGTAAGGAATCCATATCTGCTGGGTCCATCTTGGCTAGTTCGTTCTGTTAAGGTTACGGAACTAGGACCCAAACGCAGACACGGAGACGAGAAGGGAGCGGGTTGAAAAAGGGATTTATTTGGACACAGGCAAGGGTTAGGCAGGCGGGTAATCAGGCAGGCGAGGTTCGGCAACGAGGAGAGTACCCAGACAGGCGAGGGTCCGGCGACGGGGAGGCAAGCAGACAGGCAGGGACTCGGCGAAAGGCGAGTGGTCAGGAGAGCAGGGGTTCGGCAACGGTAGCAGGCAGCAAGCAGGCAGGCAGGGACTAGGCAACAGGAATGGGAGCGAATCACACTGGGAACAGGAACAGGAACGGGAGCAGGCACAGGAACAGGAGTGGAACCCATGACGGGAACAAGAACGGGAGTGGGACCCGTAAACAGGAACAAGAAGTCTAAAAGGCGGGGACGTAGTTACTGCGTGTGAGCAAACTAACGAACTAGCACTGGCTCTGTGGGGAGCCAGTGCTAAAATACTGTGGTGGGTGATTGGCTGATTGCTGGCAGGAGTGTCTGGACAGAGGGAGTGCACGTGGTGGTTAATTGACGATGGGAGGTAAACAAAAGCACATGGTGTAGTGAGGCTGGGTGCCACTAGATGGTGGCAGCGGACGGAATGGGAGAGGGTCACGTTACACTTTTACGTTCACTAATGTGCTGATTTCTGCAGCAGGACTGTCATCATTATGCTCTGATGCAATTTAGCAGTTTTTCACAGAAGATGGCTATGGAGCTCAACTGGAGTTGGGACATAATTTTTAGACCTTACACAGCTGAATGTATTTGCAAGGCAGTTTATTGCCTACACACAAATCAGTTTTGTTTATATTTTTCAAGCATTTCCCTGTTCTTTTGACTAAATCGAACATCAAGCTTCCCAATGGTGTGGTCTTTGTTCGTGAAAATATCTAATTGCAGTGTTTGAATATGATTCCATCACGTGCTTTTTTGTTATTGTAATCTTTGATTATTTCGATTGAGCCAACCATTTGTTTCTCCTTCCCGCGTCGGTGCGGCAACGCCCAGCACTCTCTCTAGTTGTTGCTTGTGGGAGTTTGCCACTTTGTCGATGGAAGTGCTTAAAACGGGGAATTGAAAATCACCACGAGTCCGTATGGTCCGCCAGTACTCAGTGAATGTCAATTGTCCAATCGCATGGCCGAATGCGCGCTGCACTACGTGCTCATTTGCATAAAGTTAACTGATGTTAAACTTTTGTCGCCCCTTCAACGTACCGCAATCCCCCTCCTGCACGCGAGCCTTCCTACAATGCCCCCCGCGATAACATGTCGAGTGTAGTGATGCGAAGTTCGGATCTTTTTTCAGACTCAGATCTTCGGATCTCGTTCATACAAATGAACAAATCTTTTCGAGTCGGATTGTTCATTTGCGCATAGAAATTATGCGTATCATATACGGTAGTCTAATGCTCTTGCACATGTAATGGGTGATGTACGGTAACACAGTGAAGATGTATCGGGCTACGTTAAAATTACTTTTTAAGCAGACAAGTTGACAAACAGTACACGATATAGCCAACATTCTCATTTTCATAATCAATCAACATAATTAGGTTTATTTTGGCACATGAAGAAACAATGTGTCTGAGGAACTACTTTAGTACACACATTTAAACACCACATAGAAAAAGATCCCTATAAAGTGATGAGCATGTGCAAAACCAAGAGCGAACTAAATGATCCACTCGCAGATACGGATCGTACGTACCAGATCATAGAAGTAATGCGCATGTGCTAATCCAAGAACGAATGAACAAAATTAACGATCCACTCACAGATACGAATCATATGTCCTGGATTGCACAAAATATTCGTTCTTTTTGAACGAATCAATCCTGAATCGCACATCACTAGTCGAGTGCCACTATCGAGGCCACGCGTTTGGTGGGGCCGAGCCGTCACACAGTACTTACTCGTGATACTGTAGTAAAGTGTGAGGCAAATTAAATGTGTTCACTTGAGCCGTTTCAGAAGTGAAAAACTTTACGTCAACTAAACGGATGCGTCGCGACTGACCCATTTTAGTTGGTGTGGAATGGAGCAAGTGGTGCAGCGCCACGGCCTACATTATTTGAGTAGAACGCTGAGGATACTGAATGCATTGCATAAAGCTTTGATTATGCAAAGGAAGGCTCTTTGCAACAAACTACAAGAAATGCATGCTTGATGATGTCAATTTTCAGTTTTTTTTAAAGTCCTTCAGAAATTAAAAAAATAAATAAAGGAAAAACGAAAAGTGTAAGTGAACCCACAGTTTTTGCAGGAATTCTAACAGAGATAAAAAAAATCGGGTTCACTGGCTTTTTAACGGGATTTCACACTGAACCAGTAGCGTGTTGTGTAGGCTGGATCTGGATGGTCACTGGGACACTGCATAGACTGATCATTCCCACACCTTTTGTCAATTCAATTTTTCTAATGTTTTCTAATACAAGCCAAGTTCCATTTAAATATGTATTGTAGCCTAGTAGTCTTCTTTAAAAATAAGGTTTCAAACGAAACATTTGATTGCCAATACGGATATTGATTCCCTGGTCTCCAATTAGATTGTAACTCTAGCTCTATTACAATCCTAAGTAATCTGCTAATAATAAAAAGAATAGAATGCATGTTTGCTGCCATTACCTACACATAGGCCTACAAATTCCACATGAAAAAACTTGAATTTAAATCTCAATCTAGATTTGCAGATTGAAATGAGTCACACTAACATGATGTAACACCGTCCTCCGAGGTAAATTAAGCAGCCACAAGATGACTCTTGGTTTGATTTATTTATTCATTTATTTTCAAATCTATCCATATTAAACCAGAAGTACATATTTGTATTAAATTATACATACTATGGAACTTACTAATGCATTAAATTAAATTGCACACATATGTGAAAGGAATGTAGGGTAATATGCCTTTTATTATAGATTGGCATGCAATTTGTTATGTTAAGTACAATGTGTGCGTCAATTAGGATAGTAGCCTTGAAGTGTCATTTATGTAACCGTCTCCAGAACACTTCCAAAGATGGACAATAACGCATTCATTTGAGCAATTCAATTAGTTTACTCAGGAAGAGGAGATATCGCACCACCGTCGGTAAGGATCTCTAGCTCTACATTGTGGTTGTTTTCTCAACTACAGACCTTGACCAACAGTAGAGATGTGCGTGTGTCCGACCATGGGTTCAGCAGTAAGCTTATTATAAAGTTGACTAATTAACTTTCCCCTTTTAAGTGCAATACAAATTATGTATATTCTTTACAGCAGTATTTCAGCAACCTGAAATTTGCAAGTTACACGACAGACAAGATAAGGATAACCTGCCTACAGGGAATCCTCCCACCGATCTATTAGAGAATATAGGCCTACATCTCAGTTTCCCTGTTGGCTCCACTAGCAGACTAAAGTATGGTGTTTCCAGCAGACAAAGGCTCACTGTGGCTATTGTTAACAACTAGGCATGTAGACCTTTTCACAGAGGTGTCATAGGACAAACACAGGTGTCGCTCATACTGACTGTTGAGACTTCTAGCTCAGAATGCAAATATAATTAAAAAAGAGAAACAAATGGGTCTCTGTTTAATGAAATGGACAACGAGTGATTTCTTTAAGTTCTTTAGATATGTTATGTTATGTGCGCATGCGCAGCTTCAAGATTTCTTTAAGTTGTTTAGATATGTTGCGTTATGTGCGCATGCGCAGCTTCACGACTAAAATTACGGCACCTGGTAATCATTCCACGGCAAACAAGCATCAGGAGCACAGCCCGTTGGTATGGAACTACTCACACAGTCAATTATTAATGTTTGGGTCACTTGTATGTTTAAGTACTGAATGTTTGCCTCACTGTGCCGGTGGAAGTTAGCCGAGAGCAACTTGTAGCTCGCTGGGTGCGAGCCACACCTAGCGAGTGTCTTCGTCGGCTGGTTTCTGGTGGCGGTGGTAACGGTGTTGCAGGCTTATTTGTTTTCGCTATTTACATTATTATTACATTATATATTTGAATAATGTATTTTCATTGTTTGTTGTATTTCAGGTTTATGACCTGTGGTCATTTGATTTAAAATAAAATTAAGGACAAAACACGATTTATGACACTGCGTGCTTCCTGGTGAGCCTTTTCGGAGGGCTGAATAACGAAAATCCGAACACTGAACCATAAACATAATTACAATAAATGACAATGTACCCTGGTACATAAAACTAAGAGTGTCTGATACTCATATGTACCAGGGCACACAGTTAATGTGTGTTATCTTCACTAGAGTATCCTTTTCATGAAACTAAATTAGTCTTGTCTGATTTAATTGCGATAAACTTGCAGATATTGCACCTCTATGGACAGCTTGGGTCATCCTCTCTGTGAAGGCTTGTGTTCCTTTTTGTCCCTGTGGTTCACCTAGTTCTTACATTAAAATATCGCTAATGGCGACGGCGAGGCATGACATGCCTTATTTTCTTATATTTCTTTATTTACATATTTTATTTCCAAAGTACGTCTTTTTATGATATATGTATTTTATTCCACCAAAATCTCTCACTTTTTTTTTATTACAGATGTTGTTTTCTGGCGCCATACAGTGTTGTTAAATTGTTGTAGTGTACTTCCGCTCTCTCGTCAGTTTACGTCTAACCTGACGAGAGATGAGTTATGTTTAAATAAGCAGCACAACTGAAATGTAAAAATTAATTGGACAAAATCGGTTTGAGTGTACAATGTTTGTTTGTTGTACAAATGTCATATGTATCTAGGTTTAACCATTTTCTTGCTATTAAAACGTGATTCGTAATTTATTTTTTGCCTGTCAGAGATTGAGTTTTAAGTGTGACGGGGACCTTTTCATTTTTGTTGGCTTTTGCAGGTATGTGGATGGTTATATAGGCACGGAAGTTTACATCTAACCTGACGAGAGAAATAGAGAAATCACATCTGAAGTCGTGATCATTGTGGCACCATTACGCAGTGTGAACGCAGTGTGGCTGCATAGGACCGGCTACACGAACACTAGATATAATAAAACTAATATTTCGCCAAAGTCTCTTAATTATTTTATTTTCACAATCAGGTTAACTCTCCCTACCAAACGAAAAATGGTTTGGTTCGTTTAATATTTTGTGATCTGCTGTTGGCCACAGCTTGAACTGTATTTGTTGATTTGATGTTTCGAGGTATTTTGGTTTTTCAATTGGAGAGCAACAGAGGACGCAACAACTACTTTAGAAATATTGTGCTTCCCGGATCAGTATCCACACAATACTTCATTTTCCCCAGGAATTTGATGTCATAACATCAAGCATAGAAGTTAAGGCTCATTCAGACCAAATCAGCCGTTGGGGCGATTACCACAGACGATGCGGCGATGTGAGTGTCACTTCATGGCCCATTTGTGTGGCGTCATGTTGTGAACATTTACCACTCACTCATGGCAGGGTTGTACAGCTCTGGAATGGACAACACTACAGCGATCAGTCTCTCTTCCATCTTCACAGTTGCTCGGTAAACCGCGGAATACTCAAATGCTTAACATTACATGGTAAACAAGGTTCTTCTTCCTGTGGGCATCTCCCGGTCTGATTGCTGGCTTATGTGATTGGCCACCGCAGCCTAAAGTGGGGTTGCTTTCTGCAAAAGTTGATTTTGTCAACTTTTCCCTGCAGGCCGCTGCAACACCGCCACAGCTTATACGAACTAACCCCATTCAAATGCATGGTTGAACTGTTTTTTTTGCAACAATGCCTGATTTGGTCTGAATCTGCCCTTTGAGTAGCGTTGTAGTATGTTGAAACCCATAAAATAACTACAAAAAGAGAAAGACCTTAGCCAATTTATCAGGTTTTTACAAATTGTAAGAGTTGAAACAGGTGTGTATTAACAAAGTGAATGCCAAAGGAATAGGGTTACAGCGAGAGCCGAAGCTGCTTTACTGTGACTTATATACACAAACAAAAACAATCAACACAAACACACTGAGCGACTTCCGCCCTACTGCGTCATTGCCTAGAAATGGTCTTAGAGGCAACGTACTTTACGTGCAGCAGTATCTAGGTAATTTCAGAAGCTGACGGTTGTGGTGAATTATGTCTTCAGCGTCTGTGTTCTTGCTCACCACACGTCAGTTCACAAACGGCACAAACGGCATCGCAAACCTGCCGGGGGGCCGGACTACATGGCCGAATCTGTTTGTGAACCCCTGGGCGGGTCATACCGGATGGAAACTAACTTAGCCTTGCACAAGTTGGGTGGGATGCAGGACCGGCGGAGGCCGTGTCGGGACGTGAGCACAAGTGCAAAAGCGTTGTCTAGAAGGGTGGAGAGCTTCACTGTTGCCGACCAGGGAATGTTGGATGAAGTTGCACCCGAAGCGGTTGGCCGTACACCAGCTCTGCAGATGAGGACTGAAGGTCTATCTTTGGGGCAGTCCTGAGCTCCAGCATCACCCAAGGGAGACGGTCATACCAGCGGTCGTTCCTCATGCTGGCTCTCAGGGAGGCCTTCATGGACCGGATGAACTGTTCACAAAGGCCATTCACCTGCAGGTGGTACGCCGTGGTGCGGTGGTGCTTCACGCCGAGGCTCTGAGGGGTCTTTGATTGGAAGAGATGTCCGACGGCACAACGAACCAAGTGACCCAGAGCCACATCGGCAGTCGTCGTTGATGTTAGGGGGACGGCCTCCAGCCACCTGGTGGTCCTATCCACCATGGTAAGGAGATTGGTGGGGGGGGGGGGGGGGGGAGGTCCACGTTCACGTGATCTAACCGTCGTTCCGGCACCTCAAACAGCACCAATGGCGCCTTGTTGTGTCGATGGACCTTCGCCCCCTGGCACTCCACACAGGCGTTGACCCAGTCCCTGACCTCCTTTCGAAGCCCGTGCCACACAAACTTCGCTGCCACAAACCACTGTGAGGGCGCTGGGAGCACATTGAAAATCCGTCTTCTCCAACTCCTGGGAACGATGGGGCGTGGCTGACCAGTGGAAATGTCGCACAGGAGCAAGTCGTTAGCGCTGTCAAACTGGACATCAGACAGCTGTAGATTCACGATGGCTGTCCTGTAGGCCTGGACTTCCGTGTCAGAGGCCTGGTCAGCGTGGTCAATGTCCAAATGCACAGCGTTGACAACAGCTCGGGAGAGGCAGTCCGCAACGGCATTAAACTTTCCAGCGACATGGCTGATGTCTGTAGTGAATTCCAAGATGTAAGGGAGATGCCTCTGCTGGCAGGCAGACCAAGGCTCAGCGACCTTGGCCATGGCAAACAGCAGGGGGTTGTGGTCAGCAAACGCTGTGAATGGGCAGGCTTCCAGCAGGAAACGGAAATGGCGTACAGCAAGGTAGAGTCTGAGGAGCTCGAGGGCAAAATCATATATGTATATATTTCCACTCGTTGGTGCGGAGCTGGTGGCTGAAGATGCGGTTGCTAGACACTGTCGATCAGCTCTTGGTGGACCGCGCCGACGGCATAATCTGACGCGTCGGTTGTGAGGGCGATGGGCACGTCGAAGAACGGATGGGCTAGCATGGCCGCGTTCGCCAGGGCCTCTTTTGTATCTGAGAATGCCTTCACCATCTACTCCGACCAGGCAACAGCATCCTTAGCAGCTTTGCATTTCAGGGCCTCGTATAGAGGGCCGCATGAGGTCAGCGGTGCATGGTGGTAGAAGTTCACCATCCCTAAAAATTCCTGGAGAGCCCTGGTCGTGCGGGGTTGAGGGAAATCTGCCACTGCGGCCACTTTCGAAGCCAGCGGCACAGACCTGTCTTTTTGATGGCTCAATAGCTAGGGTTTTGCTAGCTACACCAAGTTTAGCCCAGAAATGTATACTTGCAAAATCTGTAGCTATGAGATTAATATCATTATTAAAATCAAACCAATCACAAACCACCTACACCATCTCTAGGTTGAACAATTGGCGGGATGTGATCCCTGGGCAAGATTAGCACCATACCTGTTGGTCTGTGGGAGATCTGTTTGGACTATAAGACAAAATAATGGCCATTTGATGCTAATACCAACCCCTCAGTTGCTCCATTGCTTTACAAACAATAGGGGGTTAGAGACAGAGGTCTGGCAGGGAGGAGGATGAGAACAGGATGAAAGTGAATACACAAAAATTGTTAGATCAACTCCTCAAGAGTAGTGGAGGGATAGAGACAGATGTTTGGCAGGGAGGGGGATTAATAAAAGAATGAAGGCGAAACATATTTACTGTCTGATCAACTAAAAGTGGGGGTCAGAGATGGGGATCAGGCAGGGACGGGTGTGAGGGCAGGGTGATGGTGTGATCAACTAACAGTGGGGAACAAAGACAGTGCTCTGGCTGGGACAGGGATGAGGGCAGGGAAAAGGTGTGATCAACTAACAGTGGGGAACAGAGACAGGGCTCTGGCAGGGAGGGGGATGAAAACAGAATGAGGCGAAACCATATCTGACTGTTTAGAGATGAATACATTCCTCAACAGTTTACACAGCATATTAAAATTCACAGTAATGCACCAAACTGCCCCTTCATATGTGGTATACCCAATTGTTCTCGTGCAGAGATCATTAGAGGGGTCAGAAGCTTCTCAGTAGTGCCAGATCTGAACAGTTTGACCACAACACTGATTTGGCAGATTGCATTTTGATACAGTACATTTACAAATTTGAAGGACTAATTTAGTCATTTGAAAGGACATACAGGTATATATATACAAAATGGCAGGGAAAAACAAAACAAAACTCAGAGACAAATTGTCTTTATTTGGAGTCCTTAACACCACTATTACAAATGTAGAAGACCTAAAAAAGGAAGGCTTACTTAAAAAAGGTAATGGTATGTTAAGTACAGATCAGAGGCGCAGTTATGTGAAACAGCCTTTATACCTTGGTACAAATGAGTTAGGAAAAGAATGCTTTGCCCAGTATGTACCGATAATGGACACTCATACTGCTCTTTTTGACTTAGAGGCTTTCAAAAAGCAATATGATGAAGCACATCATTGCCTCTCAATCTTTGATGTGTTTGAGGATAAATGGGACGGACATACTACTACTACTAACGCCTTATATAAAATTGACTCATCATCCCTAGCCTTAATTCTCTATCAAGATAGAGAGGTTGTCAATCCATTAGGATCAGGTCGGCAGTGTATATGACACTTGGTGATATTTTGCCATACAATAGGTCAAACATTGCCCACATGCAGCTTGTACTTCTCTCTTGTACTTCTCTGCAGGTAACAAGACTTCAAGTATTTTGGCCAGCAAATAATATTATATATGACTTCAAGGATCTAGGGGAAAGTGGTGTTGTTTTGCGAAATGGGAAATGTATGTCAAGCTATGTGCAATTGCTGGAGATAATTCGGTTCTCAGTGGTGGCTTCCTGAAAGGCAGGAGTACATATCTTTGTAGATTTTGTGACATGGACAGAAAACATTTGTGTCTAGTCGGCTGTCGTCTACTACCACTAGAACAAAGCAGTCCTATCAGCAGCATATACAAAGCCTTGAAGAAAATAATGCAGATTCAGTGGTAGGCATTCAATTTGACTCTATTTAACCAGGTGTGTTACTTTCATGTTTGCCAGGATAAACATTTCACCTTTACAGAGTTGAACAGAAGCAGAAGTCAGTTTACCTTCCTCGGTAATGAGGCAAATGACAAGCCGCCTGAGTTCACCCCAGGTAGCAAGAATTTATATGTCATGCAGACCAAAATTGGTGCGTTTTAAGAATGTTGCCTCTGTTGGTTGGTGACAGGATTAAGACTCCTTCTCAAAGTAACGTGTGGAAGTTGATTTTGCTCTTAAAGAGCCAGTGAGCCCACTGTTTCAGCTGGAATTTGAACACTAAGAGACAAAATAAAGTATTTTGGGTTGAGTTTTAGGAAAGAGGGGATAACCATGGGGTGGGGTGGGGTTATCCCCATGGTTACAACCCACGCCAACGTTTTTAGTACCGTCGTTGTGTATGAGCGTTATAATGAGCGATGTTGTATATGAAATGTGCCACACACTGTAGCGATATACTATAGTGTACGGGAATCCTAACCCTCACTCGGACGCAGACATTAAATACATCGCTGCTCAGACGGAGCTTCAAAAAAACGTTTTTTGTTTCACTGGCTCGTATGTTCAACCAAGATTACTACCACTCAAAATGCCTATTTGGGGATAGTCATTGAAGAGTACATTGAGTCTCGAATACAGTTATTTCCAGGCCATCCCCTTAAACCAAAGCATCATTATCGTGGTCACTGGATGAAGGGCTACACATTGGTGAGATTAAGTTGATTTTCATCCATTGCAATGAGGTCTACTTTTATGTGAAAAGGCAGCAAGCTGTGGAACCTGTTGATTTGGCTACCCACTGTCTAACCGATGTAGCCGGTGTAAAAGGACGGGGTTAAAACAAGTTAGTTCATAATTAAACTGAAAGTAATTTAGTCCAGCCCCAATAGCTCCAGTTCAACAATTGATTTAAGCTCTTGGCCAGACAATTTTGTTGTTCCTTGGACTAGGGTACCTTCTTGTGTCACAACTGCCATTGCACTTAAAAAGCACACTACTGCTAAAACCCGCCGGGAAATGGTCAGAATCATTGTAAATTAAATGAGACTGAAGGAGTTGAATCCAACAAGAGCTGACTGCGTCAGTCACCAAGAGGATTGTGCGGGAGTATCCAAATAGCTTTGCCAATATCCTGAGAGATGGTACTAGAATTAGCAGTGGTTATGGATCCCTTGTCACAAATAAAAACAAGAGTGCAGCATGTTAATTGTGGCAGCACACTGTCAAGGCATCAGAAGCCTAAAATACTTTCACATTCATATGTGGGAGACATTGACAGAGGACCAGCTGATCAATATGGTTGTGTACAATGGCATCCAGACTGTCCACCAGACGAATCAAAAGAGTTGCTCAGAAGAAAACAGCAAGAGATGAACAACCTCTACAACACTGAGGGACCGGCTGGAGCAGAGCGGAGACATCTAGGTCAACTTATGAAAGCGACATACCCTCTTCAACGTCAATCCATCAATGCCTGCCCACCTCCATCCATTGTCGATTTGAAGATTGAAGCGGAAAACATTTTGTACGTTAACCCTCATTGTGTGGTTTTTACCCTGGCCTGTAGCCTGGACGTTTGCTACAGTGGCGCCTGAACAGGGGCCGAGGTCCTTTTCTTTTGTGGTGTTACCTTTTTTGTCCGACGATGGAAGAGCAAGTCCCCGAGCCGCCACTGGCCCAGGCCCTGCGGCAAATCGCGGAGATCCAGGAGGGGCTCATCCGGTCTAACCGCCAGCAGACGCAGGCATTCCTGGAAATCGCCGCTCAGCACGCGAAAGAGCGGGCGGCATTTCGTCAGTTGATTAGGCCTGCGTCGACGGACCGGCAGTACGACCCCAGATTCCGCTGCCTAAAATGTCCCCCCAGGATGACGTGGAGGATTACCTGGAGGTGTTCGAGGGGACGGCAGGGGCATGTGGCTGGCCTGAGGGGGAGTGGGCCCTCCGGCTGCTGCCCCTCTTGACCGGCGCGGCCCTGACTGCTGTCCATGTGCTGCCTGCCACCGCCTGCAGGAAACGCCACGGTGAAGCGGGGCCTGCTGGACCGCCTCGGCCTGCCGCCGGAGGGCCATCGTTCCCGGTTCAAGAAACTAAGGATGGTGGACGTGGGCCGACTCTTCGCCTACGCGCACCAGCTGGTGGATGCCGCGGCACGGTTTCTGCGGCTAGAGGAGTGCAGCAGCCGACAGATGGTGGAGCAGGTGGCGCTGGATCGCTTTGTCGAGGGCTTGCCCCCAGCCACGGCCAAGTGGGTCCAGTGCCACCGGCCTTCTGATCTGGAGGCCGCCATCACTCTGGCGGAGGACCACCTGGCGCTGCCCCGTCGGGACCGAGGCGGGGCAGGGGATTCCCCGCGGCGGCGATCCGCCCGGTTCCCCAACCACGGAGACAGCTGGAGGCACCGTGGCTCACACCCCCCAATTGCACCGACACCCACACACCTAGCCCCCATACATAGGCACCAGTTCCCCATCCTAGGGCCAACACACTGGGCTGGTATCGGTCCCCTCCGGGGCCCCTAACCCGCAGAGAGCTCCTCATCCGGCAGGACAGGAGTATTGGCGGTGCGGACAACCCGGACACCGGCAGTGGGACTGCCCCCAGATGGAGGTGGGGCAAATGGTCCGGGTGGCCGCGCCGTCGGCCTCTTCTCCTGATCCGAAGGGTAGGATGATAGGGAGTATCTACCAGGCGTTGTTGGACTCAGCAAACCCTGATCCACCAAAGCTTGGTTCGACCCGGGGCGCTGGTAGAAGCATCATGGGTGGAAATAAAATGTATTTATGGGGATGTGCATAAATATCAAGTTGTGACCGTGGAAATTCGTTGGAGCGGGAAAAAGCATAAAGTTAAGGCCGCGGTTAGTCCCCGCCTATTGTGCCCCCTGATATTAGGCACCAATTGGCTGGGCTTCAGCAGGTTAGTAAAGGAAGAAGGGACGCGTTCCCGACAGGAAGGGACATGTGTGATGTGCGCCGTTCTCAGTGGTGACGCGAGCTCTCCCGAGGTCAGGGAGGGGGAGGGACCTCAAGAGGAGACCCCGGTAATACGGGTGTTCCCCCGATGGACGATTTCCCCTTGAACAGTCCCGGGACGACACATTGCGCTTCTCCTTCAACCGTGTCGTTTCCATCAACGGCCAAAAGGTGTCACCCGGGACCGTATTAGGACATCCGTATTTTGCGATGTTGAGGGACAGGCTTTACCGAGTGAGTCGGGACACTCAGTCAGGGGAAGAAGTGAGCCAGTTGCTCATCCCACAAAGCCGCCGGGAAATGGTTTTCCAGGCGGCTCATCACAGCTCGATGGCAGGTCACCTAGGCTGCGATAAGACACAGAACCGGCTCATGGCCCGCTTCTATTGGCCGGCCATTCACGGGGATGTAGGTCAGTGGTGTGCGTCCTGCCGTGAGCTAGTCAACTCCCCGGCCACACCAAAAGCGCCGTTGCGCCCTCTACCACTAGGTGAGATCCCTTTGAAAGAATTAGTATGGATCTCATCGGGCCATTAGACAGTAGCGCACGGGGACACCGATTTGCATTGGTCATTGTGGATTATGCAACCCGGTATCCTGAAGCAGTGACCCTGCGCTCTATCTCCTAGAAGAGCGTAGCGCAGGCGCTGTTTCACTTAATCTCCCGAGTTGGAATCCCGAAAGAGATCCTGACTACGTTTATGTCACGCACACTCTGCGAGTTGTATGGGTTACTCGGGATAAAAGCGATCAGAACCAGCGTGTACCATCCCCAGACAGACGGCCTGGTGGAAAGGTTTAACAAGACGTTAAAGTCCATGCTGCTTAAGTTCGTACATGAAGATAGCCGTAATTGGGATAAATGGCTCGACCCTCTGTTATTCGCAGTACGGGAGGTGCCCCAGGCCTCCACGGGGTTTTCCCCATTCAAGTTGTTGTTTGGTAGGCGACCTAGGGGCGTGTTGGACCTACTTAAAGAAAACTGGGAGCAGGGTCAAAGCGCCAGTAAGAAGGAAATTCAATACGTTATGGACCTGAGAGCAAAACTCCATGCACTGGGACAGGTTTCACGGGAGAATTTGCTTCAGCCCCAGGAACGTCAGCAATGGCTGTATGACAGAAGTACTTGGCTGAGACAATTCACACCGGGAGATAGAGTGCTTGTATTGCTCCCAACATCCAGTTCAAAATCACTTGCAAAATGGCAAGTACCCTTTGTGGTCACACGGCGAATCGGGGATGTCGACTATGAGGTTGCGCGTTCCGACAGGGGGGGGGGGCGGGGGGGCGCTGCAGATCTACCACCTCAACCTACTGAAAGGTTAGAAGGAGGTGCGACAAGTGGCTATGGTGACCTCGGTGGCCCGGGAGGACGAGTTGGGAGGTGACTGGACCGAGCAAGCCGTCCCGTGTCCCCTGTGATGGGTCGCTGTTGCCGCATCAGAGAGCCGAGGTCGCCGAGCTGCAACACCGGTTTGCGGACGTCCTCTCCTCCCGGCCGGGACACATGACGCTCATTGACCACCGCATTAAAACATCCCCCGGCGTGATGGATAGAACGCGTCCGTATAGGTTGCCAGAACACAAAGGCAAAATGGTTAAGGCAGAATTAAAATCTATGCTGGATATGGGGGCAGTAGAAAAGTCGCACAGCGGATGGTCCAGTTCGATCGTACTGGTACGTAAGTCTGACGGGTCCGTCCGGTTCTGTCGACTACCGCAAGGTGAATAGCGTGTCCAAATTCAATGTGTATCCCATGCCACGGGTCGACGAACTCCTGGAGCGGCTAGGCACCGCTCGTTTTTTTTCAACACTGGATTTAACCAAGGGCTACTGGCAGATTCCCGTGTCTCCAGAATCTAAGGAAAAATCGGCTTTCTCCACTCCGTATGGGTTGTTCCAATTCAAGGTGCTTCCTTTTGGGTTGTTCGGAGCCCCTGCCACTTTCCAGCGTCTCATGGACCGGGTGCTGCGGCAGCACACTCGATATGCGGCTGCCTACATTGATGATGTAATTATTCATAGTGACACCTGGCAGCAGCATATGCAACGGGTGGCGGCGGTGCTCGAGTCACTGAGGCGGGTGGGACTCACGGCCAACCCAGGGAAGTGCATGATTGGTCGGAGGGAGGTACGGTATTTGGGGTACTGCTTGGGCGGTGGGATGGTGCGCCCGCAAGTAGAAACAACTGGCAATCGCGGCCGGCCCGTAGCCAGAGACCAAAAAGCAGGTGAGGGCGTTCCTGGGGCTGGCGGGGTGCTACAGGCGGTTCATCCCCGCCTTCTCGGAGCTGATCAGCCCCCTGACCGACCTCACCCGAAAGGGTGCCTCAGATCCGGTCCAGTGGACCGAGCAGTGCCAGGCGTTGTTTGAGAGGGTTAAAAAGGCTCTCTGCGGGGAGCCGCTCTTCCACACGCCTAACTTCGATCTCCCTTTTGTCTTGCAGACGGATGCGTCGAACAGAGGGCTGGGAGCCGTGCTGTCCCAGGAGGTGGAGGGCGTGGACTGCCCGGTGCTGTACCTCAGCCGTAAGTTGTCAGACCGGGAGGGGACGTACAGCACCGTGAAGAAGGAGTGTCTAGCGATCAAGTGGGCGGTCGACACCCTGCGTTACTACCTCCTGGGGCGTTCGTTCACCCTCTGTTCGGACCACACCCCCCTGCAATGGCTCCACTGCATAAAGGACACCAACCCACAGATCAGCCGGACAGCCGTTTCACTTCCGGGTGGTCCATAAGCCGGGGGCGCAGATGGTGGTGGCAGACTTCCTCTTCTGACTGCCGGAACTGGAGGAGGGGGGGGGGGGGGGGGGGGGGCTCCCCGGCCTTAGTGGGGCGGTGGGGATATGTGGTAAGGGGGCGTGGCTTAGCGCCGGCTGCAGACAGAAGGGGCGGAGCGGCTCAATTGGGGTCACAGACGCAGCTGTAGGGGATGAGAACAATTAGGTGTTTTACTATAAAAGACTAACATGTGTTGTGCTCTCCCCACAGTGAGGTCGGTCCAGCCACGCGGGTGGAGGTTTTTTGTTGTGCCGGCTTGAAGTCCGGAGAAGCGATTAGTATTGAACATGCGCGTCCAAGAAGGACGGTGAATGTTGATTTTGATTCAAACAGTGTTGAACGTGTGCATCCAAGAAGGACGATGAATGTTGATTTTGATTGAAGCGGAAAATAAAAGGACATTTCGTACGTTAACCCTTGTTGTGTGTTTTTTACCCTGGCCTGTAGCCTGGACATTTGCTACAACATGTCAACAAATAAAGTTCATAGAGATCACATTTTCATAAAACTATTTTATTTTAGGTGACGTGCTGACGGCAAGGCAAATCTCCGGACACAGACATACTTGGAATAAATGTCTAAAGGTTTCAAATCAACACCGTGTAGACTGGCCACTACAGAAGCACACTTACAAGATCCTTTTCTGCTTCATCCACTCGCGCAAAGTATTTCACTTTGGAAGAATATTTCCGTAATGAAACAGGAACCAAAGCGTACTCCTCCCAGGGTTCGTATGGTTATACAAAACCTGGAAAAGTTATGGAATTTGAAAATTGTTATTTCCAGCTATGGAAAAGTGCTTGATTTTTTTTTAATCCCAAATGTATTGGAGAAGTCATGGAAATTTGTTTCACAAAATATTTTCATGTCGTTCATTTACGCTCTCATACTTATGTTCCGTGAAAAGCTAACGCTGGCGGGACTTGCCAAAAGTCAATTTGCGTCTGCTAGTTTACAAAATGTGAATGCACTATCCCAGGGAAGTGTCGATTTAACAATGCTTAGCTAGAAATGGAGAAGTACATGTCATGGGTTGCAACAAAGACCCGGGACGAGCAAAATGCAGGTTTTGTGGTGTAAAAACTTTCAATATTTCAAACATGGGTGAGGCGGCATTAACGAGCCACACCAAGGGGGCCAAACATCAGAGAGCTGCCCGCGAAGCTACCGCTTTCTCCCAACAGCGAGGGCAAATGCTACAACGAGAAGCACGTCTCACTCTTCGGCTACCAAGCAAGCGTCGATAACCGATGCTTTTACGAAAAATGAAGTCCTAACTGCGGAGGTAATGTGGGTGCTGAAGGTGGCTAATTGATATTATTCTTTTAAATCATCTGAAGATGCCAGCCTGCTTTCTTCGGATGTTCCCTGATAGCCAGATTGCGACAACATTTGCTTGTGGCGAAAGCAAATGCGCATATCTCTATTTGTTCGGGCTTGCTCCCCACTTCAAGAGTCTTACATTGTCCAACGTGTTGGAGCAAAGGGCATGTTATGTTATTTGACAAAAGCCTGAATGACTATTTACAGTCCAAACAGATGGATTTGCATGTGAGGCTATGGGATGGCGCTGAGATGAAGACCTCTTAGTTCATGGCCATTCATCTGCCCTTAATATCGTTGGGAAAATGAGCGACCTGCTGTTAGAGATAAGAGTCAACAACCTTATCCAACTGTCTATGTACGGCCCGAATGTGAACTGGAATGTGTTCAAAATACTCCAGAAGAGTGTTGTGGCAACCCGGTACCACTACGCGGTCTTCTCCCCCCCAGTGAACACAAGCCGAAGTCAATTTGAAGCCAAAAAAAGGCGTATTTATTAAAAATTAAATAATACGTTAAGTTAGGCCGTGCCTAACACAAAACTAAATTAAATAAAGTCCGGGGTCCTCTCCGTCGCCTCTCCGGGGACGGTCAGGTACAGCCGTCGGGGGTTCCCGGGGAGCCTCCGCTATTTTGCGGGGTAGTCCCCCTTGTCGGTCGTCCGTCGGGGACTACCGGGGTTCAGGATACTCCTCCGTGTCACTGACGGGCGTACTCGTGTCGCCGACGAGGGAACTCCTTCTCGGTAGTGCTGGCGAGGGAATTCTTGCACCGTGTTGCCGCTGAGGGAAATCCTTTCCCCCGTCTCTCGGTGGCGTGCCTGTGTTGCCGGGGGTTCTCTTCCTCGTAGCACGTGGACGGGGTTTCTCTCTTCCGCAACTCGAACCGTTCTCCTTCGGTGGCGCCGAGATACCTCGTATCGCGTTTTCGTAGCGCGTGGACGGGGTTCCTCTCCCCGTCTCGTACCACTCTCTCCTCCGTAAGCCCCACCGAGCGCCGCTTATATTGGCATTTTCTCCGACGGCCCAGGTGTCGCCCATTTCGGTGATTGCTGCCAGCGGTAATGAGCTCTGGTGTGCGATATTTAGGAGAGCGGTGGTAGACTCCATTTACCACCGCTCCCCTGAGCTGCCAGGGGTGGTGTTCTGGAGCCGGGTTGCCACACTGTGCAAAAGGATATGGGAAAGTCGCTTGTCAGCATTGGATCTTGTGGGTTGCATATACTCCACAACGCATTGAGATGGATGCAAATCTACTGGCTGTTCCACAATTGTCCTGGATTTCGTGACAGCAACAGGTTGCAGCACCAACATGCTTCGGTTTTGTAAACACTGATGGATCGAAAATGTAAATGTGTCAGAATTAGGAATGCTGCTCTGGACGTTGCACGTAAGAGTCTACTTTGAGATGGTACGTAAAGGTGAACTACCCAATCCAAAGGTGAAGTCCTTTGAGGTTCTGAAGGACTGCTGTGCAGATCCTCTCTTCACCGTGAAAGTGGCGATCTTCAATAGCGTTGCAAGGGAAGTCACTCCGTTCCACCACTTACCAAACAGACAAAACCATGCTCCCTTCCTCAATGAGGACATGTTCAAACGGATGAAAGGTAAGCCTAAACATATTTTGAAGGCATAAATGTTTATATTTGTTTTAAGCATTGCAGTAAAACAGCATTCTATTTTGACTTTAAAATATCGAGTCTTGTTGGACAAACGTAATAGGTTAATAGAACACCTCCACATAACTTGATGATTAAAAATATATTTAATTGTAGAGCATTTGAACACTGACAAATATGACAAATATAATTGTCTTCTGACCTTACCTCTATTGTTATGCTTTTTAATAATGCCATGGAGCAGTGTATGATTGGGTAATTTTGAAAGTTGGTTCTCATGTATTTTATGCCTTACTACAAAATTTTATTCAAATGGAAGATATTCATTACATCACAACTTAATACTAAGATCAGTCACAATGTAATAGACTACAGCCTATATTTAAGAATTTCAATCATAAATAAGGGTTACTTTTAGTTAATTAGCATCAAGAAAATTAAGTGATGAATTGGGTACTATTCACTTCTTTGGTGTGTCTGATCAGGTATACTCACAAATTACCTATTTTGTGAATTAAGAGTGATCAAAATGAAAAGAAATAGTATTTGAAATT